>JARQWA010000041.1:0-199208 GCA_030294605.1 Ambrosiella beaveri
CCCCCCAGATACCACCCCCCCTACCCCATATCTTATGATAATACCCACCCCGTCGTCAAAGTGGGCTGACGACTTTTCTAATCGACCGATAAAAGTGGGTATGACCGTGCGAACCCGTTGGTCATATGCACTGGGTTGGACCCTACTGTGGTAGTTGCCGCTTTTTAAAGAGAAAAGGAAAAAAAGGATTAAACTGGTTTTATTTGCCGGAAATAGTTACCCAACTAGGAAATTAGTATCTCTAGATTAGGGAATTGATACAGAATTAGATGCTGGAAAAGAAAGAGAAAAAAGAAAAATGTAAAGAATATGGCGGACAGTGGTTGACAGATATCAGGTTTGGTGATGATAATCATGTAAAGGCACAATTTAATACGGGGAGTCCAAATTGTTTACCAGAGAAACCACCAACCATCAACCACATCTCCAATCTCAACATCGATCCACACAATTGTCGATCGACAACAAAAACTCCCCGATCCATCATCCCATATTTCTTTCTCCTCTACTCGAGCCCAAGACCACAAAGCACCACAACATTTTCTCCGTAACCACTCAGACGCCAAATATTGTTTCTATATACTCTAATTCTATCCGTCCACCCCTTTCTCTCTCTCGCATACACACCCCCTCTCTCTTCCGCCCCACATTATCACTCGACCTCGAGCCACACCATGCCATTCTCTGCCTTACTTCGCCATGCGGAGGAGCATTGTTGAATGAATATGTTGCCCAATCTGACAACGGCAATCCGACAGACGGGCAGACGGACTTTGCCATGCGGAGGAGCATTGTTGAATGAATATATTGCCCAATCTGACAATGGCAATCCGACAGGCGGGCAAACGGGCAGACGGCGTCGTCTCGTCATGTTGTAGTAGGGCGGGTCACGTCTTTCGGGGCATTCGGCTTGCTTGTCGGAGCTAAGATTGGCAGGCTCATGCTGTATGCTGTGCGCTCAAGACAAAAAAAATAACCACCACATGACATGTCATGGACTCTTTCGCATTTACCACATGCCAAATATGTAAATCAATACCATCATGAGAAGGTCAACATTACATTGCACCTGCCTATTCCCAGAAACCAAGAATGACAGGAAACCAGTCAGTCCGGCTCCAGAGTAGGCAATTCAGATCCAGCCATGACATCGCCATTTCCTTTTCTTGCTGTTGTTCAACCCCACCTTATCGTAACCCTATCTCGCCCCACCTCTTCTTCCTCCTCCTTCTCTTCCTGGCTCCTCATCCCATTCTCATCCGACATTACCCTTTGCAACCAATGGCATCTTCCCCTCACATATTACGATGACCCTGCATCAACCAAAGACTAAATCACCCATATATCTATACGTACACAAAATGTACGTCGAACCTCTCAGAGTTGCGTCGCCTGTTGCCACCATCGACGCAATGCCGCCGCAGGATATTTCCTATTATGGTAATTTTGCCAATATTATAGCTCCAGGCCACGGGATAGACCGAGTGATTCCCTGAAATGGTAGAGACGCGGCTATTTAATTACGGACTTTTTGATGTCCTTTTCGGTACAAATATTTATGGTTTCGCAAACAAATAAATAAAAACACATCAGTCCATTAGATTATAACGCAAAATCTGGAGATCATCATAATCATAGTTATGCCCAACTCGTGGCGCGACATCTCTTGATAATCTTTCCATCAACCCGCCCTAAACCCCGCACTCCCACACCTCCCATACTCTCGTCTAAACTTATTTATTACAACACGGTTATAAATATCAACACCAACATCTGATGAAGCATAGTTTGTGACGTCAATGGTGTGTTTATGCGAATACTTTATTTACTATGCACTTGTCTCCAAAAAAAACGCAGTCTCTCCTCTCTCTACCCCTCAAATCACATCGGCTAATGGATGATCCGGCCGATCATCATGCGCCGATATATTCCATCATATGAAACAGGGAGCCTCCGGTTTTCCGGGTGCTTCTGTTCATTGCTCGAACGAATATAGAAGATTTTTCGGAAGGGTGTTTCCAGACATCACACGAGTGTCAAGTCATGACGAGTGCGAGGGGGGGCGAAAACCCGGGGGCAATCATTTATTTGCTGATAGTGATGTCGGGAAAGGGCTTACCCGCGTAAGAGCGTAACAAAACCCTAACTGGTATAAAAAAAAAGGGCCAGACCCTGGGTTGTCCCACGGCACGCAATGTTATTCTTCAAACAGACGATGTCCCCACAAAAGCCTCACGCCAATGACATCAACAACACAACTCCAATTCTTTTTTCTTTCCTTCTTACTTACGCTCTTCTCTACTATCCTCCGTCTCCTCCATCATCCAACCTTATCCTCTTTCCCTCTCCCAAGTCACAAAATACGCCCGGGCAAAATACAACAACAGCACCCTCCATCTGCTGTTTCGTCTGGGCAACTCCTCCTCCTCATTCACCCCCCATCACCCAGTCCTACCCCCCCTGGCCCCCCTCATCGTGCGCATCTCCGAAAAGGGCAGCGCGTGCATCTTTCTCAGGGTATCGATGGGGCGATTTTGGAGTGAGAGGGAGGAGGGGAAAGGGCACTGGCTGTTGGTCACTATATGATTAGTATGATTGCGGAAGGTTGTTATTATGCAGACAGGTCGTATAGGCCAATGGATAAGTGTGGTTAACAGTTTATCATGTTGTCATCGTATTTTTTTTTTCTTTATTAAGCAATATACAGTTTGTTAGCCAAGCTGGTTATCAGTTCCCATATGAGTTGCATGTATTCATGCAAAATGTATTTGTTGTATTGTTTGTGGGCTAATTTGGCCACTAGGACATGCAAACCCTAGAAACTTCATGATACCGTAGCTCACTTACCACAGACTCGTCTCAGCCCCATGCCCTTCTCTTATCCCTTCTCGTTCATATAGTTCATAACATTCTCCTCCTTGACCCTTCACCCATCTTCTAGAAGCTCCAAGTCCATTTCCATCTCCATTCTAATCCCTATCCTCTCACCGCCGTCTACCCCGTCTCACGCCAACCCCGCCTAGTCCCCTCTTGAAGCCTCAAGGTCCTCAAATATATGTAAATATGTACGGTTATGTCATAACCGTCCCATCCTCTACATCGACGCAACATAAGCGCAGCAAGCACAGCAGAGTCACATACGTATCTCACATATCAGATATCAGACGGTTTACATGCGATGATTATGTATTTGTCTATGCACTTCGGCTGCGATGTCTTTACTCTGGAAAATTGTCTGTGTATATACTTTTTTTCCCTTTCGTCTGTGCAAAGTATCGATGGGACATTCGGGGGGTACAGCTCCATCACGGACAAACACTCTACTTCACACTTCATACCGACATATCTAGATACACTTTTTCCCATACAACAGTAAGTCTGTCTTTTGCTGTATATGTATAACATCTTTACTATAACTCAAGCGGTCAACACCTGCATGTCCAACACACACTCTCCCGTCGTAAGTCAATTGTACGATTACTACTCTGTTCCGACCCCAAAATGACCAGATACCCGCCAGCCAACGTCAGCATTGTCACCTCGGATGTTTGCTTGCTTACTATTTGATGCCTAGTCATGTTAGATTCTGATCACTTTCATCGGTCTGGAACCAAGACATGTATTGTAAATGTTGTACGCATCATTTATTAACACAAATTTTAGGGTTCAGAATATCAGATTATACACTGACAGAAATCGTGTAAACATGTAAATTATGTCAGCAATTTCCTAAATAGGTTATCAAAAAAAATCCATATTTCTGTAAAGGATCTTGTCTAGTGAAATTTGTGAAAAAATGATTAAGGGTTGGGGTATATTCAGACCTCTTGTGACAACATATCTTGGCAACAACACTAGTATCGACAAATTGACAAACAGTAGTTCCTTTGTTTGCCAAGTCTAGAAACCTTTTTACTTTTTGTCTTTCCCCCCAACCCACTAATCTTTTTATTAGGAGACTCATTCCTTTCACCATCCACATGCCGCCAACCGTTCCTGTACAGCCTCTCCTCTCACTCCTCCACCTTCGATTCATCATCGCGCCTCATCCAGACTTATTTGGCAATTTCATACGTTGTACCCTCTCACCATTGGTGCTGCAAGAAAAAGAGAGAAAGAGCCTTGACAAATTAGTTTCCAAGGTGTCAGTCTGGACTGTGAATTGGTTGTTGGGCTGTGGCACTTGTGTGACAGTGGTTGCCTAGGTAGGAAAGAGGTCAAGGGAAGTTTGGGAGATAGAAGGGAAGGAAAAGGCTACAGACGGAAGGACGCAAGGTACGACAGTAAATAGTTGCAAGGTATGGCAATTGGCTGTTGGAGGGTGGGTGGGGGTATGATAGGCAGGGGAGTTATCGGTACCGGAGGTCCGGGGACTCGGGCTATGATTGGACGGAATCCGAGAATATCGGGTCAGATGATCGTCCAAGTCAGGATAAAACTCACGGGAAGACGTGCTGCCTCAAAGAGGTCCATACGTCTTGATGACCTGCCCCAAGGCCCTATTCTCCCCCCAGAAGATCTGCCCGCGCTCCCCCGCGCCTTCGGCGCACGAGGCCGTGAATCGACCGCAGATGCAGATCTGCCAATGCTCAGAGAAGCCGAGTATCCGCGGGTGATTCAGCAAGCCAAGGATCATATGGACCAGTTCAAAGACTGTGTGGTATTGACGAGAGTGGGTGGGTTCTATGAGCTGTATCTAGAGCAGGCCGAGATCTATGGGCCACTGTTGAATTTGAAGGTGGCGACCAAAAGGACCCATAAGAATATTTCAATGGTGAGTTTTTAGCATGAATGCATCAATATCTCGTAGTGTAATATCAAATGACGCGAGACTGCTGTGAGAAATGGAAACTAATCCACCTTATCAGGCCGGATTCCCCTTCTTCCAACTCGGTCGCTATCTCAGAACTCTCGTCCAACACCACAAAAAGAATGTGGCTATTGCCGAAGAACTGCCACAAGATCCCGACGCCCCTAGCACCGTCCAAAATCGCCGCGTCACTCGCGTCATCACTCCCGGCACTCTCATCGACGAGGACTTCCTCGACCAATATTCTGCCAACTACATTCTCGCCATCTCGGCACCCGACTGGAAAAATGTCGACAGAGAGGTTGATGATCACGGAAATGCCATGTTGGATCAGAAGGCGAGGGAGCTGGAGATTGGCGGACGAAGCGTGGGCTTGGCGTGGTTAGATTTGTCGACGGGTAGTTTCTGGACACATGTGGGCGAATTTTCTGGATTGCCGGCGATGGTGTCCAAGGTGGCGCCGAAGGAGGTCGTGTTGGATATTTCAATGAAGAAAGATGCAATGTTAGATGACCAGGTTCTGCCATTGGAAGAGGGGATTCTCGGGGCTCCATCTATCGCGGATACTATCCATCATGTTCTGGCCGAGGACCACCATGTCGTCAGCTATTCGACTCAGGGCGAGCTTCAAAAGGTCAAGGACTGGGGGCCGATGCTCGAGACCAATATCTCTGCGACAGAAGCGAAAAAGTTCTCACAGGAAGAGATAAGCGCTGTCAATCTGGTGCTAACTTATCTCAACGGTCGTCTGAGAGAATCAATCAATGTCAAGGTTGAGGCGCCACAAAGAGTGACAAATTTGTTGACGATGGCCATTGACAAGAACAGTTTGCGGTCACTGGAGATTAAGAAGACAATGAGGGAAAGTGCTTATGCTGGGTCCCTGCTTCACGCCATCCGCAAAACCGTAACCAAGGGAGGAACCCGTCTGCTGACCGAATGGCTGCGTAAGTACTTTCCAAAAATTGATTACTATCTAGACATACTAACATTACATAAAACACAGTCGCCCCCTCAACCTCCATATCTATCATCCAGGACCGCCAAAACCTTGTCTCCATTCTTCTTGCTCTCCCATCTTTGCGTTCGTCTCTCACCATTCTCCTCCAACGCATTCATGACTCCCAACGTGTCGTCCAAAAGTTTGCTCTCGGCCGGGGCTCCGCCGATGACCTTCTTGATCTTGCAACGACAATCCAAGTCACAGACCACATGGTCAAAATTATCAACGAGCACATGTCCAGGGCCAACCTTTCCACCATCTCCGGGCTAACGGACAGCCCAAGTATGCAGAAGCTACTAGATAGACTAAGTCTCGCGGGGCCTCTGAAGCTGGCCACCTCTATCAAAAACTCCATCGACGAAAGTGGTCTAGAAATGAAGCATCAGATGGACGAAGATGCGGCTGCGGAGCTATTAGTCTTGGCCCAAAAAGTCATCTACACCGATGGAACACAGGCCGATATAGAGGCGCTTCCTGCTGCTTTGCGTGAGGCTCCCCGTACCCGCCCCAAGAAGACTCAGACTTTTGCCGACGTCTACGGCGAAGACAATGAACTATGGGTTATGAAACCCACTTCCTCCAAGACACTGAAGCAACTTCATAATGACCTCGCGGTCATAAAAGACGAACAAGCACAACTGGAGCAAGCGCTGCGCAACAAATACAGCGCACCCTCCTTAGTGCTTCGATTTATGAACGGTGTTGGGCATACTGTACATATCAAAGGTAAAGATATCAAGCCGGATGCCCCGATCTGGACGTTTCCGGAGGTCACGGAACGCATTATCAAGACCAATAAGTCAACCAGGGTATTCTACAACACTGAGTGGACCGAATTGTCAACTCGCCTGGATACCATTCGCCAGTCAATCCGTTCTGAAGAGAACAATATTCTACGGACATTGAGGGAAAAGGTCGTCCTTAACATGGTCAAGATCCGCCGCAATGCCACCGTTCTCGACGAACTTGATATTGCCGCTTCTTTTGCTTCGCTCGCCGAAGAGCAAAATCTCACTCGGCCAACCATCATCGACGAGCCCATCACCAATATCCGTGGTGGTCGCCATCCCACTGTGGAAGGCGGTCTGCGCATTCAAGGTCGGACCTTTACGAGGAACGACTGTGTCCTCGGACGTCCATATAATGCCTTGATTTGGCTCATCACCGGGCCCAACATGGCCGGAAAATCCACGTTCCTGCGTCAAAATGCTCTCTTGACTATCCTTGCGCAAGTCGGTTCTTTTGTACCCGCAACCTCGGCGACCTTGGGTATCGTCGACGCCATATTTTCCCGTATCGGCTCCGCTGATAATCTGTACCGAGACCAGAGTACATTTATGGTTGAGATGTTGGAGACAGCACAGATCTTGAAGAGTGCAACCGACCGGAGCTTTGTCATCATGGACGAGATTGGCCGTGGCACGACCCCAGAGGATGGCTTGGCAGTTGCTTGGGGAGCCTTGCGACATCTGGTTGTTAAAAACAGTTGTAGAGGACTGTTCGCTACACATTTCCATGATATCAGCGATCTTGCGATCAAAGAAGGCTTCATGGCCCCGCTAACTGAAAGTTCTGCATCAGATGCCGGTGAAAGTGGGGCTGGTGATCCGGAAGATGGGACAAAGGCCCATCTGATTAAGGCATACTGCACGGATGTTGAGGAGTTGGATGGCGGTGGCTTTGTCTATGTTCATTGGCTGAAAGAGGGCGTCAATAGAAAAAGTCATGCTTTAAAGGTGGCCAAGCTAGCTGGTTTGCCGGAGGAGGCTATTGACACCGCGAAGAGGGTTTTGGAGGAGACGGGGCACGATCCGAAATGAAGGGGATATTTTGTACGATATTATTGTAAGCATGGACAGGACCACTTTAAGCACGCAATCATGATACCATGGAATACATACACACATCATGTCACGATCACGAAAACACAGAAATATCCTGAGTTTTTTTGAATCCTTTTTTTTCATTCTTTTTTGGGGGCATGTATTTTAATGAAGATCTGAAAATGCATTGTTAGCGAAGTACTCAACCAACGAACATGTCGCTCGTTCTCATAAACAAGAGGTTGTTGTACTCGAGTCATAAAGTGTTGTGAAGTAAAAATATCGTCAAGAGGTTTCAGGGTTAAAAAGCTCATGATTTACGTTGCATAATCATACGCATGAGCACAACAACCACAACTTGGAAAGATAACCACGCCAAAACCTACCATAATGTCCTCTAGAAAGACTTGTCACCATCAAGGTGGTAAAGCCCATATTCCAAAACTCATTTTCTACACGGGCGCGGTCCGATTCGCAGTACCTTTTTCAGAACTCTTTTAAAGTCCCCCGGCCCACACAGCCAACAAGCTCCGAAACGTCCGTCCAACACTGCAATCCATCACTTCAACACATTTAGTCGAAAAGACCGAAGCCCATGTCATCGTCAGAGCCCTCCTCCTCAGACTCCTCCTTGGCAGCAGGAGTGTCCTCGGTGGCAGCGGCAGCGGCAGCAGCGGGGGCAGCAGCGGCGTAAGCGTCGGGGTTGGCGATGCGGTCCTTGAGCTCCTCAATGCCCTCCCAGGAATACTCGGTGGCGATGGCGATGCCGAGGACGTTCTTGTAAGAGTTGACGATGGAGTGCATGGCGGAGGCAAGGGTGGGGTAGGAGATGGCCAGGGAGATGGTGGCGACGGTGGAGATGGCGGAGGTCAGAGACTTCAGGAGCTGCTCCTCGGTGATATCGAGAACAGAAGAAGCAAAGGTGTTACCCTGGTCGTAGACCTGAACGACACCCAGACCGTAGGTGAAGGGAGAGATGTTGAGCATGTTCAGCAGGGTGGCCTCGGAGGGACCGACCTTGTTGTTGGCCTCAATCAGCTTGAGATCGGCAGTAATCTCAATGGTACCACGGGCGATCTTGGTGGGGACACCGAGGGCCTGGAAGAAGGAGGTCTTGCCGGGCTCCATACCAGTGTTGCCAGCGGGAATCCAGACGTCTACGGGGGCAATAGCACCGGGACGGGCAGGGGCGGCAACACGGTTGGCAAGAATCTTGTCACGGACGGCCTTCAGGTCATCGTTGGTGAAGACGAAACCGACGTTGCCCTTGACGAAAGGCAGAAGGCGCTCATACTCGGGGGCGTCGTTGATGAAGGTACGCAGGGCACGGCGAACCTATAGGACGGCTTTGTTAGCCATTGTCATTCAGGCGGGCTGTGTGTGGTGTTTGGCTTGCTGGCTAGCGGAGGACACAAAGCATAGTGGACCACCCATGAAACCCAAAGTGAAAGCGCAGGTTGGTTAAAAACTTACCATGGTGTTCTTCCCCATCAGAACAACACCCTCACCACGGAGGGACTGGCGGATCTCGTGCATCTGCTGAGACGAGACATTGTCGACGGAGACAATGAAGATGGACTTGTACTCCTCGAGCAAGCCCTTGAGCTTGTCGAAGTAGCCAGCCTTGTTGGTAGTCTTGCCCCCCATTGCTTCTTTATTTAAACCTTGAAGGTAGGATGTTTAAGGGCGAGAAAAGGAGAGAATTGGAAAATTTGCGTTTACGAAGAAACAGTTATCGTGATAATTTTGTTAGAGAAGTCCAACTTACAGTAACCCGGCTATTTTTCTTTTTTTCCCCTTTCACAATCGCTTGGCCTCCCCACGTCCATCCAAAAAGGTGGGGCTAATTTTTACTAATTTCGCAATATTGTGGGTTCCTTTCCTGGCGGTTATTCCCCGGCTCAACTGTGGACAGGGATTTTTAGGGCTTGTCATCCGTATCTTACCAAAATTGTCAACTGTGCTGCTGTCTAACGACCCTAGAGATACTCTCAAACCCTTAATTATTGATGATGCAAACCCTCTTTCTGCTGTACCCTTGGTGTGACAATAGCAACGGCCCCACTAAACTTAGTCGTATTCAACTTGTTTTTTCTCCAAGCGCCATGGACAAACCGGCGCATTGCGCCCGGCACAAACCGACCGATCCCGACCAAAAAAAATGACCGACACGACCACCGCGAAAATTCCTTACAGCGTCCTTGCGACCTCGGCGTCCACCGGCATCCTCTTCGCCGCGCGCGCCGGTCAAATCGTCTCTTTTCCCGCCAACGGAGGAAAGGCCATTAGCGTGTGGACACATCCGGATCAGCTTCCGGCGGTGGGGGAGGGCGCGGGGGCAAAGAGGAGCGTGGCGGAATTGGAGAAGGATTGGCAGGAAGGTGCGGTGAAAAGACAACGGACAGAGGAGGCGGAAACGGAAGCGGCAGCTGTTGAAGAGGCGAAGGAAGGGAAAACCGAGGCGGAGGCGGAGAAGGCGCTAGTGCAAGAGAAGAAGAAGCAGAAGAAGGATAATGTTAAAAACGAGCGGGCGCTTATCACACTGTTGACGGTATCAAAAGACGGCAAATATGTCCTTGCTGTCTCGGCGCACGACAAGACCTTGTGGGTCTTTGAACACGACGGCGCCGGCCACTTGACCCAATCCAGCAGACGGCATGTATCCAACCAATTAATCCTCTCCTTACCCTTGGTAACCCTACTAACACTCTTCTAGCGCCATGCCCAAACGCCCTTGTGGCATCACCCTCACCTCCACCCAAACCATCATCAGCGCCGACAAATTCGGCGATGTCTACGCCCTCCCCCTCCTCCCCCTCCTCTCCACCACCGACGCTCCTACCGGCCCCACCCTCACCCTCGCTGTCAAACACCACCGTTCCCACCCCTCTGCCACCCCCCTGACCGTCCACTCTGCCGGCAACCTCCGCGCCCTCGAAGCGCAAAAACGCCATCTAGCCGAGCGGCAAAAGGAACTCGCCGACGCCACCAAGGCCCCCGATGCTCCCGAGGCCCTCGCCTTCAAACACACGTTGGTTCTTGGGCATGTGTCCATGTTGACGGATGTCGTGGTGGGCCAGGATCATAAGAGGAGGGAATATATTGTGACAGCGGACCGCGATGAGCATATTAGGGTGTCGAGAGCGCCGCCACAGGCATATGTTATTGAGGGGTTTTGTTTGGGGCATAGGGAGTTCGTCAGTGCGTTGGCTGTTGGGGGGCCTGAGGGAAAGTGGCTAGTCTCTGGTGGCGGCGACGGGGAATTGTTCGTGTGGGATTGGCTGGACAGCACGTTGCTTCACACCGTTGATATCCTTTCCGCCGCCAAGTCCTTCGGCGCTGAGAAAATCGCCGTGTCCCAGATCATCTCTGCCGATGACTCTTTCTTCCTGATTCTCGAAAGTGTCCCCGCCGTTTTCCAGGTTTCCCCCGTCGACAGCGTCCTGTCCAATGTGACCACCACCAAACTCCCCGGTGCCCCTCTTGGCCTCACGCTGGTCAACAGTCAGCCCGTTGTCTCCGTTGATGGCTACGGGATCCTCGCTCTTTCCGGCAATGCCATCTTTGATCACTCAGAAGTCTCCGGGCTTGTTCCCGAAGTGTCGGAAGAGGAGAAGAAGATGATGCTGTACACTATTGAGAGCATGCGGAAGAAGGTCATGGACTTTTTGGCCGAGAAAGAAACGCAGGAGACGGAAGAGGTTGAGGCACTAGCGCAAGAATGATTTTTGTGCGTATGATGGATAGATCAGTTTATATAGACTATTATGTAAAATGTTAATGCCATGTGAGAACCTGGATGGTCTCACGCTGCTCTATATATAAAAGCAGCTAGAATCTCATCCTATCATTTCATTGTTCGCATTAACTTACCAACCATGTAACACCATGTAACATCATAACCCTGATATGTGTCACCATAACCCTATCACATACGAACGCATGAACTATAACTTCACATGGCTCAGTCTGTATCAAACAACGAAATTCTCAAAGCCAAGCTTCAATTTTTTTACTAACTCAGTACGCCAAACCCAGTGAGATCTAACATTAACCAGACCTGAAATCATAAACATTAAACAAGGAAAAATGAAAACACAGCATACCGGAACCCATCCACTGCTCTTCCTCCCGGCCCCGACTTTTGTGGAAGCTCCTCATGCGCACCCCGTGTCCTCATTACCGTATGCCGAAACATTGAAAAGGTATCATGGTCCAACGTACGTATTCAGGAACCCACTCACGTATCGCTCCTCATGCAAAGATCCAAAGTCCAAGCATGGAAGAAAGTCCCTCCGACCTCGCGAGGTGTAACTGTTCAAAGAGCAGAAAAACTCCAACATCCCATGAAATAGTGGACATATCCCGTCGTTTTCATCATTGTCGACAACAGAGGACAAATCCAAACGAAGAATAAGAGAAAATAAAATGAAAATGAATAGACTTGAAAGCATCCAATGACGTCATAAGCCGGCGACATCACCATCAAGCCCCGAATCCTCGCCGCAACTTTACTGAGGAGCGCACTGAACACGCTCGCCACCGGGGTGGCCATCATCCTCGTCGTCTTCATCCATCACAGTGCCACTGAAACCTTTGCCGTTGGCATCGACATCCTCAAGATCTGCATCTTCGGTCATAGCGTCAGCGGGAGGAACAGGGCCGGCACTGGAGGACGGCAGAACAGCACGAAGAGTCTCAAAAGCAGCTTCGTCGGTAGTCCAGCCCTTCTCGGGGAACTTGACATTGAATGAAATGTACATGTTGCCAAAGTCGTGGTGGCGGGGTGACGGCATACCCTGGCCACGGATCATCTTGACGGCACCGGGAGCAATGGCCTCACCGGGCATGATCTCAACGGACAACCAGCGGTCGTCCAGATGCTCGATGTAAATGGTTCCGCCAGCAAGGGCGGTAACCAGGTCGATATCGCACTGGTATAAAAGGTCATCCTCCTTGCGCGTGAAGCGGGGGTGGGGTTTCTGCTCAATCTCGAAAACGACATCACCGGCCTGGATACCGGGAGCCTGGTCACCCTCGCCACGGAACTCCACCTTGGTGCCGCTGCGGACACCACGGTCAACATGGACGTGGAGAACCTTGCGGTCGACAACCGTCTTCTTACCGCTGCACTGCTTGCAGCGGTCCTTGTCACGGACAGTCTCACCCTCACCGTTGCAGTCAGTGCAGACGGTCTGGAAACGCTGGATCATGGGACCCATCTGGCGCATCATAGTCTTCATACCACGGCCATCACAGCTCTCACAACGCTTGACAGAGCCCTCCTTACCACCGATACCATTGCACTTGGGGCAGATTATGGAGCGCTGAAGGGCAAGCTTGGAAACCTTGCTGCGGTACACGTCCTCCAGAGAAACCATGTGAGTGTGGTGGATAGTGCGGGCTTTGGGAGGACCACGAGAAGGCATACCACCACCGCCACCGAACATGTTGCCGAAACCGCCACCACCGCCAAAGAACTGGGCAAACAGGTCCTCAGCATTCATGCCACCACCACCGGCACCACCCTCAAGACCCTGCTCACCATGTTGGTCGTAAATGGCTCTCTTCTGTGAGTCGGAAAGAACCTCGTAGGCGGCAGAAATCTCCTTGAACTTGGCTTCGGCCTCTGGGTTGTTGGCGTTCTTGTCTTGAAAGAGCAAAAATGTCAGTCAGTCTGTCGAGAGTATTGTGTGTGTTCCAGGAATTGATCAATGTTTGTCGTTTAGGGAAATCGAGGGTTGGTGTGAGATGCAGATTGACTTACCAGGGTGATACTTGAGGGCGTTCATCTTGTAGGCCTTCTTCAGCTGGGCCTCGGTGCAGTCCGGCGCAACCTGCAGAAACACAAAAAGGCCAAGTCAGTCATGATGTCTCATATCTACAATTTCGTCGGCCATCGTTCGTCATCAAGTCATCATCGAGTTGGTCGGGTAATATAATTTGCATGCCCAGATGCAGTAGAAAAATTTCTTTATGGCAGGATGTGGTCAACCATCGTCATTCCAAGCCCAAGCGTCAGTCCCTGCGTACGTTTCCCCCCGCAGTCCGCCAGCAGTCATGGACAATATCGCTGCCCTCAATTGTCGAATTGTGTATAGCGTCTCAACCATTTCGTTCTCGGTGACGATGACATAAAACCGGGTAGGTGATAGTGGTGGTTACTTACGCCGAGCAGGTCGTAGAGCTTCGTCTCTCTAACCATTGTGACGATGTGTAAAGGGTATCAATATGTCGTGTGTGGTTATTCGCAACGTATGGCTATAGTAATCGTCTTTCGTATGCTTGTTAAAGAACAACGAGCTCAAAGTCGTAAAAAAACGTATGTCTCTTCTCTGCAGTCAGCAAGAGTGTGAAAGAGGGGAAAAAAATAAAACACAAAAGTCAAGAATTGAAGAGATCGTCACAGCATTTGGACAAATCTTTTCAAGATTAAATTGCAAAAAAGCAAAGTCAAAGTTTCTTGGACAAACATAAGAGTCCCAAAAGGTCTATCAGAAAAAAAAAGAAAGCCCGCTACTAAAAGTTAGACAGCACGAAGGGGAACCCCTAACCTAAAAAAAAAAGAAAAAGAAAAAAGAACGATATCAATACCTCCCTAGAAGCCTCCCCAGTAGCATCGTCTAGTGTCTTCTGTCTTAAGGTCCTCCGTTTTAGTTTCCCTATTTAGTGCTATGGAGGCCCCCCTTCCCCGAAAATAACAACTGCCAGTATTGGAAAAAGGCGCATTCAGTTGCAGAGGACACAGCCGGTGATAGATATGGCAGGCTCCATCTCATTGGTTTTAATGTAGATTTTTTTTTTGGCAGAGATCCTTCCATGGATTGCGGCAGCGAATGGTCCGACCACTGAATGTTGAATGTTGGATGTTTCCAGAGACTTCGGCGGCCTGTGACCGTCGTGTTGTGCCTTTTTCTTTTGTCACTTGGAAAATTTTACAATACGCTTGTAACTTGTGGTTTATCTAAACGCGTATGTAAACAGACACAGAAAGTCTGTTGATAATTTCTAAGCCTGCCTTTACAAATGGTGGATATCCGCTTCTGTGTTACATGGGGCCGTGATGTTATTGAGCCGCCAATTTAGAAGACTTTCCGGACCTGGAGGGGTTGGTTGAAACGCAGCGGTAGACGTCGAATTTCCAGGCCGCCATCATTTGTCAATAACCTCTTTTTTTTTTTTTTTTTACCTTCTTCCTCCCCCCTATGTATTCTTACATATATACCGCCAGGGTTCCTTTAATCTCAATCTCAATCTCAACCTAACCTCACTTTCCGTCAGCACTGATTAAAAATCATAAATCATCGACATATATACACAGAACGGCACGACCCCCCAATCAATCACCATACACAAACAACCCCTCCAGACAGAAAAATCTCCCACCTTCCACGCTCCCCATCACTCTCACCCTTTCCCCACTCCCATCGACGCCCATAGAATCTCATCGAATCGCCCCGCCCCAGCCAAATCTTCCATCTGATTCCATGCCATCTATTCACGCCTCCCTCACCCCTCCCCCATCCTCCATCCATCCGCCACACCTCTTCCCACAACTCCCAATTGCCTGGTTCCAACCAAATACCGGACTATATTTTAAAACTATCAATAAACAATCAACAAAATGGTTTTTGTATATAGATAAATCGAAAGATATCTCGAAGTTTATTCCAGCCTCTCCGATGTCAATTCCTATTTTAAAAAGATATAAATCTAGATATCAAGAGAATCATGAGAATTACGAGGGAGTACCAAATATTCACATCAATACTTCTACCCCTCGTTACTTCCCACTCTAAACCTGCTTACATAATCCACTACCTCACCAAAATAAGCAAATAGCACAGCGGTGACCTTAGACCTGAATAGACGAAAGGGAGGAAGGGAACTCCCGGCCATCCAACCAATCAAATAACATCTGAATATCAATTGCATGTCCGACCGAAAAACACGTACATGCACACAAACACAAAAAGCCACGACAGCACACTTCTACATATAACATCAACGAAATCTTTGAATACAAAAAATGAAATCATCATATCTAGCTTCTGTAAACTATTCAATAGAACTATCAATCAAAAACGCCCCAAATAAACCATCGCCAATCAGCGACAGCATCATTCATGAAACCTGACAAGCCAATTCAAAAGCAAAAGCTACATGTATGCACCAAAACAAAAAAAAAACCTTCCAGAAAGAAAAAAAAATACAAAATCATCCCCATGTAACAAAGCTAGAAAACATAACCAATGACCCAAACAACAAACTCCGTAACCCAATATGTAGTGACATGCATTTTTACTTCGCCCACACAAAGACACACCCATCATCATTGTCACCCCGCTCAACTCAACAGGTTCTTCAAAGACGGACTAATACTGGCCGGCGCAGAGCCATGAGCACTAGGCGGTCTCGGGCCAAGCGTATCTCTTTGCGAAAGCGCACTTGATCCCGGCGCCATAACTGACGGTGGACCAGTCTGACTAACAGGTCTGTCTCGTCCGTAATGGCCGTAAGCATCCCGAGTAGTTAACGGCGACCCTGCATGCGAAGGATACGCCGGCCGCGGAGTGTGCTGCGGCATCATGCTGATCAAGTCGGAGCGTCTCGAGCCCGACATGCTGTTGTGCGGGGAATGATGGTGAGACAGGCTGCTGTGACCCGGGTGCGACGGCTGGGAATGACTGTGCGAGATGGAGCCGTGGGATGATGAGTGGTGAGAGTGGGAACCCTGGTGATGAGAGTGTCCCGAGTGCGACGCATGGCTGCTGTGAGACCCATGAGAGTGGTGGGTGTGATGGGTATGGTGATGGTGGTGGTGAGAAACCGGAGCCGGAGCCGGGTTGTGGCTGTAAGGCTGGTGGTACGAAGAGCCTGACGGGGGCAAGCTGGAGTGAGATGGCGAGTGGCCATAGACAGGAGCATGCGACGAATGATGCGATGGCGCATGGGACATAGGCGGTGCCTGCTGAGGATTTTGGCTCGAGATGGGCAGAGGTGGAGGTCTCAGTTGCGTCAAAGTAATTGCTGGCTGTGGTTGTGGTGGAGGAACTGGTTCGGGGTAGCCACGGGAGTGCATCGACATAGATTCGGAAATAGAAGCTGGTCGATGGAGAGAGTCGGGCCGTCTGGGCTCAGCTCTATTATGGTCGACACGGTGCATCGGCGGCTCATTATGCCGGAGAGGCTCAATACGGTGATCGTGACTTTGCGCACTCCGGTATTCCTGATCCCATCTGTTGGAGAATGGAGGCATTGCCATCTGGTAATAGGGACGATCGTTGCGAGACATAGGGCCGTTGGATGGAGGCGACGCGGGAGCCGGACGATGCACTGGAGCAGCAGTGGAGAGCCAAGGCTGAGGCTGGTACGGTCTGTGGTCCATAGGCGGTGCCGGCTGAGGGGGCGGAGGCGCTATTCGTGGGCTTGCCAAAGGAGGCGGGCGCTCAAGGGGTGCGGTAACTGCAGCCACGGGATAGACATCTTGAGGCATAGCACTGGAAGGAGGCGCCGGAATAGGAGCAGGCGGAGGTACAGAGTGGAGAATGGGAGCCTCAATGATGGGCTCAGGAGCACGCTTCTGAGGCATCCTGTTGAGCTTGTGGCACTTGTGGCAGCGAAACTTGCGCTGGTCCACAAATCTCTTAGCTTCATCGCCAACATCAAGCCCCGGCTGATCCGCATCCGTCATGGCGACATCAATCGACTTGTCCAGGGGCCACCATCTGGGACTGACGTCAATGCCGCAGGCGATGCAAATCTGGTCCAGTGTAGACATGCCATTACGAGTATAACGAGAATCAGAGAACCCGTTAACGCCATTTGGCTTGGACCGACCATTGCTGCTAGGAGATGCTGGAGTGGCGATAGAACCCCGACGACCGTGGCCATTGATGCCTGTCTTAGCAGCAGAGGCAATCATACCGGCCTTGCGGACAGAACCGGTGAGAGTAAGATCAGCCTGCTTATAGTTGCGCACGTATAGCTGAAGAGCCGTCAGATCATGCTCCTTGACCGCGTCATGAAGGCCAATCGCAGCCGGTGAGGGAGAGTCATGAGACAGACAGAAAACTGTTGGGGACATTTCGCCAAACTCGCCGTTGCACGTCACCATTGTGTGGTGGGCCCTGCGGGTACTCTTGACTGAGTTCATAGCAAAGCCAACAAAGTACCGGTTGGGCCGGCGGCGAGCACACTCGATGTGAAAGGTCTGCGGACAGCTGTCACACTCAACGCAAGCACCCATAGACTGTTTGCAGATGGAGCAGATGCGCTCAAAGCGAGCGCGAGGAATGGACGTAACACCCTCAGCAGGAGCCAGAGCCTCAGTGTTGCCAAACATGATCTCATTCGTCATGACAGCACAGGTCACGTGAACCCAGTTGTTGTCGGCAGTGCGCTTGAGGGCCTCGTGGGGGTTGGCAGGACGGCCCAGTTCCTCCTGTTTCTTTTGGTAGAACTCGGCAGTCTTCTTGGCCAACTCACGCTCAACACGATCACGCTCCTTGTCCTTTTTCCGGCCACTCTTCTCGGGAACACCCACCCAATCATAGACAGTAGAGTCAATTGGGCAAAGCACACAGCGGTAGTCAAGTGACAACTGGGGGTTACGGTCGTTCATACAGGTATCGCAAGACCATTTGCCGGTTTTAGAAGACTTAACTGGCTTGACACCATAACAAGCAGCGTGGACAGGCAATCTACAGTCTTTGCAGGTGAGAATAGAGTCGTCCATGTCGCCGCAGACGGCACAGGGCTGCGGCCGGGGCTTGGAAAGTTCGGGTACGGTTGCGGGGACCGGAGTTGTAGCAACCACGATAGGGATCTTCTCGGAGGGAACAGGTGTGGCCTTTTCCTTTTCCTTTTCCCGCTCCTTGGCCTCCTTCTCTCTTTCCTTTTCCTCCTTCTCCTTCTCCTTGGCTTCCCTCTCCTTTTCCTTCTCCTTGGCTTCTCTCTCCTTTTCCTTTTCTTTTTCCTTCTCGCGCTGTTCACGTTCGCGCTCTCTCTGCAATTCTCGCTCCTTCTTTTTGTTGGGGGCCGGTGCAGAAGAGGTCTCCTGGCTCTTTTCCCCAGCAGCAGTCTTAAGCTTCTTACGCGGAGGCTGTTCGGTGACAGCAGCGGCATGTCCCTTTTGGACAGAGCCGTTGTTAGTCACAGCCGGTGAATCGGGTGAGAATCTCTCCTTTGCAGCAGCAATTTCCTTGATGAGTTCCTCATCTTGCTTGCGCTTCCAAGCACGGCCACCAGATTGAGCAATCTTGCGAGCGATATCATCGATATCCTCCCACTGGACTGCATAACGTCTCCAAAGCTCCGCGCAACGTCTGCAAAGAGCAACAACGTAGTGGTTGTTCTTCTCCTTGACAGTCTTGCCCTCGGTTGAGCCACCAGTAGGGGCACGACGCCACTGTCGGGACTTCTTGGTGTTGCAGAATTTGCAAGTGAAGAGGCGCTTCTGCTTGATCGCCTTTTCATTGTCGTAGGCAGAATCATCCGCATCATCAGCAATGTCATCTTGAAGCTTGGCAACAGATTTCGCAGCAGCCTTGGCTTCCTTCTTGCTCTTACGGCCCTGGAAGTTGTCCCAGACCTCTTTACCACGATTCGTCTTTTTCCAAGTGTAATAGAAACGCACGATATCCTTGTGAGGAACAGTCTTCACATGTCTGGAAACAGCACCCAGTTCAGAACCAAACTTGGCAACGCCTTCCTCAAAGCGTTTGAGCTCGGAGGGGCTGAGAGCCGGTTCCTTGAAGTCGAGAAGATTGGTATTTCTCGTCTTCTCAAGTGCAGCCTTGGTGTCAAAGTTTTCAGTGAACAGAGCGTTGAGGGCGATATCTTGCAGATTGGTCGAAAGCTTTGGAACGCCAATCTTCTCAGTCAAATCAAGAGCATCCTTCATGTAAGAGATTATCTTCTCGGGCTTGATGACAGATCCATCGGGCATCTTCCACAAAAGCGTAGCAGTGCGCCGCGGGTCATCATTATCGTAGTCCTCACCACGAACAGTATAACCAGGAGGTTCATCTTGTCTCCAAGCAGGCCGGTTTTCTCTCTCGGCCTTTTTGGCTTCAAATTCGGCAATCTGTTCCTTCGTAAGGCGAGGCTCACGACGACCAGGTTTCTTGAGCTCCAAAGGCTTTTCGTACTCAACCGGCCGACCGGGCCAGGGCATGACGGTGGCCTGGTGACGGGGGCCAATACGGGTGCTTGTTCTTGGGTAAATGCGATCATCAAGATCAAGAGCATCCTCGACGTTACAATGAGCACCAAGATACCGGAACGGCCACAAGCTAGCATGTTGTATTTGCTCTAGCGTCGGCTCTGGGCGGGTGTCTTCTTCAACTGAAGGAGTTTTCTTAACCTCTTCAGCTGCAGCTGCAAGCTCTTCCTCTTCCTCGGCAAAGTCATCCTCGTCAACTTCGGGGGTATTGCCGAAAACCGGAGTGTGACGGGCATTGATCATCTTTTCATGGCGACGGCTGCAGGGAGCACATGACCAACCGAATCCACGAGAGGGCTTCTTGGTAACTGGAGGACTGACACAGTTCATGTGCCAAGTAATTTTGCAATCTGAACAATCGACGGAATCATTGCTGAATTACTTGTTAGTAAAGGTGTAAACTATGATGTCATTTTTTTCGCGCCATGTGTAAGAGAACGTGAGGATCATAAGCATCAATGGCACCAGCATGCGATAGCATCTGCAGCAGAAGAAACCAGCACATTGGCTGCAGCAAAGCCCGAAAGGCAGGATATCCGACCAATTAAAACGTGACGACACAGACAAGAGGGAAAAGGCCAGGGGATTGACTGATGTGCATGGGGAGCATGAAGACCCAGGGCGGCACAGGAGAGCGCGGAAGCGCGGACTGGCTCGAGCTGCATTGGCTGCATCTGGCTGCAGAAGAAGAACTGCATTCAAAATGGAGAGGTACAGAAGAACGGAGCACTTGCAGGTGCAAGTGTGAAGTGTCCAGTCATCTAACGGAGTTGTGCATTTGCTGGAGCACCGGGCTGTAAGAGGATGCGACACCTTATCAAGATGATAGGCCGAAGAAATGATGTCGATATATGTATCCAAATCCAGCAAATGCTCAGGCGCCGCACTCAGACTCAGCCTCTTCACGTCAGATCAAGCTAAGTCCCGGGGATCTTCTCATTGCTGAGTAGCTGTCAAGTCTCTCATATCCGGCCGATACGCTATGCTGTGAAAGTACAGACCAGCCCCTAAAAAGATTAATCAAGACAATGCTACTGTGGATGGAAGGATTCAGTGACTGGGCTGAGCAGAGGACCCAAGAGTGCAGGACAAACAAAGCCTTGCTTGATGTTTAGTCAATGGTCCCGGCGCAAGTCGAGTTGGGCTTGCTCAGGCCAAAATTCCAAGCCGAAAAAAGGCAAACCCCCCAAAATGAACAAGAGAAGAGAAAGAGAAAAAAATCACAGCTCATAGAACGATTGTGAGCAAGGGGACCCTGCTCCATGGTTCCTCTGTGTGCAGTGCGTTGCTGCGGTGCTGCTGCAGGTGCTGATTTTGAGTGCTGTCGTTGGTATTGCGGGCGAGAAAAAGAGCAGATGACAAGATCTCGGTGGATACGTGTGTGCGAAAGGTCCGATAAACGACAAGAAAAGCAGTGCAAAGTGCTGATGTCTCTTTCTTTTTTTCGTATTTATCAAACGGACACAAATAGTGGTAGAAACATTGATGGCATGCTGCTTCTCACGAGGTACACATATAAAAAGCGAGAAGGGACAATAAACTTACCTGGCGCAATAGCCGTTGCACCGCTTACAAAGCTTCACAGCGGCTGTCAACTCACGACCGCGACCTTGTTCAACCAAAATGAACTTCCAGTGTTCATCAAGCATGCGCTTGACCTTTTCCGGGACGTTGATAATGGAGTTTGTAGGCACGAGATCATAATGCTTTTGAATATAACGATCATACAACTTTTCGTACCAGAAGCTGTCGGGTACCTTTTTGTACTCTTCCAGACTGTTGATTTCCGACTTGTGCATGATGCGGCACTTCCCGCGCACAGTAGACAGCGGGGAGACATCCGAATGCATCGTCGCTAGAAGCAGGCGTGTGTCCTGAACTCTCTTACCAATGTCCTTGGGACGATAATACCAGTTGACCCGGATGGCATCAACGGGCCGGCTGCTGTCATTGCCGACGTGCATGAATTCCATGATGCGACCAAGATAGTACGGCTCTCCGGGGGGTTCGGAGACAAGGTACACATGGTCTAGGGGCTGATGTTAGTGTCTGATCTTCTAAGACTCCCTGTAACATTGGAAGAAACAGGCCCTGGGCAAGTGAACCCAGGCAATGATTTGCGGGTTCGAGGAGGGAGGGGGGTGTGAACGAGGGGAGGGGAGAAGACAAAAAAAAAAGATGACTTGGGCACGATCCAGAGAGGTGAGATGGAAAGAGTGGCAGTCTCGTGGGCGACACCAGTGAAGATGTGAGGCGTAAAATGTGTGAAGATGCATGAAAATTGGCAGAAAAAAAGGGCAGACTTACCATTTGGCAGGAGAACAGTGCCGTCATCAGCAACAAGGGCACCATCCTCGTTCAGCATAGCACCACAGTTGGTAAATGACATCAAGTTGTTCTCGGCGTATCTGGTGTGGTGAACAACTGGCGTGGACGTGGATGGGCTTGCACGAGAAGCAGCAGCAGCGTGGCTACGTTTTGAGACGTTGGAGCCATTGCTGTGAGAATTTGAATTGGACGAGCCGTTATTGGAGTGGCCCGTCTTGCGCTTCTTGGATGGAGGCTGCGTGCTTGACTTAGCATCATTGCCCGTCGTCGCCCCATTGCTTGATGTGCTGCCGGTGGCCGAATGTGAGCCAGCACCAGACGTGCTGACGAGATGATCATTCAGAGTCTGTTGCACAAGGTTACGGCCATCGCCATTGGCACCCGTAGACTTGCGGTTACTTGAAGCACGAGCTGGTGCGGATGAATCTGAGGCTACTTGAGGGGAGGAATTTCGTTGCCGCGACGACTTCTTATGAGACTCTGTGCTGTATTCAAAATCCATGTCTGGAGTATCTTCGGCATAGTTGGGACGTGGGCGGTTGCGAGAGCGAGTACCATATGGATTCGCCGCATCGCCAGAGTCCTTAGCAGCGGCAGAAGCTGCATTGGAATTACTCTTGGACATGGCGTGGGAAGTAGTAGAAAAAGAGGAGTGGGGGATAAAGGAGTGGTTATTGCGGACAGCTTTGCGCTTCCGTGAAATGGAGACTGAAGACGCAGCAGTCCTCTTGGACTCGACCTGCGCGGTATGTGTCTCCAGACTCTGCTGCCGGGCACGCGGTTAGAAAGGTTTCACGGCCGACACGTGAGGATAGAAAAAAAAGTCAAGTGAAGTGATAATGAGCATAAGGCATAGATTATGGGAGCAGAGATGATGAATGTGTAAAGTGGAGGTGTGTGTGTGTGTGTGTGTGAGTGTGAAAGGAGGAGGTGGGGAATTATGACGAGATAGAAGAAAAAGAAGAGGGAAGGTTTAGGTTGAAGAACCAAAAAAGAAGTGAGAGGCGCGTAAATAGGCATGGGGGCGTGGGAATCAGAAACCGGCAAGGACAAAATCGACGGTATGAAGACCCAGGAAAACGAGGAAACAGACCCGTCAACAGCCAATGGACAAGATAAAGAGGATCTGTAATGGTAATGACAACAAATAAGTGCAGAAATGGAGGGGGAAATTTAATCTCAATTCCAGACTATGGCGTGCAGTTTCTGTGCCTGTGTGTGTGGAGGAAGAAGTGGTTTGTGTGGTGGGAAAAGGAAAAATGAGGACGGACGTTGGCAAAAAAGGCGGGTGGATGACGATGGAGGGAAATCAAGGTCAGGAAAGGGAGCCAGGTGCATATATACGGACAAGGGACCGACAAGCCAGACAGGATGTATGTGCTCACCAAACCTCATGGGGTAGTGGATGGAGATTGGGAGGGGTGGGGGGTTAAAGTTGTTAACGGGTCTAAAGCGGGCACTTACATTGGGAGTATTTAAGGCCATGGCCTTGCTGGGAGCCATGATCGCTTGAACAAGATAGCGGAATCGCAACGACGTCAAGTCTTGCTGAGACAGAGAGAAAGAAGCAAAAAGACCCTAAGAACGAGCGGGTCTTAGAGTGGTGAGAACCGTCACTGAGGTCACGACGATCACGGGCTGTGTGGAATGACTGTGACGATATCTGCCTGAGAAAAAGAGAGATGCAGATACTTGTTCGCCGACGGACTATGCATCTTGTCTTAGGTCCGTACAGCCAAGACACGTGCAGCAAAAAGAATATCTACAAGATGATGGCAAAGTCTCACAGAGGGAAGTTTTTTTCAGTCTGGTTCAGTGATTCGTAGAAGTAGTAGCAGAGCGGTATAATACAATCGTCGGCGCGATCAAACTAGGAACCGACCAAGCAGACAAGAACACAGAGAAAGGATGACAACGGGATGCCGGTGCTGATGCTATGATATGAGCGTCGTGGCTCTTGTGAGTCTTGGGGGAAAGAGAATCTGGTATGGGGAGGAGGGGGGCGTGTATTTGAGCGACATGGGCGTGTGCGAGATAAAAAGACGACCACACGCAACTTTCAACGTACAGATGCAGTGGGCTTCAAAAATTGAGCGAACCAAAAACGTGATGCCGAGGATAACAACAGATGAGGAGCAATTTTCAAATTGATGCTGGGGGCGTCTTCACCATAGTATCTTCTCAATGCTGAAAATTCGGTAGATATGTCGGCACAATCCGAAATCGTCAAATTGGAAAAAGTAGTAGATAGAATAAAAGATTATGTGTGGAGCACGCGAGCGCAGATAGCTAGAAATTGTTGCAGGGAGATGAGGCAATCTTGTGTGAAAGAAGAAAACAACTGACTCGAAGCTCTATATACAGCAAATATGAAAAAAAAAAATTGAGAGAGATTGATGATGAGGGGTGAAGGGGGGGGGGGGGGGGGGGGGGGGGAAGGTGGGAAATCTAAGAAAAGAAGGTAACAGCGCCGGGTGGCAAGTTACTAAGGGTTGTCACTTGTTATGGAAAGAACGGGCCGGCCTAGTCAATTGCTTTTAGAATCCAGCAGCACATTTGCCAGAGAAGGTACGATGAAGATTTGGTTTTTAGTGGAGCCAACATACAGCGCATGAAGCAAATGGGCAAGAGATTACTTGCTCATGTAATCTATTCCGACCAAAATCAAGCATTGAGACTACAAGCTTTCACTTTGGCTGATAGCAAAAACAAGTTCTTTGTTAGTATATATCTATATGTGCGCCAATTTTATCAATAGTGATACGTCTGCTCATAAACACTAGACTACTCTTTTGTTCTTGGGTGCGAGCGTGGACAACGATCAAAGAAAGTCTTTCATGCTTGAAGAAACATGGCTGGCTCAAAAAGGAAGTCACAATCACCAATCAGGTCGACACTAACCTGCATATATCTACATACAAAAAAAACATCGATAAATTGTGGGGTCGCCCCCATCTCTGTGGGAAACTAATACCAGATGAAGATATTTCGGTATAGACATGCGATTCAAAACACACAAGATAACCTTATCCAATTTATCGATAGTCCGACTGTGATCAAAAATCTGATGTCAGACACATATTTAGTGCGTCATAGTCAGTTATATACTCCCCCGCAAAATTCAGGAATCATGAATGTGTCGTGTCGCACTTGACGCTGGTCGATACCCGATATATACCCAGTGTCACGTTCAATATATCAGGCTGTCCATCCCCTTCTCCATCCCTTCTAGTCAGGTTTCCCTATCAAAATCGCCCAAGACAATCGTGACTGTTTGATTGTCATCACATACTACCACCTTGCCGACACTACCAAGATCTCAACAGATGATGAACATGTAAACTGTTTTTTTTTTACAATACACGAACATGTCCTCCAAAGCAAGGCGAGATTTGAGCACCAAACGGCTTCTGAGAGAATTCGTTTTATTGCTTACTGGATACCTGTGAAGGTGCTTTTTTTTTTGTTCTGACCCCTCCTCTCTACAATCATGTATGTGCGTGCGTTCTGACCGGACTCGATCTTTGGGTCTGGGGTTGAATCTGCACGCAGATTCAGGTACACGTCTGTGAAAGAGCAAATGGTCCTGCTGGTAACAGCAGTGATGTACACCTTTGCCAAAGTTTGTGGAGGCATTGTGTTGCCACTTATGTCCGTCTATATGAAGTTGTAATTGACAATTATATCAGTTCTATTAATATCACTATATTTCTATACATTCAATAGGCGAGTTGTATTTTTAATGCGTGGGTGGCTGATTAAATAGACTCCAGAAACAAGACCCAGGCTAAGCCAAACCCCGGGAGCCTCAACCATTGACTCCCGACACCACCACAGAAACACATTTCATCTACGCACAGGGCAACGTGATGTGACATGCCCTCGACAGAAACAACAAGTTCCATAGCTGCTCGTGTTTTTCTGAGGGCAGTCAGGTCTACATATGGCCAGATCTAAATATAAATCCGTCCAGCAATAGTTCACCTGGGACGCGATTTTATTTAAACGTCATCTTGTCTGGTTTCGCTCTCTATCAAGTCTCTTTCCTTGGCATCGAGAAGTCCGATGGTTTCAAAAACCTGATGGCAAACTGATAATTTCTGTGTCATCTGATGGGAAGAAACCCTTCAACGCCAACGATATCTACCCTCACAAATCCTGTCGTTAATGACCGTTTTCCGTCACTCTGTTCAAACAGCTCCGAATCGTACTCTTTCAAAAATGGCCTACTCTTTCTACGTACTCTAGAAACTCCAATACTACTGGTTTTTTCAAGGTTCATTGTGTCTCATTTTTCTTAAGCTTCCCCATTTTATCTATTTTACAGTTTCTCGGTTGCTCTTTTGGGGCTAGGGTCAGTGTTCGTTCCTGTGCTTTCTTGTTTGAAATTCATTCCCATCCTGGAAGGACATGACACCGACCGGCGGGAAAGATTTGGGATCACCGCCCAGAAACTAACCATAACACAAATACCATCACAATAGCATCGCAAGAGAAAACAAGACAAAAGTAAAGGGACTGGACTGGAATCCATCAGCCTGATTCAAAATACCGGATTTTTTAAGTATATTTATTATTTTGTATTTTCAGTCTTATTGACGACCGACTATTTTTTTGTTTATTCATCTCATCTTCTGCATCGTCTTTTTTTTTTTTTTTTTAACTTACCTCGCAACAAAAAATATCTGTCGAGACAAAGTCTGTGACCGTTCCATTTCTGGTAGGAAGCGGCTGAGGCGAAATATCGGCATGTCACTTGTCCCTTCCATGCCCATCCAATTGAAACGAAAGCAAGGAACCTAGGAATCTGTGGGAACCTAGGAACAGGTGACTTCACCTCTCGCCTTCAATTATTCTTTTGTGTGTGCAAAGATAAAGAAACATGTTTGGAATTTCAGGATGCACATATGGAAATTATGTAGAGAGATTATTGAAGATATGAGCTCAATTGTCAATTATTCAATGTGCCTTTTTGTTTTCTATTTTTTTTTCTTTGATGGCAGTAGGTGTCTCGTCACACACACACACACACACACACACACACACAGACCCTGATTCCCCAAATCCAATCTCCCCCCCCCCCCCCCCCCATGCAAATCACCACCCCAGCCAACCCAACCCAAGTCAAACTATCCCAATCCCCAATCCCCAATCCCATCCATCTTTAGCAAAGAAGGAAAAAAACCAACGACATCTCCAGATCGCCCTTAGGTCTATCAGCCGGTGCGATGATACAACAACCATCGAATATGTATTGAAAATTAGATAAACACGTTCGTAATTTTTTGAGGGATTTGACAATGTGTTTGGTGCCGCTGTTTTTCTTTCTAATGTAGAGAACGGAGATGACATGTTGTTGAAAATTTGATATTTGAGGTTAACGGTACCATGGCACCGACCACAAGAAAAGCAGATATTCACCCACCGCCCACAATCTTGACAGAAATATCGCACCTCAATATTTACAAATAGTCATCACTCTACAGTGTGTGCAGAATAAATATTTCTCGATCCCTTTCGATTGAGTTCTCACTCAAAAGTCCATATTCCGCGAAACCAAACCCCCTCTCACTCATTATCCCCGCATTTCCTCACCATTATCCCACTACCACTAATAGAACCGACGAGAACGACAACCTAAAAGATCATGCATTCAGTTCTTGCCACCTCTATTCCAGATTTATCATTAGATATATAAAACCCCATGGAGCCATTTTCCGCACTCGCCTTGAGGCTTATCAGCGAGGACAACTGGCATTTAGCTCGGGTCGATGACGTGAGAAAGAGTTGGGAGATGTCAAAGGGTCGCGAATAGTTAGAAAGGGTGCATGACTTTTCTTGTGTTGTATTAGTTCATTCAATAAAACGCTTTGTCATGATGGCTCAAGCTTCATATAAGAACCATTTATTGGTTAGGGTTCTTATAGGTGTCTTTTAGGGTTGTTTGGTAAACAAGACTGGGATGAAAGAATATAATATACTCAACATTGTAGTTGTAGTGGACGTATCCACTACAAGATTTAGCCCCACTGCATTCCGCATTTATCTGTGGGCTTTCTTCTCCATTTAGGGTCAACAAGGCCAAGGCTTGATAGAAAGACATCACTAGTCAACTAGCTAGGTATTCTGTCAGCTCAGTGCAAGCGAAAAAAAAAAGGTTCCATCTGATGACAGCAGCTTTACCGAATAGCTTTAGTGAGGCGAGATGAATGAATAATAATCATGAAAGTGGAATGGTTAGCTGACGGGTTGGTCGGTTGGTATGACGCAGGTTGAGAGGGATATGCAGGGTGTAGACACAACACAATGTCTCACCCACGACTGTATCCACCCTTGACTTCACTCCAAACTGCAACCTTTTCAATGACCATTCATTCACCATCATCAACAGTCGATTCCTGAATTGTTACAAAAAGTAGAACTATCACAATACCTCGAAGTATACATAACAAAAAATAATGTGAAAGTAAATGATTTAAATACATCGCATATACATATTGAAGCCACCGAGGAAAACGCATGCTACATGCTGCGGTCGCTTCGCTGCGCAGGTACCTGCAGAACCGCAAAGCCAGGAACAAGCCCGATGATTTCTGTACCCCATGACCACCCACAAAAATGGCACAACACAACGACGGCCGCTCCAAGACCCTTGCGAACTCTCCTCCTTTGCCCCCAATCAACGAACCTATTCGCACTTAATTATCAATCTGTCCGTCATGTCATTTTCTTACCTATTTGTATCGTACATATTTATCTCTTCAACGGCTAAAATTATAAATAATTCAACCTAGGGTACTCACATATCGTACTGAACCTTCTAACTCATTTCTCACAATTTTCTCCCCCGCCGACACTTTTCTATATCTTGCAGCCCTCTGATTGGTTGGGTAAACCCCGGCCTTGCGGGATTCCTCTAGCCCACCAACAGCGATCCCACACAGATGGGCACGGATTTATTTTAGATTGCCAGATGAGGTGAGCTGCCAAAAACGATGACACAAAGAAGGACATGGGAAAAAAGAAAGAAAAAAGATTAAGTGGGGAATTTTACTTCAAGTTATGTCGGCCGATATGTTGAGGGTTTGAGGACGCTATGGCTGGAAATTTTCACTACGGTCGGGTTTCTGAGATTTACGGTTTCTGTGTGATATGATACATCATTTGTATAAAGCAGGCTCAGGCGAATCGATTGGTGTAATTTTTCTGTGTCTGTTGGTGGGTTTTTGAGGTGATGCAGATGTGTCCTGAGAAGGGTGGTCGTTAAATGTTGTAACCCTAAGATCGTGACTTGACATGAATGATTATATGTCATTCACAGGAAATGTCTATCAATTCTATTCAAGCAATGCAAAAAAATTGAATTCACATTAATTAACCTTACAAATTCACTATCTCAGAATCTCTAATTTTTAAGTTTTGTCATGATTTCTTCACTGCTGTGCTGTTCGTCATTTGATCTTTTATTGAGATCTCAGTTGGTCTCCCGCCCCCATCAAACCAATACAAGTCCAGCCTTGACTGTAACCCAATTTTCCCCAAATTCAACCCAATACACCGGAAAAACAGGCAATTACGACAAACCCCAACCCTTAACAAAACTATTATCAGGTGAAGATAGCGTAATCCAGTTACATATCTACATATGTGCATTCTTGGCATTTATACATGTGGAGTTTTCCTTCCAAAGACTGAAAGTGTTCTAGCATTGGGGGTTTATTTTGCTGCTAGACTTCAAATCACATCCTTCTCAAAGATAGATAGAGAAAGAAAGCAAGAGATATCCATATTATCTGCATTCCCTTCCATGCCCCTGAACCTGGAATGTGAGTGTCTCAGGAAGACCCAAGGTTGGGTCGCAGAAGTTTGAAGGCAATTAAGTTTGTTCAAAGAAGAGGCGGCAACAAAACGAAGATGCTGAGTTGGGTTAACGAATACATCTCTTTGTCATTTGGCTGTAGAACAGGTCGGTTGAGACTCGATAGTGACATGTATCTGAAAGCCAAAGAACAAGACCAGACAACACGATGTTGGCCTCCATGACGATCACCACATCCATCTATGGTTCACGAAGCATGAAGGACCCTGCTACATGCATCCACTGCTGCATCCACTGATTCTCAACATATAGACCTCTTGGGTTGTTGCTCTCTGCATCCCCTGTAAGTCCGACAAGACGGAAAGAGATAAAGTCCCCCCCCCAAGAAAGTGACTCAGTTACCATTCTTAATAGGGCTCAAGTAAGTGTGTAAATACGTACAAGTGACCCAATGGTGCAACGCATTCACGCCACATGCAAGTGCACGTATCAGTGACATACAGCATCATAGTGTCGGATGAGATTGTTGGGACGAGATGTCGAGTATTGGGTTTGCAGGCTTGATTATGATGATATGGATAATGCTGGATTGAAGTACTCTGATTTCATTTATCAAGTTTTGTTCTAATGTCTTGATCGATTATCCGATTGATCAGAGCGATCACTGCCGTCATGTGCTGGCTGCCGTGTCCTTTTCCAAGAACCGAGTCAAGCCTGCCCGCCCGCCATGTCAATCTCCCACAAAGTCCAGTCCCATCCATCGGGATAGCGCATCTGACCACTCTCCACTATTCCAAGTAAATCGTATTATCACGAACTGAAACAAAAACGACATCAGACCTCAATCTTGATAACATCAACTCCTCATGATATAACAGAGACAAAAAGACCATTGATATTTCATCACCATCGTCATCTTACCTCATGTGACATTTCTCAATATCTACCATTTCCTTTCGAGTGCCATTTCACGCACGCTTGTCTGGTCTCATCCAATGAATCCTCCATATTCCTTCGCGCCTGTGCTTAATCCCCAGTATAAGGTCTATTCTTATTATTCACGTCGCCGTCATGAGGGCGAGGCGAGCAAATCTGAAGCAATCAGCTTGACTGGCTGTTATAATCTTAATCAAGAATATGATTCAGAACTGGCGAATAACATAATCTCGAGATGGGTTCGTCATGAATCCAGAAAAAACATTTCCCTACAATTTGGTTGGTATGGGGAATTAGGGTTTTCGGACATCGCGATGCCTGGTGCAGTGGTCCTGATGACAAAGTGTGCGGAGTTGGTGTGTCTCGGTTTGTGGCACATGGCAGAAATATAGGGATTTACTTGGTGTAGGTAGTCATGAGGAAGGCCGTAGATCATGTTATATGTAGATGTTGTAATAAACGCACCTAGAGTGACGGTTGGAATCACGGTCAGCAGGGTCGGTGATGGGAGGTTGGGTAGAATATGTTTGGGATAGATAGAGGCCCCGATGTTTTTGAACCGCTTATGTTATTAGTTTAGTAATTTTAAATATGCTGGATTTGATACCAAGAAAGTTATACTTTGTTTTTTCTACTCGTTTTTGCTTGAGATGGTATTTTCCGGTGTTGAACCCGCGATCTTAATACATCATTTGCCTCCCGAAATCAATTCCACCACTAAAACCTTGACGCCAAATGCACCATGTAAATTTCCAGAAACCCCACCCAAAATTACAACCAACGAAATATCCTTTTTTCCCTCTGAATATTGATATCAAAAAGCCTACCTGCTCACATAATATACCGTAAAGATATCGCCCTTCAAACACGACCTATTTCCCAGCAATCGATAAAGTGACGTGCTCCCAATCCTCCGCCCAGCCAAGCCAAGCCAACCCAGTTCGTTCGTCCCTCCTCTCCAACCAAGCCTGGACCAACGCAACGGGTGTGGGCGGCAAACCGACGGGCGTGCCCCTCCTCCCATGAGTCGCTCATGAAAAAAAAAAAATTGTCGGAATTTTATTTTATTTTATTTTTTCATCGCATTCATGAGAGAGACAAATAACAATTCTCTGTGGTCTTCGTCTTTCATTACTTGGGCAATGATGGTGATGCATGGTGGAACAACATCTCGTCTGGCTTTCTTCTCTGCAGATGGAAGAACTAAACAGTAAGTGCGGGAATATATAAATTAATCAATTACACATAAACAACTGATAGAATTATCGAAGGAAATCCTTGCATATCAAGATCAGATGTAGAGTGGTATTTCCCCTTTGGGGGGTGTTTTGGCGACAACGGGGGTTAGGGTCTACAGCGAGTTGATGACACCGGGATAAAAGGACATGTGGAATGAGATGGGTGGTGAATAATCAATAAAGAAGAAACATCGGTAATGTCAGGTTTGAACTCGATGACATATATAGTCAGCTAAAGACCTTGTGGATTGAAAACAAGAAAAAAAAATCATGAACAATTAACTTTGTTGTGGGTTCTCAAACGGCATTGGTTACGCTAATGTTCCCTTGGCTAGCCTGTTTCGTACACTCAGACCACCCACCCATCTACAAATTTATAGCCCGCTGGGTAAAAGTCCGTCAATCTGAGGTTTCATTGTTTGGTCAGTGGTGAAATGACAAACAGAACCCAATAGAATGATGCTCCTCGGTATTATTCTTTCTTCAGATATGCTATATACGGACACACATATAGGAAAAAAAAAAGGGACGAAAAGCGCAGATAAGTCTAGTGAAATGATACGAATGTTTATATTCCATGGGATGACGAGGCTTTGCTTTCCCTTTTGTGAAGAGAAATGATATTGAAGCTTGTGGCTCTGCGATGAATTTGATTATCAGTCGTCCACGCCTCTATATACTGCCCTAGCATTCCTAAAGGGACAGAATCCTTTACCATCACAGCAAGCAAAATATAATCCAACCCTAGAGCCGACAGCATGACCCAAGCTTTACCAAACTAAAAATGAAGACTGAGTAAAAACTAATGATATCTTTCGCTTCTATGAATATGTATTTATATGCACACCCTCGTCTTTCTTACTACAGACGACTCTGACAAACTTTGATGTTTCTCCTGTTGTGCAGGTTTCCGCGTTGTCATAGCTGGAGAGAAGAACAGATAGAGGCAATGAGACATAAGCGGAGGTGCAGGTGGCCGGTTTGATGATGAGGGAGATCATACACCAGTAATGGAGGTTTGACTATGATTTTTTTTGAAGTAAAATCAGAATATATGCCAAATAATAATGTGTTGGAATCATCAAAGTGAAGATCGATAATTATATATCGGTAGAGAAGACCTAATGTATCCTCTGGGGACTTTCATCCAAAAGACTTTATAATTCCGCGTTACACGCGACTTATCACTGCCAATTTATATGGAAGCGCTCGAGTGACCCGGGCGCAAACGTCGAGAAAGAGATGATACTCTATATCTTTGGTCAAGGTGGAAGATTGGCCCCTCAACCCACAGTGTACTTTGGCAGCGAAGATTGCAGCATATGCACCGGAGAAATTGACGAAGCTATCACTTCGTGTTCCCTGTATGTTGATGATCTTGAAAGGGTCCTGCCATACAGGCTTTTACGGTTGAGACATCTATTTTACCAGAAACAGGAACGGACAGTCCATTGACGCATATACACACCCACACGTTCTTGGTGATCTCGTCTAACATGGAAATGTCGAGTGAACGAAGTGTTATTTTGGTGGTACACGAGTATCCGTTTCCTGATCATCGGATCATTATCGGTGGCCGTGTTGATAAATATTTGTTATAGAAGCTCATTGGCATATATAGACAGAAACTCGGAAGGCGAAACCATGCCCGGGTTTTTGAGGCTCGTATCGAGATATATCGATGATGCATAAAGGTGATCGCCAGGCTGTACTGTTACTGTCTTCATCTTTTGTGGAATCACTCTTACGGATCTTCCAAGCCACAACTATGTTCAGGTTACAGCTCTCCATTTCATTGTCGGTTCCCCAATCACATGACGAATCATATATATTTTACATTTTACAATTACACCACCCCAATTAGGTTCTCTGCAACTTGTTCCCACCTTCGAACTCTTCATCAAGCTTTCTTGATGCCAAGCCGTGTTCTTCTCTCTTGCTTCTCTACCTAATCTACATTCTCATTAAACTAGCGGTGTGTGCAACGCAAAGCGCAGCCACCGAACCTTTAATCGTAATCCTTCCGCCAGCTGCCAACACCATTGTCAGACCGCCCGGGACATGTGCAGTACAACTACTTATTATATATAAGCCGATGTGAGAAAAAAAGAAGGAAAAGATGAAAAAAAAAAAGGATACAGCCGGGGATAAGAGCCCAATGCAATGGAAAAATGCAATGAATGATGACCAAAGTGGGATTTCCAGGACGAGTCTAAAATAAGTCGATCGACCCAGGATTGCCTTACTGGGTACCTCAGAAGAAGTCATTGGGGGAGAGATTCTGTGTTTCATTTTTGGCGGTCAGGATGGCGATGGTGGATGCGGGCCGCTGTAGGGGGAATCAATCTCTTGGCTACATGTTGCTACAGATTGGGTATCGGTGCCATGTTTTTTTTCAAAGAATCATTTTATTTTTTTGGTCATTTTTCCAATTAACTATTTGCCTGAAGTGGGATTCGTCTCTTTAGGTGAGATACAAAAATATAAAAAAAAAGAAAAAAAGAAAAAAGGGCTAAAAGTGGATGCGCCGGTGCGATTAGACGTGTAGTTGACCAAAACAGGGAATGTATAAAAGTGGGGACATATTCCAGGGTTATTTCGGTACGTAAGCTCCTACCGTTTAACAGTGATTGATGGTGGCCTTGGTGTTGTTGATCGTGAATCTGATAAAGATGGGTGGTGAATCGCGATGAAGTCAAGAGGTATTCGGACTTCATCGCACTATATGCTAGATTTCTTGTTTTTGACATCTTGATGATTTATTGATTGTTTTTGTGATCTGTGTGTGCTGGTTGCCAAATTTTACTTTGTTGAATTTATTTGGGTTGCCTTGGCCTTGACTGTGTAATTCACGCGGTGATTCTTGCTGCATCATCACTGTTGACATCTCAAAGAATTAACTTCTTCAAGACAAACATTTGCATTTCTAAGTTTGTCCCTTATTATCTTTGGTCTGGCAACCAATGGCCCACAATCAGAATGGCGCCAATCGCCATCTTTTCCACACCACCTCAGTGGACGCCGCCCGCAAAGCCCCTCTCACCACCATCGCCCCCAAACCCAACACCCACCAACGAAACCCAAACTCCATCACCACGTTCCAGCAACCACTGATCGGTGGCACCAAAAGATCACTTACTGATGCTTTCACCCCCGGTATCTCGATGTACTTCGCTGACAAGGAGAATGTGAAACGGCCCTCTCCTTCCCCGATCTCACGAACACCGTCACTACCATTACTATTCCATTCAAATAAGAAGCAGACTCGTCTGCAGCCAAGTGAGATTAGCATCTTACGATATGACGATGAGCTGGGTAATGAGACACCGGGTATCATGGGAGAAGGGAAGAGTGAGTACTCGCAACGGAGGTTGATGGCGGCCACACCAACTGAAATCATCGATCCGACGTTGTCATTGGGACACTCGGCATTTGGTCTGCCGGAAGTACTGGTGAACAAGTTCAAGGAGTTGGGGGTAAAATGTATATATCCGTGGCAGCGGAATTGTCTGTTGGCTGCGAATGTCTTGACGGGAGAAAAGAACCTCATATATAGTGCACCTACTGGTGGCGGAAAGTCACTAGTTGCCGAAGGTAGATTGTCTTTTTCAAATATTTTATGTGACAAGTCATTAGTCTGACCATGCAATTTTAGTACTGATGTTTAGAGGGGTCCTTGAGGAGCCAAGAGCGAAGGCCATCCTAGTCTTGCCATATATTGCTCTGGTTATGGAGAAGACGAGATGGCTTCGGAACCTTGTTGAAGGACTCAAAAGACCAGGCTTTGAGCAGACAGAGGAACAGAAGCTACGAAATCCGTGGCGAGAAAGAGCAGATGCAGATGCTGTCAGAGTCGTGGGCTTTCATGGAGGCAGCAAGTTGAAGGCTACTTGGAATGACTTTGAGATTGCCGTTTGTACTATTGAGAAGGTACGGATTTTTCCGCAAGAGATTATAACTGGGTGACAAACTAACAGACCGTCATAGGCAAACTCTATGATTAATACTGCTATAGAAGAGAGCGTAGTTTCCAACCTCAAGGCTGTTGTTCTGGATGAAATCCATATGATTGATGATGGCCACAGAGGATATCTTATGGAGCTTCTTACTTCTAAGTTACTGGCAATCGCCCAACCCATTCAAATTGTCGGGATGAGCGCAACAATTTCCGTAAGTTTCGGACATACTCGTACTTTGAATGAAACTAACTCCCACAGAACATCGAACTCCTCGGCCGCTGGATTGACGGCCATACCTATGTCACAAAATATCGCCCTGTACCCATCGACGAGTACCTCGTCTACGACGGCAAAATCTACCCCGCCGCTAACACCTTCAGCCTCCTGTCAACTGCCCACAAACTCCACGTTGGCCCCTCTGGCCACAAGGAAGAGAAAGCTCACGCTATCCGTGCCATTCGCCCCTCCATTCACAAAGAGTTTCAGGATCCCGTTTTGAACGCCGTGGTGGCTTTGGCGTGTGAGACAGCAAATGCAGGATTCGGGTGCTTGGTGTTTTCAAGCAGTAGGCCCGGATGTGAGACGGTGGCGAAGTGGATCAGTAGAGCGTTGCCAGATGCGAATGATTTGTCGTTGAAGGTATTGGAGTCGAGGTTGGATTTGATTGAGGAGTTGAGGAGTTTGTCGACCGGGTTAGATCACGTGTTGGAAGAGACCATTCCTTATGGGGTGGGGTTTCATCACGCAGGTATGACAACTGAAGAAAGAGATCTGATTGCTATGGCGTATGACAATGGTGTTCTCAAGGTTTGTGTTGCAACGTGTAGTCTTGCGGCCGGTATCAATTTGTAAGTTCCAGACCCACTAGGATCTATCAGATTCAGCAATGAACTAACCATCACCTGTATATAGACCAGCAAGACGAGTAATTCTCCACAATGCTCGTATGGGCCGTGACTTTGTTGGTCCTTCTATGCTACGGCAGATGAGAGGACGAGCAGGTAGAAAGGGCAAAGACGAAGTAGGCGAGACATATCTCTGTTGCAGAGAGGCTGAATTGGAGCACGTAGTCGATCTTATGCACGCAGATTTACCGGCCATTTCGAGCTCTTTAAATACTGACGAGAGAAGAGTCCAAAGGTAAGAAAAAAGGTCACTCATGGGCTATTATTGCTAACACATCTTAGAGCACTACTGGAAGCCATATCTATCCGACTGGTGGCAACCGTCGACTCAATATACGAATACCTTTCCAAGACTCTTCTCTACACCACCAACCCAGACACAGACATTGGTAAATTAACTCAAAAATGCATTGATGAACTGATACGCCTCGAAGTTGTAAATTACAACACTGAGCGTGACGAGTACCATGCCACTCAACTCGGAAAAGCCATTGTCGCCTCTTCCTTCAACCCTGAGGACGGTCTCTTTATCCACCGGGAGCTCCAAAGGGCTCTTCGTTCCTTTGTCATGGACGGCGATCTACATGTGCTATACACCTTTACCCCTGTAAATGTGGCCGAAGTCACCATAAATTGGCAGATCTTCATGAACGAAGCCGAGAAGCTGGACGAAAGTGGCCTCCGCGTCATGGAAGCCGTCGGCATCAATATGTTCCGCATCATCCAGTTGTCCAAAGGTGCTGTACTCCGCGAGGAGACCGACGAAGAGAAGGAAGCAGCGCGGATATTCAAGAGGTTCTATCTGGCTTTTCAGTTGAGGGATCTCTGTTGTGAGGTGCCGGTGCATGTGGTGGCGAGGAAGTATGATATGCCGAGAGGGATGGTGCAGAATTTGGCGCAGACGAGTCAGGGGTTTGCGGCGGGTATGGTCAAGTTCTGTGATATTATGGGCTGGGGGTGAGTATACATAGCTACTTAGTACGGACACAGTAACGGGGTGTTTGCTGACACGAACTTTAGAGCTTTGGGAGCTGTTCTTGACCACTTCACTGATCGTCTGAAAGCGGGAGCTAGAGATGATTTGTTGGAACTGGCAAAGATTACTTTTGTTAAAAGTCGCACAGCGTAAGTGGGCGATGATACCAGATAACGCAGTTATGGCTAACTGACATGTTTATACAGTCGTATATTTTGGGAGAACGGATTCAAAACTGTTGCTTCTGTCGCCAATGCCAATCCTATGGAGCTGATGCCGGTGTTGATGCAGGTAAGTCTTGTTTTGATCTTTGTATATGTTGGACTTGGCTAACAGTTTTCAAGGCCCAACCTAACAAGCTCAAAACTCCGGACAGCAAGGACGTAGAAAAGTATACCAATAAGTTGTCGGCCAAAGCCAAGATTATCTCAGAATCAGCAAACCGACTATGGCAAGCTGAATTAGAGGTGGACAGGTGGGAAGAGGAGTGAGATAGATTGTCATATTGAGTGGACATATAATATGGTCACGTGAGATATGGATATAAGTGGTGGTGTTGGGAGGTTTACTTGCAGGGTTACATTGATAGAATATCCAGGAGGTCGGCATACATTACAGGTGCGGTTGATGTCATCTGCTGCCAGACTAACCCATAATGGTATGGCTTAAAAGACATTGACTATATCAAGATTTCAAATAATAGTTTTTCATCAAGCATCAACAATTGTGCAATCATTGTGACATTAAATGATTAGGAATAGTCTGACTAATTTGTATTTCGTCGTAGACGCCATGCCAGTTGACAAATACGCCACATACTTTATGTGGCGTTTGCCTTAACCCCTAAGGAGCAAGAAACGCTCCCCCTCAAACCCAAACCCATACCCAAAACGGGCGTGCTGTAAACCCGCCGCAATTTCTCGACTCCTGCAATCCCAGTATTATCCCGTTGTATGATTGGTTAAGTCGGCCCACCCCCAGCATCATCGAGAAACTTGCCTCCCCTTCTCCAATCTCCATTGGTCGCCCCCCCGTTCACAGCTGTTTAACTCGTAGCTTTCTTGCTTAGTGAGAAAAGAAAAAAAAGGCGAAGAAAATCTGGAATTTCCAAACGTCCAAACGCGTCGAGTCTAGAAATTGGGATCTTTTCACGACCCTGGGGATTTTCTTTTAAATTTTTTTTCTTTTCTTTTTGACGTTGACATTGACAATCATTGACGATATTCATTTTTTTGTCTTCTATCTTAGATCTCTCTCTGTGCTTATTGTGACTCTTTGACTGTATACATTGATTTTTTTCTTCGCGATCACTACGCTTGGGAATACGGAAGCCCTGGCTGGTTCTTGAATTCGCTAGCAGTAAACGCAACCAGCGCACAACTCCATTCTCAACCATCGAGTCTTCCGCTTGTTTTTTTTTTTAAATCATCGTCATTGACCATTCAGAAACAATCTATCGTCAACAATTGTCCTTTTCCGTGCCAAATCGATCGATCGATTCCCTTTATTTTAAAACGCCTCGTCCGATCACACATCGGTACCAAACACTTATTCACCCATCACGATGACCATTGAAGTCCAACCCAACACGCCGCTCGCCGATGCGCTAACGGCCACCATCCTGCCCAAGCTACGGGAAGTTGGCTGGGGCTCCGGCGACCCGGACGACACCTCGCTTGCCGAGTACATTGTTCTGATGCTTGTTAACGGCCGGTCACAACAAGATATTGCAGTGGAGATTTCAACCGAGTTGCTCGACGGGGATACGGATGATCCGGTGGCGCGCGACTTTTCTCAGTGGTTGTTTGCGGAGTTGGAGGTGCAGAATGCTAGGATTAATGGGGCGCCTGCGGCAGCGGTCCCTTTGGCAGATACGGCGGATTATGATCCGAATGCTATGATGGATGCTTCGGGGGATGATATGGATTTGTCAGGGGGTGCGACCAAACCGGCTGTGTAAGTTTATCTCATAATTTCCTACAAAGTTTTTGATGTCTTCTCGAGATTGGTGACGATATGCGGCAATCTTGCTAACAAATTTTTGAATAGTCCTACGGGCCCCAGGTCTATGCGCGGCAACGGTAACGGCATGAACAACATGCGTGGCCGTGATCGTCGGATGAATAACATGAAGATGGGTGACAATGCTCTCCACCGCACGCGAGGAAATGACCGCATCAATTCACACAACAGAGGCCTCAATGGCATGAATAACATGCGCAACAACAACATGGGTCGCGGTGGCCGCAACAACATGAACCCTCGCAACATTCAGCAGGGTCTTCAGGCCATGAACAACATGGCCAACGGCATGCCCAACTGGAACCCTATGGGTGGCCCAATGCCTGGCCCTACTGGCCAGCCTTCTCAGATGGACCTCTTTGCGCTCCTTGAGCAACAGAACCGCATGATGGCCCAGCTCTCTCAACAGATGATGTCACAAAGTAGCCGTGGTGGCCGTGGTGGCAGAGGAGGTCATTTCAACAACAGACGCGGCGATCACAACAACTGGCAAGAGCGAAGTAAGCAGCAAACGGGTGAGAACGGCGAGGCGATGCAGACTGAGGGTGGCCAAGATGGTGAGGACGTCGACATGGCTGGCAACAAGCCAACGGTTAGCGACCCCGAGAGCCATATGTGCAGATTCAACCTGAGCTGCAGGAACAAGGACTGCAAGTTTGCCCATCAGTCTCCCGCGGCGCCACCGGGTACTACTGTTGATCTCACAGACACGTGCAGCTTTGGCGCTGCTTGCAAGAACTGGAAGTGTGCTGGTAGACATCCGTCACCGGCAGCCCGTCTTGCGCATCAGTCTGAACAAGACTGCAAGTTCTTCCCCAACTGCACGAACCCGCACTGCCCATTCCGCCACCCGAAGACGCCGCTGTGCACTAACGGTGCCAACTGCTCGACGCCGGATTGCCCGTTTACGCACGTCAAGACCAAGTGCAAGTTTAACCCGTGCCTGAATCCCAAATGTGCGTTTACGCATGATGAAGGTCAGCAGCAGGCGAAGGGGCCGGCACAGGGGGAGGATCATCCGAGCGAGAGGAAGTTTGCGGTGGAGGAAGCGGTGGAAGAGGTTAAGCCAGAGGATGCGGATATTGCTTAGGGAGACAATGTCACTTCGAATGATGGTTCTTCGCCTAAGAGGGCGGTTTAGGATTGGGGGATATAGGACATGAAGAGTGGGCGGACCAGGAATTTTGGAAATAAGGAAAGGGAATGAAATGGAATGGAAAGAAAGATAATTCAAGAAATTTCAACAAAAACAAAAGAAGCAAAAGAAAACAAAGAAAACCAAAGAAACCAGGAAACAAATAAGAGGAACAATAATGAATGGAATGGGAAAAGGGGAGACGGATTAGGTATGGGCTTGGGATGAGAGGATCTATAGATTTGAGGTTATGTTTATGATGATGATTTGATTGGTGGTTATGGGATAGGGCATTGGACATACAGCATTGTATATTATGGTTTGGTTGGGTGGTTGGCTTGGCTTGATAGTATACTACATCACACATTCATACAAAGGTCACGAAGATGGCCTCATGGAGTTTAGGGTTTTTTTTTTGGTTTGTTCTTGATTTAGTGGGAATTTTTGTTGGTATCCATACATTTTATTGACTTGTTATTTACGACAGACTGGTACAGTCTGCATTGATGTTCACTGCTATATTATGTCCAAGACTGTATATCGTGATGTGATGTGGTGTGGTGTGGTGTTGCCTGACACCATATTATCCAGGAACCATGACGATGAGTTGGGAATTTTATCACTTTATACATAGACATGACCCGATTTGAAAGCACAAGACAAACTATCGTATGATTTACCAGCTTTGACTTCCATCTTGTACAGAACCTCCTAAAACTCCGCAATACCCGACCTTCATCACCATGATCATACCAACTTTCGCACCTTCCTAGCCTTGTGATGTTGTTATGTGGGACCCTCTAACCCTAGAAAGTCATGTGTAACTTCCCACCTGCTTGCCAACTTCCAACATTCACAATTGAATTTTGTTTTTCTTATTCTCATTTTTTTGACATATCGCGACGATTTCTATCATGAGAGCTGCATTCCGGTTAGCGCGGGGACTCCCAAAGTTTCCATCCCCGGCACTCCGCCCGGCGGCCACGCAATCCTCGGTGCTGTCCCGCCTCTACTCCTCGCCCCCCTCCCGCCCCAATCTGCCGCCCCTCCCCAAATCGCCCGACCGGATGCCCCTTGAGCATGGTATAGCAGAAGGCGAAGACGAATCCATCGACGACCTAATCGCCTCGTTTGAGGAGGAGTCAGACGCGGACCCCGATGTTTTGTCGGTGTACCGGGAGTCCGCTGAGCACGTGTCGATTATCGGGGCGGGCATCACGGGGTTGTCGACAGCGTACTTTTTGGCGAGGGAGGCACCAGGGGTTAAGATTGATGTTTTTGAGGCGGCGGATAGGGTGGGGGGGTGGATGCAGACGGAGGAAGTGGTGGACTCGGTTAGCGGGGGGAAGATTTTGTTTGAGACGGGGCCCAAGACTTTGAGGAGTTTGACGAGTACGCCGACGAGGGCGGATGATTTTGTGTTGGCGGATTTGGTGAGTTTTCTTTTTTTTTTGGAGATAAGAAATACTAACAGAAAGCTAAATAGCTCATTAGCTTGGGTCTCCACCCGTGTGTCGCCGTACCCAGTCCCAAGTTTGTCGTCGACGTGCAGCCGCCCCGGACCCCCGGTGGCCTCCCGGAATCCTACCTTCTGCGCATCCCACCCCCGCTAATCGTCAAGCAGCTCTACCACCCTGCCTGGAAAGGCTGGGTCAAAGCTGTCTTCTCCTTCTGGATGCTCTCTCTCAAAGTCCGCTTCGGCATCGTCGGGATGCCCAAGGTGACCGATGATACCTCGGTTGCCGAGTGGCTGCGATCGCTCAAGTTGGGCAAGGAGCACGGGGCTCCGATGATTGAGAGTATGATGAGTGTGATGGCGCACGGGATTTACGGGGGTGATTTGGAAAAGTTGAGCGTGCAGAGTTTTCTGGGGCCGCGGTTCTTCCAGTTGTATCGACGGGATCAGCCGGAAGGGACACGGATGGTCCCGATGGAGGATGCGACGATCATGGAGGAGTTGGGGGCGGATAAGAGCATTGTGGATTACATCAAGTATATGGGGTTCGGCGAGTCTTTGGTTTTCCCCGGTGGCATGAAGAATTTGATTGGAGCGCTGGAGAGCGCATTGGAGTCCCAGGATAACATCACCATCCACCGGAATACCCCCGTTTCCTCCGTCGTCTACGACCCCGATCTCGACAAGGTCACTGTCACAACATCCCCTCCGGCCCCAGGCGTCCCCACAACCCTGACCACCGATCGCGTCATCTCCACCATCTTCTCCCGTTATCTCTCTCAAATCGCCAAGACCTCAGAAAGCAAACCTGCCCTCCCCTCCCTCTCCGACCGCCCTGCCGTCACCGTCGCCAACATCGCCTTCCACTTCCCCACGACCATCCCCCTCCCCGAAAACTACAGCGGCGTCCTCCCCCTCCCTTCCTGCCCCCCGCCCGTCCTCGGCGTCTTCGTCGAATCTAACCTCACCGGCCCCTCGATCCCCTCCGCCATCCGCGCCCACGAAGCCCCCGGCACCAAGCTATCCATCCTCGTCGGTGGCACTCACTTCGATCACATCCCCCGCTCTGAACTCCCCGACATCCTCCCGCACGCCGAGACGGCCGCCCGCACCTTCCTCACCAACATCCTCGGAATCACCGAAAAACCCACGACCGTCCGCGCCACTCTCAACATCGACTGCATCCCCCAGCACCCGCCGGGCCACCGCGCCGTCATGGCCGCCGCGCACCGGGAACTCTTCTCCGCTTTCCACGGGCGCCTGTCGGCAATTGGCGGCTCGTACACAGGCATCGGGGTGCTCCCGGCGATCCGCGCAGCGTACATCATGGCGCAGCAGATTGCGTATGGGGCGGAGGAGGCGGAGTGGTCGCCGTTGGCGGAGATTGCGGGGGTGACGGGGCTGGAGGAGTTTGAGGGGGAGATGCAGTGGGAGGATGTGGGGGATGAGCGGTTGGCGAAGTGGGGGAAGAAGACAAAGTATAGTATGGTGGATGAGCAGGATTTGCAGAGGGTTGATAGGTTTTTTAGGGGAGGGCGGATGGAGGAGACCAAGGAGTAATGGTGATAATGTTTGTATTATATAGAGAGCCGTATGTATGACTAAGCAAATAGAATATGCAACAAGTTAATTATCAAAGAATGCAGAAAATTTTTTATTATTTGTTTCTCTGTCCTCTTGTACAACGGAATGCAGTGAGTGATTAAACTTTTCCAATCGATTATCTAGTAATTCAAGTTCCCAAACAAATGCCCACGATCTCAGCTTTCCATTCTTTGTGTCCGAAAAAAAAGAATAAAAAAGACCTCAACCGCACCCACACCCACACCAATGAGAATAAAAAGAAAATTAAAAACGCCATCCCGTCCCTTCCCATCCCACCCACAACGCCAATAAAAAACAAACACACCTTTAAAACCTCACGGCCCCCAAACCTGCTGATCTGCCGCCATAATCATCGCCCGAATATGCTTCACCCCCTGCGTCGTCAACCCCGTCCCCATCGCCACCCACCGCCTCGTCTCATCCGCCTGCGAAAACAGCACGCCCAGTCTCTGCAAAACGCCCGCGTCCGACTCCTCGGGCTGCACTGACAACGCATGACCGTTCATGGCAACCCGCTCCAGTACCCACCAGATGCTCCCGTTGCGGATACGTGCCCGGATATCGAGGCGCACCGGGAAGCCAGAGGACAGGTGGTAAATGAGGCAGGAGGCGCCAGCGGAGAGGTGGAGAGCACGAACGGCGCCTTTGCCTTGATCCATTTTACGGGGAGATGCCGCGACCACTTCGGCAATGGCCTCCATGAGCGGGAGCGTCCGCGGCAGAGTGCGAACCAGTGTGTGAAGGCCTTCGGGTTCGTTGGCAAGGCGAGTAAGCATGCCGCCAACCATTTGATGCGGGTCGTTTTCGTCGAGAAGCATAACAATATTGGTGGGTTGGCTGAGGTCAAAGGTGACAGTCCACGTGTGGCCGATCAGTTCTTTAAGCGGTGATAGGTCAAGGCGGGAGGCTGTGCTGGTGTAGGTAAAGGCAACTCTTTGAAGGGCGACAGATTCGCAGCAGACGGATGGCCCAGCCTTGTTCATGGCATCCAAGAAGTTGACGACACAATGGATGGCTTCAAGTCGCGGTCTCAAAAGAGGCTTCACAGGCTGAAAGACTGGCCGGTAGATCCGGATGCAGAATTCGCCGGTGTTGTGGTTAAAGCTAATGTCTCTCGCCATGCTGCCGCCCAGATCCTTGAACTTGGACTTATCTAACACCCTCACAACACATGTTGACAGCCAAGTCGGCATTTTGGTCCCCGTGATCGGATCCATCGGGAACACTCCGTTGAATATGATGTTGATCGAATCGTGTGCCCATGGAGTCCGCGAAGAACCGCCCTGAGCAGTCGTCGGAGTCCCATCGGCATTCGTCGTCAGTCCCTGGATATTGGACGAGGCGCCAGGCACAATTTCGTGCAGTGACAACGCAATGTTGGACACGGGCCGGGAATTGGGCGCCAGCGGGTTCGCCACGGCCGACTTCTTGAAAGTGGACATCACTTGCACCTGGCTGAGGTTTTCGCTTAACTCAGACATCTTGTCGTGCACAAACTTAGTCAGCGCATCCCAGAAGCGCGCGCTGAGATCGGGCCGCAACGCCGCCATATCAATGGCAACCGGCGGGCAGTTGGCCACCAATGTCGGCGTTGCCACCGTCCGCAACGGCGGGTTGACGCGGCAAAGATACCATTCATCACCTTCAGGACGAATTAAGTAGATCAAGCACCAGTTGGGCATCATATCTTGTCTCTGCAGACAGAAATGCCAAAACATTGGATCGCGAATCTGTAGATGGGCCTTGACGTCATCCTTGGCAAATACCTTCCAGCACATCCAGTTCGTGCCCAGACACTTCCGCTGGAATTCGTCATAAAGGAAGTTGTATCTGATAGAGCCTAGTAACCGGGCGCCATCCCGAGCCGGATCTAGTGTGTTGTTGAGCATTGTTTCCGCCTGTAGTGACTGTCTGGAATGAACGTTAAATTTGAATTGACCCGTCATCGGCTCGATTCGCAATGTGACTGTCTCGGCAAGCGATGTCTGCATTCTTAACATCGATTTGGCCGGGTTTTTCCGGTCAATGTCGACAGCAAGCACCGCTTGACCCGAGCTATATCTGTGGAACCGCGTAATCACACTCTTGTACATGCTCTTGAAGATGTACTCAATATGCTTGCCAATAGCTGCCGTGACAAGATCCAATGTTGATAAATTGTTGTGGTCAAACTCAATCGGCTCGTCCTTCACCGGCTTGCCATCCCGGAACCACGTTGCCAACAACGTACTCGTGTTCTTGGGATTATTCCACCCCGTGACTTTTTGCTTCGAATCGACGGCAACAATTATCCAGTGCTTCAACCCTTGGGGGCCTAGTCTCCTGGGCCAATACTGCAGAGAGATTGCCCGATCCAACGTTTCCACCGACAATGCACCATTCCATGACATTTTGCTGAGTTCGTACGCCTGGTGCTTGAGCTCGTTGATTTTGTACGTGAGCGTGTACTCATGAAGAACATTGTAGCACCCAGTCAGGTTATCCTTGGCAATAGTAGCATTTACAATCGCCTCCAACGACTCTCTCAGAGCCCTTGGCACTTCTCGTGGTGCCGGCAAGCACAGGAACTTGAAGTCAACGAACCAGAACTGACTCGTGGGATCCTGCTCAGCAATCGTCAAATGAATTTCAAATTCTCCCGCCACCCCGAAAATCACCCGTCCATTTTTGATCTCGTAGTTGTGAAAGTGTATCGGAATCTTGTCATAGTCGTCAATGTTTAACCGAATTGATAGCGCCGTATTCAAGTCGTCGATCCATTTCTCAAGTTCCTCGTCTGTTAATGGGCTCGGTTCGATGTATCCAAACTACAGATGAGAACAAGAAAACAAGACATTTGTGTCAGCAAACATGCATACAAATCCCAGCCATCATAAAAGACACGCGCGCGCGAATGTGCGCCTCAAACGCCAACAACACTTACATCAGGCATAAATGAACCATCCCCCGTCGACAAAACATGCAGCGCCGTCTTGATATCTGGACTCGGCTCTCGCGCAAACGACAACTGCCTTTTTGTCTCCATGGCCTCTGCTAGTCGTTGATCATAGGCAAACTGAAGATTCATCATGTGCATCTTGAGGTCGATCAACTTGCTGACATCCTGTGCTTGCCGACTCCAATTCACAATCACCAGCATCTTCACCCACTTCCCATGCAGCATCTGCATCGTGTTATTTAATGCCACCTTCCGCGTCACGCTCTCGTTTGACTGGTCAAACTCTTCTCTATTCGCTCCGTTCAGATGTTGCGCTTGCGGTAATGGCATCGATGCCAACTGTCGAATCTTGTCGGATAGTTGATTATGCGTCATTTGCGCCAATCTCGTAATGATATTTTGCAGCGGAATGAAACCCTCGGCCACATGGTAAATCTCGGGCGGCAAGTCGTTGCTGCGAATCGGCAACGTCATTGTATGACCACCGCCATTCGCCACGGCGACATCTTGGGCCGTCTTATGCGTTGCGGTGCCGCCCACGCCCGGCTGATTTCCATTTTCCAATTCCACAGCGCCTGGCATGGCGATGGAGGCCCCTCTAGTTGCTAGTTTCGAGGTTAAGAGTAGCAGGACAGACCGATTATGTATATACTAGGACGTTAATCGAAATGTGAATGATTGGTTAGTGTAGTTCGTCTAGAATAGTGAGGCTGTCGTCTCGGTGATGTTGATGAATGTAGTAGTGAAGAAAAGGAAAATTTCGTCGTGATGTCACTGATTTAGTGGTGACTTCGTGGAGATCAGGCTGATTCAGCTAGGAATCGGAGTGTCGACTAGCGCAGTTGGGGCTTCGTTGGTGATTAGATAATATTAGGGTCGTTGATCAGTTCGTGACATCAAAGCCGCAGATGAACCTGCATTCACGAGATGCCCGTTCTCCTAGCCAAAAACTTGTCGTCTCGCAATGGGAAGAAATTAAAAAAATACACAAGTTCGTTAATCCAATACTATCCATCCACCACCAATCGTATCGTCATATGCAAAATCAAAAGAAAAAATAAAGAAAAAAAATCGCCAATAAAAAGAATATGTTTAATGCAACACTTCGTCCTTCTCTACTCAATCAAACAATGCCAGAAAAGCTCCTCAGAAGATATTTTTGTTGTTTTCTTTTCTAAAGCAACGCAAAAAAGAAAAAAAAAGTTTTTGCAGGGCGTTCTGTGCTCATCAAATGTGAAGTCTGTTGGTTGACACTATCATCAATATGGAACCAAGCAAAAAGCTCAAATCATGTAATGAACCCTTGAAACCAGCCACACCCTATGGCAAAGTCAAAGTTAACAAAAGAATGTTAAAATAAAAAACGATCCTAACCTGAGAACTTTTGTCGCGATACCTTGGCAGCGCCCGGCTGGGGGCTAGTCGCGTTTTTCCCAGTCTTTGGCAGTTTTGTATGAACCGACCGGTCGCCTCAAACTTAAACGGGTAAAGTGCCACACACACAAAGTTTGATTGGTTGACGCTGCAACATGCAACGGAAACAGATGCAATCTTTTGGTGTATGATTCAATTGATCTTGATTCTCAAAGAGAGAAAAAAAAGTCCATAAATTGAATCTTCCCTAAAGATGTCACATGATTTCCTGTTTAGCAGCATTCGTCAAATTCTTCAACATAAAATTTGGAATTTGAGGTTCCTTCTCTGATTATCTAGCGCAGCCTTGTCAACCAATACTCAAGGCTAGCACCATCCATTGTTAATCAATTGTCTGCTCAAGCAAATGCCGTTCAGGTTCAGATTCTCTTTGGTTCAGCCCTTGCGCCGGCATTCTTTTCGTTGCTTTGTTCCAGTCACATGCATGAAATCATGACCTCATATATATACGAGTCCTCAAGCCCAGCACCATCTTATCTGATCGAGCACACATGGTTATTGTCACACCTTGATCATCACCAAGTCCAATTCGACATGAATACTAAATTTGTATTCAGTGGTACCAGTCATAATTAAGCCGGGATACGCAACCCTAATCTTAAACTAATACCATCAAACCCTGACAGAAAATATCATCATCACTTAACCCTAGTAAACTGTCACCTTGTTGCCGTATGTACTTCGTTTTGTATTTTCATTATGCTCAAAGCTTGTATTCTCTAACCACAATCTCTCATATCATACACCAATTCATTTCAAAAAGAAGAAAATTATATCGAGATAAAGGAATCAACCGAAAAAGAAATCCAGAACAAAAGAACGAAACAGAACAAAAATCATCCAACAAAGTATGTCATATCATCAATGAAGAGCGGAGTTGGAAGGTCATTACATGCCAACATTTCTCACATTTTTAAATCATGCGGCAATCGGCTGCACCGCCGACATATGCCGCTTCAATTCCTTTAAAGCATCAATTTTACCAGAGCGATTGACTTGGTTAGTAAACTTACAGCTTACGGGGAAGAGCCGAGGTAGTGGGCCACTGGTAGCCAGCAGCGTCACTGAACTTGTAGCCGTACGAAGCGGTGAAGTCGTCGAGGACGGCGGGACCACGGGAACCTAGACAAACTTGTCAGCATCAAAAGCTACAGATATAAAAATGCATATCCACCAAGTAAATGAGAAACTTACCATAGGGGTACTCCATGGGGATAATTTCCTTGTTGTCATCCAGGTAGTGAAGGAGAGGAGTGAAGATTCTCCACGAAGCATCCAGCTCATCGTCACGGACAAAGTTGGAGTGGTCACCCTTCAGGCAGTCGAGAATAAGAGATTCGTACGCCTCAGGAATCTTGAGGTCAGAGAAACGGCGGCGGTAGGTGAGATCAAGCTCGGTAACGACAGTTTGCATGCTCAGACCAGGAAGCTTGGAGTTCATCTTGATGTAGACAGACTCGTTGGGCTGGATACGAATGACCAGCTCGTTGCGGGGAATGTCCTTGAAGATGCCAGAAGTGACATCCTTGAACTGGATACGGATTTCCGTCTTTTGCTCGTTGAGAGCCTTACCAGCCTTCATGATGAAAGGAACACCATCCCAACGCTCACTCTTGATGTAGGCGACGAGGGCACAGAAAGTGGGGCAGCGAGAGTCCTTGGGAACAGTCTCATCCTCCTTGTACGCGGGCTTGCTGCCGTCAAGTGAGCGGCCGTACTGACCAATAATGACGTTCTTGGGCTCAATGGCGGGAATCGAGCGGAGCACACGGACCTTTTCGTCACGAACATCCTCGGCGGAGAAGGAAATGGGTCTCTCCATGGCAAGCAGGGTCAAGACCTGCAGCAAGTGATTCTGCATAACATCACGGATGATACCGAACTCGTCAAAGTAACCACCACGTCCCTCAGTACCAATGGGCTCCTTGAAAGTGATTTGAACATTGTCGATGTGGTGGCGGTTCCAGGTGGCACCCAGGAAAGAGTTACCAAATCTGAGGATCAGAATATTCTTGACCATTTCTTTACCCAGGTAGTGGTCAATACGGAAGAGCTCATCCTCATTCCAATCGGGCTCGAGAGACTTCTGAAGCTCACGGGAGCTAGCAAGATCCTTGCCGAAAGGCTTTTCGACCTATTCACACAAAGAATAAGTATTGTATTTCAAACTAAAATCCACACATATTCAACTTACAATGACGCGGGCGATACCGTTCTTGGGGTAGCAGCAACGCTTCAAGTGCTGGGAGACAATAGTAAAGACACTGGGGGGAAGAGCCATGTAGAACAGGCGGTGGTTCTCGGGCTTTCCAACCTCAAGGTTCTCAAGCTCGGAAGTAAGGTTGTAGAAAGAATCATCCTTGTCGTACTGGCCAGAAACATAAGTGCAGATCTTGCAGAACTCATCAAGTTGTTGCTCCATCTCAGGAGTGGGGGTCTTCATGTAGGTGCGAATGCGGCGGATGTAGTCATCGTGGTCCATTTTAGTTCTGGCATAACCGACAATTCTGATGTCCTTGGGGAGGAACTGGTTACGGTACTATAATTGGAGAAAAAATTACAGTAGTTAGATTGAGTTTCATCATGGTAAATCCTCAAAAAGTGGCGAAGAAAACAACTGGGGGTCGTCATAGCCGCGCAATGGCTCGGAATGCGGTCGGGCATGATAGGACGGGACGGGAATATGCTTACAAGACCGAAGAGAGCAGGATACTGTGTGAAACAAGAAAATTGGTTAGAAATTATGACATCATTCCCAGGCCGATCACGGATCACGGCCGATAGCAAGGCAAGTCACTTACAGTTTTCTTTTTGGCGAGATCGCCAGAAGCACCAAGGACGATGATGGTCGTGTTCGCCTTGAGCTCAACCGCACTGCATTTTGGATAAAGATTCGGTTAGCGCTATTGTTGCATTTGGAGTTTTAAAGGACGAAGGGTCTCGGAGTAGCTCTGTTGTCATGGGCAATTGCTGGCTGTGGAGGGATACAGCTTTTCCTGCGATGGATTGCGACAATGTACAGCTTCAGTACAGAAGCACGGCCGCAGGGTTACAAAATTCAGCTAACAATCGCAATGCGGAATGTCGATATAGCAAAGGTCAAGACGGCCGCTTGAGGGTACAGCAGCAGCAAACAGGGTAGTAGAACAGAGGGTAGATGACATACGCGGGGTCGTTCATGTGTCCAGCCATTGTGACGAAATCGATGTGCTATGAGAATGTACAAAAAAGAAGAATGAGAAAGAAGTAGAGGTTAAGAAGAAGAAAAAAAGAAGACGGATCCGGTGGCAGAAGATGAAGGTGTGCGGCTATAGTTGAGAGCAGCGATGTGGAGGCGGCCGAGCCTGCGAAACTTGAACTTGTTAACTGGGGAGGGGCAAGAAGGATTCAATCAAGCAATTGAGCGAGGTTCTGGAGTTGGGGCAAGTGAAGAAATCAGAGAGCAAGAAAGAGATAAACAAACATAGAAGGGAAAGACTAGAAGGATTAAGGTAGCTGCTGGAGAGAAGACAATCAAGGTTGGCACTAAACTGATGTTTTTATTGTTTTAAGAAAGAGCAACACTAGTTTGGTTGGGGACGAACAAGCTTCAGCTCCAGTTTATACCGTCCTGTAGACTTCTTTGTTGCCGATCTTGCAAAGTGGGGCAATACCAAGCTTGCTTGCTCACTGTAAACACTGAGGTTGTGGCGGGAATCACCTGTGTTCCTTCAGTTGCCACTAGGCCTGGACGAATTGGGTAATTGCTAAATTTCATGCCCATATGCTGCCGTCAACTCCTAACTCCGGATAGCACTCTGGTCACCACTTAAAATCCATTGACGTCGATGTTGACTGCCTATGTATATTTTTTTTTGAAGTTGCGATGCGACGGGCTTGTATTGCTTAGGAAGACAATATTGAGTCCCATGATCAACAGATGCACTTCCACATTTCCGAGGCATCACCAACAAGACAGTAGCCATGCAAGCCCATGAGCAGTTAATATGCATGTCCAAGTCTAGAATAGGAAAGAGAAAGCTCCCTGGTAAAACTAAAATCTCCGGACCCTCGAGGGCAGCAGCGACGACTATAGGTAGCCGGGTGGCTGGTTCTCGGACCTCGCTTTCGTTCACAGCCGTTGATAACTAGTTGAGGGATACGGGTATTGCCAATAATAATCAGACCCGATCTTACTAATCATCAATGATACCATAGAAAGCATTCACTCCACGGACTTGACGGAAGAGTTCCCAGCATAAGGGTGATATCAAGCCCGGCTCACGTTTGCGGATCTCCTTCGTCTTATCCCCAAAATACGATCTGGCAGGCACTGTTTTTTTTGTCTAGTGGATAATAACCAAATGAGCCACGCTGTCGCCTTAAGATAACAGTGTCATACATTATCTGCGGACATTCGGCGTAGGATAGACGGCAAGTACAGTCATTTCCTTTTACAGATTGGTAACCCGTAAAAGGCCATCATCTACGTCGATCTTTTCCTTTAAGCTCGAGTTCTGCGATGGATGGTATTTCACATGTGTAAATCTCAACTCTGATACAGTTGTACATATATTGCCCCAGGCTTGTCAGATTTTTGAGTTCCCCGCTTCATCTATTTTGTCCCTTAGGCATGAGTTCCGCCCAGTCATCCGCACCTCTTGATATTTTGGACACGGCAACTATGCATAAGTCTGCAATCTCGAGCCATGTCTCGCGTTCTCGGCTTTTGATCAAGTTGTGCTCTGACGTCCCATCCAAACTGAGTCCCCTCTTCGATGAAGGCAGTATTATATTAACCACGCAATTCCGCCGTCAGAGAAAACAAAAAAGAATGACAATAACCGAGCTCCAGGTAATCCGGTTCCCTTGAAGCTGGATGCTTCGGACTTCACCCCAATATCCGTAGGCTATATGTTCATAACTCAGACTGAGTGGCCGAGCATGGTGCCCTGCGCGCGCGGAATTCTAGGGTAATGTTGCAGGGTTGCTGAGAAAATCGAAATCCGACCTGCTTTGCTTTGTCAGACTTTCAAGTTGACCTGTGTGTTCGCTATCGGCTTGACGAAGCGGACTCCTCTTCCCAGATAATTATTCAACATCCTCTGAAACTGCTTGAACTCTAACTGCAATCCTTCACTTCAGTATCAACGTGGGCAAGGTGGGTTGTAGGTTGGCGGCCAGCTTCATTTTATGGTACGAAGCAGAGAATTTCACTTATGCACCATTTAACTCAAGCTCCCTATGAGCTCTAGCTCCGGAGCAGGAGTTGCGCCAGACTATACTTGTTTGGTCTGCCAATTTGAGTTAGAGCCCTACATTCCGGGGAGGCGAAGTTTATCTATCAGATCCTCGGCTTGTCACAATCTGTTGAACTACGGCGTGGCACAGTCAATTTAAGATTATGTTTGCCCATCAAATATGTATAGCAGTCAGGCTATTGTAGGGCTTGAATTAATTCTCGCTGTAGTCTCCTCAACAATAACATCATTGTCATCTTTACTGTTTCTACTCCGCTTCATATCAAACGCATAGAAACTGGGGTCTGAAGCAGTGATGTCCGGCTTGACGGCTGCCCCAACCTGGTAACATTGCGGAAATGTGGACAAACTCAACCAAGTTGCTTCATAAGCAGGAAAAAAAAGAAGAAAAAAAAGGCTGTTTTTGCCAACAACAAACGTCATTAGCTAGCCCCACCATATCCCTGTTCAGTAACTCGTGCCCCTCTTTTGCGTCTTCTCCAATAGTCAAATAATGCTTCCCCAAGTGCCAACAGATATGTATATGCAGGCTCACCATTTACATGGATCCAGCCGGCCATGATAGATATATATAGAAATCTGAATATTGAGGTTTAAGTATATACATTTCTCAACTGACGTTTAGATGCGGTTGAATTTGACGTTATTCACATAGGCGAATTTATTGATATAGGAAACAAGCAGGTAATGAATATTGTAATCATCCACCAAGAGTTTCCGTGCCATCCGCGGCTACTTCCCTGCGCGGAAGTTTCCCAAAAGAAACTCCGCCGCAAATGGCAGATGTCGCACATAGAACTCCCTCGGAAGCTTGCATTGACATGTCTTCGGAGTCCGGCTTGATCTGCTACAGGACCACGTATCATTGTCACACTCTCGTGTCATTGTGATGAATGAGGGATGAATGAGCTTGAGCTTGAGCGTTACAGGTGAGTTGTATGCCTCCTCTTTGAAGGATGACATCTCATCCATGTTTGTGTGTTTGGGGCCACAAGACTTTTTTTGGTAGAAGATACCGCTGTCGCTGGTCATTGCTGGGGGTAACACTTGATTTCGGCGGCATATCGGATGGCCTGAAGGCTTATGACGTGCTTGGTAGCTGGCTTATCCCTCCCATCCTTGGTGGTTGCACATTTAAATGATACACAAGGCTGCATGATACCGGAAGACCATGTGTACTACTGAAGTCCAAGGTTGATGCGGGCCTGACTCCGAAGGTCATAAAAAAAAGAGTGATGGAGGCAAAAGGTCTTGTTGGAGACAAAGCGAGTGCTTATTTCTTGAGTGAGAGTTGGCGACAGAGTGGCACATTTCCGGGACTGTTGACAAAATAAATCTTGGTCATGTTGCAGGTACGTGCAATAATATTGTCAAAGAAAAACAATTTGTGCCTCCCTTCCGTGATGGCGACTCAACCATCACATAAAACCGTTGAGGATGGTTGAGCTAGGGGAGTTGCCACTCAAGTCCTAATTGGGTAACATTATGGCGCTACAAATGTATTTGTGGCGTCAATCCAAAACTCTTATCGCTGGACCCTCTTTTCTTATCGGCTGCAAGCGCACCAATCGAGCCACACACCCACCAAAAGGGGAATTCAAATCGGAACTGCACGTGATTTTACCCTAAACTCACAAGGGCCAAAGTTTTAGTGGTCCTGACACTACCGCTGTCCACTTCAACATCGAGCATCACTAAGATAGACGTGTCAACCAACACAAACGGATTTCCGATCTCCTTTCGTCAATTTCAGTTGGGAAGGATCATACAGTCAAAATGCCTTCGGCTGCCGGTCACAGATGTGAGTCGACCACATAACATCATTATGACATCCACAAGGGAGTACAACGATTAAGTACAACGATCAAGTACAACGATCAGTCAGCGCTGCGAGCAATTCGATACATTAGTAGAATTTCTCATGGACAGTGCACTTTGTCGTCGACTCTCGAGATGAGCTGAGCACGATACCAGAGGGACTTGAACTAACATGATCTATAGTATACGTTAAGTAAGTTTTTGACCAACAACATCGACAATTCTTCGACTACACGAGTCTACGACATGGACGGATGAACGGATCTATGACGCAAGCGAATATACGCTACATGAAAGGCATACTTGTTGAGGATTTGATACGAATCTTGGAGGATAACATCACAATGAACCCGAAGACCATCAACGCTTTCGCCAACGCACATCCGATATTTCCAATCGAACGACTACCCCGCCGATCTGAATCTCGACCCTTATGTTACGGACAACTCTACACTGTCACCACCAATCGGGACGAAATACCACTAACAACCTGCACAGGGCTCGCCACCTGAGCTACCAGCGCTCTCGGCACACCACCAACCCTGGCACCTCTCTGGTCCAGATTGAGGGTGTTGAGGACGTCAACGCTGCCAAGTGAGTTGGACCCACCACCGGCAGCCCGTACCGCACGATGACGGATGGACGAAATGACATGTGATAATGATCTTGTCATGAGACTTCGTCCTGTTGTGTAACTGGGCTGCTAGAGATCTGAGTATGAGGAACATGGGTTTTAACAAGTAATAGCTTTTACCTCGGCAAGAAGGTCGCCTACGTCTATCGTGGCCACAAGGAGATCCGCGGCAGCAAGATCCGTGTCATCTGGGGCAAGATCACCCGCTCCCACGGTATGTATCCCGTCGATGCAATCTCAAGAGATACCTCAGAAAATTTGAGTCTAACAAGAATACAACAGGCAACTCTGGTGTCGTCCGCGCCAAGTTCGACCATCCCCTTCCCGCCAAGTCCTTCGGTGCTTCCCTCCGCGTCATGCTGTACCCCTCCTCGATATAATAAATTGTCGAGAAGCGGAGTTGGGTTGATTTTGATGGATGGGGTTCGTGATTTGGCTGCATTTGATCAGGCAAGGATACGGAGCTTAGTCTTGTCCTAAAATAAAAAAAGAAATGGCATTCAACTCAAAGTGAAACAACAATTACGACCCCTTATTTTTACGTTTCTTGTGTGCTGGTGGTGAATGCGGGTTGGGCAGATGCGGTAGGATGGAAGCTGTACGCTATGATGGATGGAATCGGTGCGATAGTTGACCTCGTCATATTGATGTCATGCCAGGTCACTTGCTTGCTGGTATGGGCGAGTTTGAGGTGAAAGTTGTGGTTATCACGAAAAGATGAAATACTACAGTCGAAAACAGCGTCAGCCAAGTACAATGCAAATACGACTATAAAAGCACATCTCAACCACATTCAAAACTACAAAACAAAAGAGTGGGAAGACGAAACATAATTACAGGCCCAACCAGGATTCGAACCTGGGCTTACGGAATCAGAATCCGACGTCCTAACCAACTAGACTATTAGGCCGTTTCTATAGTCTGTCATTGATAAATAAGCGTGCTATCCCTAATGATCAAAGTTTTACAATTTTGGAAAGAATACGTTAATTGAACTAGCTAGATATGCATAAACATTGTCACTCAAAATCTATACCCAACCCAAACGCCAAAACAATCTATTCATCTATACATCCATTGACCAAACCATCACTTACTCTTCTCTGCCAACACCTCCCTCTCCACCCCCTCCTTCACCGACAACCCCTTATCCAACAACCCCCTAACCACCTCCTTCAACTGATTCTCCGTCGCCCCCTCTCTCTCTCTCTCACTCGCTCCCACCCCCGCCGTAATCACCTTATTCGCCAGCTCAATCTTCTTCTGACACGTCAAGTAAATCAACTCCTCCACCGTATCCCTCGCAATCAAATGCATCACCTCGACCTCACGCGTCTGGCCCAGCCGGTGCGCCCGGTTCTCTGCCTGCTTGTCGTCCTGCGGGTTCGACGACATGTCGAAGATGATGACTTTGTTGGCAGCCGTTAGGTTGATGCCGGTGCCGCCGGCGCCCGTGGTGAGGAGGAAGACGGGGATCGACGGGTCGTTTTGGAAGCGGTTGATTTCGGTTTGGCGGTCGCCGACGGCGGAGGCGCCGGTTAGTTGGCAGTGGGGGATGCCCTCGCGGTGGAGAACGTAGGAGATGATCTCGATGACTAAGCTGAACTTAGAGAAGACGAGGACGCGATCCCCGTTGGTTTTGTACGTATCGATGAGCGACAAGAGCTTCTGCACCTTGCCAGATTCTTTCCAAGAGTCTGGGGGGATGTCGTAGGACTTGAGGTATTTGGGAAAATCTCCGCAGTACAAATGAAGGTCAAAGTCGGAGCGGCTACGCAGGTCATTGTGTAGCAATTCAAACTTGCTCTCGGCAAGATCCAACTCCTTGTGATTGACCTTATTGTACAGTGTCTTGGCCATATCATGGACCATCTTGTCCGTAAAATGTTGTCTGAACAGCTGTGGATGTAGCGCCGCCTTCTTCAGCTGGATCCAGATGTTGTTCATGTCGTTTTCTCTCGCCCCCGACTTCCGTGCCGTCGGCTTCTCATTAGACTCCATGCGGAACAGCTTTTCATACTTGTCGTAAAGCTCTCGTTGTCTCAGTGGTAAATCACAGTGGATGATGCGTTGGATTTTCTTAGGGAGGTTCTGTCCAACTTGGTTCTTGAGACGCTGGAGAATAAAGGGTTCGAGGATAGAGCGGGCGCGGTTAACACGCTCACCGTAGAGCAGGGCGGTGTTGGATAGATTCTTGCTGTGAATTTTGTGGTCGAAGACGTACTGGATGTGCTCCATCTCCGAAGCGAAGAGGTTCGGATCGACGAAGTTGAGAAGAGAAATCATCTCCATCAGATGGTTCTGAATCGGGGTTCCCGAGAGAAGCAGCCGCCACTTGACCCTAAGACGGGCAAGACGCTGATACTGCTTGGTGGTAGGGTTCTTGAGCACCTGTCCCTCGTCAAAGATGGCACTCTGGGTGCCAAGACGATTCATGTTGTGGACGTCGGCGTTGGTACTAAGCTGCGTGTATGACGTCAAGACAACATGAGGGACTGTGCCATCTTCCAGTAGCTCATCAACAATCTCATTACGTGTATCTTGCAATCCACTATACTTGACAATGGAAAGATGAGGAGCAAACTTTTCAAACTCAGCCAGCCAGTTGTCTAGTGTTGACGGTGGCACGACGATCAAATTCGGGAACGGCATGTCTTTGGGTTGCTCCTCCTCATAATCCTGAACCATCCGGCACATGAGGCCAATGACCTGACAAGTTTTCCCCAGACCCATATCATCGGCCAAGATGCCACCAAACTCTTTCCGACAGAGCAGATTCATCCAGTTGACGCCAAATATTTGATAGTCGTGCATCGGGAACTTGTCATTCATATTCACCGGCTGCCCGGCCCTCCAGTACCACCCGGCGCGAGTCTTTGATGCATTCTTCTTGGCAATGCCGACGTTGTTGACGCCCCAAGAGTCAATCTCCCGCTTAATGATATCGGCCCTGCGATCTGTCTCGAGGACAATCTTATCAATGGCATTGATTGCTCTCGTAAACGATGAGACCTTTTCGATGATGGCCCCGCCGATATTCACCTCCTGCTTCTTCCCTCGGAACATCTTCTCCTTGGTGACCCTCTCGATCTGTGCGACAGACCTGAAGGGCCGTTTATTGAGAAGATAACTCAGAATATCCTCCTTCTCTCCCGTCAGCGCAGCCAAGTCGCCAATCTCAATCGCATTCAGCATGTCCACAATACGATTCCCACTCTCCGCGATTTCTGGAGACAACTCACGACTGACAAACACTTCATCATTTACCAACTCGTCCTCGTCGTCAGAAATCACTACTGGCTTTTGCTTGAGGACCTTCTTCTTCTTCACCACGGGAGCCGACGGTGGTGGTGGTGTCTGCGCAGGGGTTTCCTGTAAGCGCTCCGGTGACCGCGATCCTGATCTGTTGCGCAACCCCCGAACCAATCGTTTCCTTGGCTTCGGTTTCTCGGGCGAACTCTCATCGGGTGGTGTCGGAACACTCCTATTCTGTCTAATGGACGTCCCCGAAACATCACTAAACGCCCCAACGGTCCCCGACTTTGGTGACGGCGGTGAATACTTGTATGAAGTCAAGTCCAACATGCCCAATGCCACCTTCTTTTGCTTCTTGGCTGCAGGCTCTGACTTCTTGGCTTCAAAGTTTGTCCGGCGGATGTTTGCTCTGTTTTCGTCAGAGGACTCATCGTCACTAATCTCAACCAGATCAATCACCCTCTTCTTCCTGGCCATGGGCGCGACCGCCGTCGACTTGAAAAATTGGGAAATCATACCCTGGCGAATCGGCGGTTTTGCGGTCCGGATGGGCACGGAGGTGGTAGTCGGAGCTGGAGGTGAGGAGCAAGGGACCTCGATGGCCAGTTGGCGGGTGGGCGAAGAGATTGTGGATGGTTGCGAGGTCTTTGTGGATTGTGAGGTCCGGTCGAGGGGTTGCGTGGGTACAATGGGGGAGGAACACGGGACTTCGAAATCGAGAGGCTCTGTTGCGACGAGAGGAGAGTCTGTGTCGTTGTCAATTTCGGATGAGGCAAAGGGATCGTCGTCGAAGCGAGAGGATGATGGTTTCATGGTTGTTTTCTGCGTGGCTCGTTTTGAGTGTGTTAGGACAGAGAAGGTCAATGTCTTCGCCATTGTGATTCGAGGTTGCCAGATTGTTGGTTCGTTTGGTTTATCGAATATCAGTCGAAACAAAGATCGTCCACACGATCCAAAGGGAGTAAAAGGGATATTTAGCAAGCACAGCACAGCATTAATTGGCATGTATCTGTCGCGCCGGAAGCTTGGATTAGAAGTGTCGGGCCTCGCCTTGGTGAGATCCTATTCGTGGATGCCGACGGGGTTAGCAAGGGCAGCAACTGGCAGTTTATGCGTTGAGTGGGTGAAGACTAGTTGCTTGAGAATATGGAGAATGAAAAACAAAATCCATGGAAAAATTCCCTTAAACTTGTTTAGTAGGATGGGAGAGTGGACGGCCCCGGCAACCGATCGATGCAGGTCGGGACGTGCAGGGGCAGGTGGGTTGGCAGATCTGTGGATGGAATTGAGACTAAACCAAGAGGCCCAATGTATCATTCGTTTGTATAGTAGAGAATTCAATGGATCAGTTATTGTGTTTTTGGAATTGTTCAATCGCGGACAATGGTCGCCGTTCTTGGGCGGGGTTAACCACACAATAAAGAGGTTGCAGACAAGAGAAATTAAAGTCAGTTTGACATTGGGCTTAAGTTCTCCCTCTTGCCTTCTCTTGGCAGGGGTTGTCAAATAAGCAAACTGATGGGAGGAAAAAAACACAGCGAAATACATCACATGCATGGACACCAACATTTGTTTAATCAGAATTGCAATCTCGGTCAACGGTCGTGCTCAATTGGATTACTGGATGGATTTTGGGAGCAGATGTTTACAAACCATCGCGGTGTCACCGTGATGTTCCAGACAATGTATACCAATAAAACACAAAAATCGACATTCACTTTCCAAGAAAATCAAATCCTAAATAAGCACAACCTCCCAAGAAGGGAAAATCATCATCAACAATAATAATGTGCTGCTTAACTATCTTCCAAACAATACTTCCCAAATATTCACGGCCAGGAAAAAAAATCTCACTGTAAACGCGCTGAACCACCATTCATGCAATCCATATCATTCCATTAGCGCGATAAGATCTCCATTCCCGGTCCCAAACACGCGGTCACGTGTAGATAAGATGGGCGCGACCAATAACAACTTTAGCTGTTTTGGGAATAGGGCCAGTTTCTTTTTGGAGATGGTGTGGTGCGACGGGTGGGTGGGATGAAGGTGAGGTGCTGTGGAGGGCCGACTTATACATTCTGAGAAGTATTCATCACTATAACTTGGGGTTTTTTTTTCCCTTTTTTTTTCAAATAAGGGCATCAAACAGAACCCCATTTTCATACAGTTTGTTGTTAGAGTTTTTATACGCAAAAGAACACAAATAATTGTGCCTCTAGATGATCATTCTTGCCACGTGATTGTTACCGTTGAGTTACAAAGCAACTGTCTCCCCCGTCCAACCAACTCTTCCAGCAATTCACGCCACCACCACCACCACCACCACCACCACCACCACCACCATGGCGACTCGCCGCAACGCCAACATCCCCACCGAAAAGACCGTCATCAACAAATATGGAGTCCCCGAGGTCAAATCGGACACCTCCCCCATGGTCCCCAAGTAAGTTCACGATAGATCGATTCCCCTTGGTCAGCTGGCAATTTTCCAAAGTCAATGTTGGCCGGACCCACCAACAGAACATGGATATTTTGACTGACTTGGTGCACCTAGAGCCGTCATTGCGAAACTGTTGGCCTTTACGGCCGCCATGATTATCTTGCCGATTGGTTCTTATTTCCTTACTGTCGACTTTGTGTTCTCCGGTATGTAAACTCTCCCACCTTCATTCACTCTATGATCATCTCTCCGGAACCCCCAGTCTTCCCATTCTCTTCCATCTTCCATCCTATCCAAATCACCATCTTCTGACAACCCCCCTAGGAAACTCCTCCTACGCCGGCGGACTCGCCGCCATCATCGCCAACATTGTCCTGGTCGCCTACGTCATTGTCGCCATGTACGAAGACCAAGGAGATCAAGAGGAGAAAAAGAGGCAGTAGACGTACATATCCGCTGCCAAAAAACGGGACAGGGAAAGCCCCGCGTTAAGTATGCATTGTGTTCTGATAAAAATATATACCCACGCCTTGTTTTGGATTTTGACAATGTCGGCCAGTCCCAGGAGCTAAATGTCGCGGGAAATGTGAAGCAAATGACAATGTTTATGTGAAATCACAATATAGAATACGTCAGGTCAACTCTTCTGGAACGACTCTGATAGACAATCATGTAACCACACGGCCCCACCCTACGCGCCGAACCCCTCTCCACCTACCCCATAATCTCTACAGCCCCCTTCCACCGATCACCCCCTATCTTTCATTCCCCGCCTCCTACAATTGCCACCACCTTCACAAATGATTGATATACAAAAGCAATCACGTCGCCTTTAATTAAATCATCACTCACTTCTAAATATGTATACGCACCTCTATCATAAACGCCGCTGTTCTTAATCTCTCCAAGAAGTCAGTCACATTTCACCTTGCCACCCCACGACGCAGGAACCCGTTTGCCGACATTCTTCCCATGCTCCTCGCCATCAGTAACGACCTTGGATTTTTCCCACATTACGAACCCCGTTCTTTGACAGCCTTGAAGAAAGTCACCGTAGAAAAAAAGGACTTACCTAAGCATGCGCGACATAACAGGACACTGCTCGGTCCTTCTCTGTTGAAGAACCGCTGCTCTGTTGGAGTATCGACGTTTCATAATAATAGGCAGCAAAACACGCTGGAAGCCCCTGGTTGTTTGCAGTAGATAAACACAACATCACAAGACCACTCAACATAAAACAAGGTGATGATATCCTGACATTATGAACATAGGGCCTGAAATATATCTAAAAGGCACATCACAACTGATGACTGGTACATGACACATTTATATGCTTGATTTATTCAATAGACGATAGTATACGACAAAATCTCCTCCATTAACCCGATTATCGCGAATACAGCTTGCCACAACCACAATCTAGACATTTCACCCAAGAAACACCAGATATTCCACCCTAGATCATATTTTCCCCCCATAAAAGATACCCAATGAACAATATACAAAACTCCAAAATGCAACCAAGATAACCCCCAGTATTTCCCTAAATGAAAGACATGAAAGAACCAACTGAAACAAAAATAACAGAGAAAAACTGAAAAGAGATCGTCAAGAGCCCAGTTCATCCAAAGTCATTATCATCCGCTCCCCTATTTGCGGAACTTCTTCTTGAACCAGCTCTTCCGTTTCTCCTCCGGCGCCGGCGCCGGCGCCGCAGCCGTGGCAGGGGTCTGGCTGCTGTAGCCTACACTATAGTTGTTGCTTGGAGACTCGTCACCCGAGCCGCCGCTGCCAGTCATCTGATATGAGTTATCGAAAGAGATGGGCTGGTTACGAGGGCGTTGCTGAGGCGGGTCCGAGTAGTTGTTGGCAGACCCATAATAGCTAGCGCGATAAGCATCTCTGGGAGTGTTGGCTAGAAAGCGATGTGTATGTTAGTAACTGTGCTTTTTTCCGCAAAATGAATACTGTCAAGGAACTCGAAATAGCTGAGGCTGCATTCGTTCTCGCTTGCCTGCATCAAACCTCGTATTATCCCGGCTCACAGTGCACTACAGTGCAATCATAAGAGTGAAATATCGATTAGACATCGCGGGAACCTACACATGATCACAGCATATCGGTCCAGTATTGGGCGTATAACTTACAGTAGACGCTAGAACGCTTAGCCCAGTTCTCCCGGCTAGCAGGAAGGTAGTTCTGACGGAGAGAGTAGTTGCCATCAATGGCAGCCTCGAAACCGCGAATAGTGTCAAGGGGTCGTTCCCAACGACTTCTGGTCGGGTTGGAAATATCAGGATCGACTGATTGCGCAAACACGTTAGTAGCTAAGAGCATGTCACTGGAATTCAAGATGCGATCCTGGCAGCAAATGCGCTAACCCAGAGCTTGGTGCAGCCAGTAAATCGTCGCACAATATGTGTGCAAGGAATTCACACCATCCGTTGCAGGATGGAGACCTCAATAACCTCGACTGGCCTGCTGCATGCAGCTTGCAGTTATATTGCAAATTTGTTGTGGCGCAGGAACATCTTGAGGGGAAAAGATAACGGAGAAACCTACCAATGGGGTTGCCCAGAGGATCCTTGTGCTGGATTGACCGCAGCGAAGGTACAGAAGCTTGTTGCATAGCGGCAACCGTAGCTATAATGATAATGTCAGCAAAATACTCTCAGATATCAACGTGCTGTCCCATTATATTGTCATGATACCACCGACGTAATCGCCGAACCAATTAATCCATGGCTCAACCCTGGACATTCCAGCCCACTCAACACAAGCAGAATGTGACATGGCTGGGAACCCAAAACATGACGATCACAAAAGTCTTAGCCAAGACACCGCATATCAGATATGCTTCAGGAGACACTCTGCTGTCTGAAAGTGATAAGAGGCACATCCGCTTTTGGCATCGAGCTCAGGAATGATCCCAAAGGATAATTTTGGTGCTGCGCACGAAACCAGCCAAATTTTACATAGATGTCAGTGTGAAGCTGGTATGGGTGAGCCTGCGTGTAATCCGACCGCCAGCAGTTCATTTAAAGTTCAACTGCCCCTGTCTCGAAATGGGCCTAACCTGCCAAAAAAAAAAAAAAAAAAAAAAAAAAAAACAGAAAAATGCAGTCGAATCGCTGTATAACACTTGCTGGTACAAACTGATACACACTGACCGGCAATGACATCCACGCCACTAAGAATGTGCCTTCTTATCTTCCTTTACAGCATGAAAAATGATGATGTCGTAGGACTCTGTCGATTGACATATAATGCCTCCTCATTTTCTCTACTGTAGCGTTGACAAATATCAAGATATCACTTACCGGGCTCTGCCTCGGACATAGCGAGAGTGGGATCAGCCTTTGACTGTAAACGATGAGCTTCTTTTTCCGCCGGGGTTTCGGTCAAGTTCGATGACTTCTGCGAACCGGACTTGTTCGAATTAAGAGAAAAGCCACGAGAACGCTGACGAGAGTGGTCCTTGTTGTTAGTGATAGGCGGAGAGGACGGTGATTGCTGTTGACCGTAGGCGTAATTTCCGTTGTTGTTCGAAGTAGACGATGGGAAGTAATCGGCAGATTGTTGTTGTTGAGTCTGGTGGAACTGGGCGTACTGCTGGCTTTGGTTGTAGCCCGTCGCAGGAGATTGGTAAGAGTTTTGATCGTAAGAGGAAGCCATCTTTTCTAGATTGTGGACGGCGTTGGGACGCGCAGGCCTTTAATAGCAAGAAATGAGCAGAGAGCGGTGCTCGCGGGGTGTGTAGATTGTCGCAGCCCAGGAAAGCTTGGATTGTAAGCTACTGGGGCAGAGGCACGGGGGGTGCGCGGATCAAGGCACGGGCTAGAAGATACGGTTCCAAGTAAGGATTAAGATAGAGAGTACAGTGGGTCAGTGATGCCAGAACAAGCCCTTAGTTCACAAAGTACGGTCGTTTTCGTTTAAGTTCGTGATGTAAGGGATCCTGCGAGCTCAAGACAACACAAAAGAAAGTATGACTTTGCTGTTTTCGCAGTGTCTAGTGCAATATTTTCCAAAAGGGACAGTATGGCCCTTAAATCCCAAGTCAAAGGAGTAGAATCTGATGAACAGACTTTGGCGCTAAAAACACAACCGAACAAAATTCGGCTGATAAGCACACAACTCAATTCGAAGCAAAAAAAAACTTTACGTTTGAGGTGTCTATGTGATTTACGGCACAAGAAAAAGGCGTGTGAAACCAATGTTCCGACCAGACAGGGTCAACTGTATAGATACAGGAGCAAGCGGTACGCCGTTCTAAAGTTCAGACAGAAACAGACAGCCAACGGCAGACAGTGCTACCCTAGAGTAGGATATTCGGTCGTAGCGACGAAGGTGACGACAAGGGGAGTGGCAGATTGAAGATTTGCTGTGACGCTACTTATAGTGGCTGCGTCGGATTCTCAACGAACAGACAAAGCAATGAACTATCAGGCCTATCAGTATCTCTTGTTATCAGTTTGAAATTAATAATCTGACAAGCGAGGGGATAACAGCGTGATAGTGAAGAGCAATGCCACGCAATAGCAATAGGGTCGGAGTATATGCCAGTTTAATAGACAAAGTACGCGACTGCGCGACAATGCAATGCAAGAGTCACAATGCACCTGTGTTGATTTTTAGTATACTGGCCAAGAATAGCAATATAGTGGAATCGAAACGAAACAGTCGCTGAAGGACTATCACTGTTCGAAACAGTGAGTCACAGGGATATCCTCCGCTTGGAGCAGCCAATGGTATGCTTAGTGTAATGATGCTACAACTCCCCAGGGTGCCTCGCTCCGGTATGTGGCGATGCCAGACTCTATCACACGACCTTGTGTTTTTGTGGCACTCGTAAAGTGTACGCAACTTGCTGTACAACACATCGAGACATCACAGCTGGCTGCGGGTGGGCATTATCCAGGCATTACTGAATGACCGGGGACGACAGCAAAATCACAAGGACGATTACACCGGCCGATGGTTGACAGCAGAGCCAGTGAATCGCCACCCAAAGTCAACCGTGAGATATGTTGTGAGTTCTGGAGATTAGGAGGGGTGCGTGGATATATCCACGATATGGGCTGTTCGTTGGAAGGTTGTAGCCCAAGCTCCTCAAGCCCTAGGGATCATCGGCCTTGGTACCCAGATGCGGAAGCGGACTCTTAACCTATGCCGTAGAATAACCCGCAGACAGCACGAGAGGAATAGTAGAGCGATAGAGCGAAAGGCATTAGGGGTGTAGAGATTACAGTGACGATAGAACAAAACTTGAGCCTCGTTCCACCGCAATGGGAACTCTGTGATTGATGTTTACACAGGGGTTTCGTCGATTCCAAAGGTTAGACAGAATGGGCTGTCAACTTACGTTCAATTAAAGAATGTGAGGGGGTGCAGTCACTTCCGGGGAAAAAGTAAGGCTCAATTGATGATGTCACGAATAGTGTGGTTGCGGAGGGATGAAGAATGCAAATTCGTCGACAATATTGAATCAAACCGAGAAAAATCGAATTTTTTTGTGGTGGTGGTGGCGGCGGTGGACAAGAATGATGGAATGTATATCGCGCCAGAAAAGAAATGAAAAGAACAAGTTTCCAATGATTAAAGACGGAAAGCACTTAAGTGAATTGGAGAGGCTGTAGGGTTGGGGTTGAGGTTGTAGACAAGATCACAAAGACAATGGGAATAGTCAAATGAACCAAGAGATGGAAAGACAGGAGATCAAAGAAAAAAAGAAAAAGAAAAAGAAGCGATCGGAACTGGATAGATATACTTGAGGCAAGAATATATGAGAAAATCTCAAAAGAGAAATAATCAGGAAAATTCTGGAGCAAGTGAACGACAGCGAGAGTCCGTATACTTCGACCGAAGCAAGTCGAGACCCGTCTGTCCACATCCAGCCATGCGGCAAGAACGACTAAGAATCCCATTGAGAGAACAAGCAACTATCGTACCAGCTAGTTACAACCTACCCGCATCTAGAAGATCCCGCATTATCCACACTGTCTTTTCCCCCCCACCCCCAAGTCGGGATATGGTTTCCTACACTCCATTTTCACGTCTTCCCACCCCGCTCCCCCTCGCCCTCCTCTCCAGATCCCCATATATCCTACATGCAGGTCTCACGCCTCACAGGCTGATGCTATTGTGATTTGCACTGAATTTGCGAACCATGAAAAAAAATCAAGCTTCTTGACGTGACCCATTTTATGCGTAAGAGCCACTTACACATGCGTGTTTACCGGTGGGATCACAGCCCGAGACTACGAATCCGGAGATCCAATTGATCCCACCATCTGGGGCGCAGGCAAGCACATCAGCAAGTAATTGAGAGAACTTGGTCTTTTTGCCCTTTGAATACGGTAATCAGCAGAGTCATGATCAAGCTGCTCAGCCGAATTCTGTGCGTTTCCCTGGTGCACAGTAAGTGGTGACATGTGATGTTGGCATGGCCCAGTAGGCTGCATTGGAGAGAAAATGCTGGCATTCGCTATATTTGGGCCACTGCTAAATCAGCATGTACAATGTATGACAACAAAGACGACAAAGGTGGGAAGCATGGACAATGGAACAGTTGAATGTCTTGGAAACGTATCATACAGTTTGGGAAGTGATTTGAGAAACCTGGGAGTGTCGATGGTGAATGACCCAACAATGATATCTCAAGAGTCCGTACGGAATGTACGGTGCTGCTCCGAATAAGCCATCCGCAATGCAAATCTTATAGCTTGATGCAGGTCTTAGAAGTGCGTGATGAGGCAGTGCTTCTCCGTACAAGTACATTCGACCATTAACCCACAACTGAAATAAAGAGCACATCTACTTTTGGAATATCAAGACGAAGATCTGTTCATTTACAAGGCCAAGAAGTTTTTCTTTACTGTGCAAATCCATCTGACACTATGTGGTGGTCTGGATGAAACAGCACAGAGATCAGAAACCAGCAGATCGCAACAGTCGGCCGGGATGAGCAGGCAGTGGAGCGGAAAAGCGGAGAGGCGATGCAAGTTCAGCCATCACAAACATGCGTGGCACGCTAAAACCAGCTCGGGCATCACTGCACCATAGCGCATTAACCATTAAACCAGACGATTGTTTCTATCTATTTTAGTGTTCGTGCTCGTATAGATGTACAGATAAGAATCCTATATACACTCCGTTGCCAAAAAGGTATATGGATCAATAGATCCAATGGGATGGACTATATTGTGATTATGAAAGTTGGCTGACTGTGATAAGAGGTGTCGAAATTAGCCACATTTTTTTATTGATATCTGCCAATTTTGAAATGGCCAAATGTGTCAAATATGTTTAAATGCCATATAGTTTATTCATACTGGGACCGAGTTTCTGTCTCTAATCTAGATGCCATTTTGTCTCGTCCAAACTCTGGAGTGCCAGACTCATGTTTGTGATGTGAACCAGCAGCATATACTTCTGGTGCTTCCAGAGACAAATACCGTTACCAACCATCCAGGCCCTCACAAAAAGCACTTAACGCGAGCCTTTTCGCAAACTCCACAGCGAGAAAACTCGGATTCGTAACCCTGCATGGCACACGCCCAATCTTCTCATGCTCGCTACCGGACCCGGTGTTGCCAGGGCCCCTCGCCATGAGATTCGGGCTTGCTTTGGCGGTGACGTAGGTTGCATTGCTATATTGTTTTCTATTAATTTTATCAGGAGACATCCACACGTCGACAGTTATTTACTTATGGAGAGGTGAATAAATGCATATTTAGATCCGGTAAATATCAAGTGGCGTTTAGTCTTAAAATTCAGGCACGCTTAGAGCTTATTGGAACAACTTGTGAAATTCGTGTTACCTCTCTCCAAGCCGGACGTTTTAGGTTAGAGCGCTGAATGTTTAGGTCCACAACTTTCCACTTGTCATCACAGCTTAAATTTAGGCACCAAAAAAAAATAATAAACTAACGATTAAAAAGAAGAAAAAAAAAACCAAAGGGTCTGTTTACGCATCAAGGATCGATGCCCATGAAGCGGTTTCGAGAACCTCCACCATGATAATTGCAAACAACCCATCATCTCAACCATCTGCTCGCTTGGCTGATTGCCCTTTGTTCAAATGGCGGTCACTGCCACTGGAGCATCGTGAAACGAACGTCGTCTCTCAAAATATCTTAGAGACACAGCCGTTGTTGCGGGTCGCTACAATGTTTGTTTCAATCTTAGATGGAAGAGAATGCGATGACCATGAGTCAAGGCATGAATATTGCGTCAAAAAGGGATATATATGTATAGGTAGATTGATACGGTCATTCTTAGAGCATCACGATGGGTACAAGGATTGGCCCTGTTCTTCATGTCAATGTTACATACGCACTATTGTGTTCCCAGATGGGACTAAGGAAAGCTTACGAGACGAAGTGTATGTCATTTCAGTGATATACAGGTTATGCGAACTATTTATTCACGAATCAATAGAGTTTGGAATACCAACTTCGTACCGCATCTTCGCCACCTCCTGAGTCACCGCCGGACCGACGTCTAGAGAAACGCAATGTAACATGTGCACAATGTCGTTGGATCCATGACATAATTCAGACAATAAACCGACGGAGATGCAATACTACGACCATGATAAAAATTAACTATATCCTATACTCAAGTCAAGACGATGAAGAAGGCAGTTTCTTGACTGAGTAGATATATACCATGCCCGATCCTCTGTTCATCCCGGAACTACAGACTCAGGGTCTACACATCGATTATAGAAGCCCTGTTGAATCAACTATAAGAGAATATATTAAAACATGCCAGATATCTACTATATGTTATCACAATTGATGCTCTATAATCCTTCTGTTGGTCATCTGTCATAACAAGTGTCAGTGTTTGGCATGATCAATGTCTGACTCCGACTCAGCACTGTCGAGTGCTGTCATCAACCCACTTTCTGATTGCCGTTTCACAATAGTATCTTATAAGCCAACAAAAGCCACCACGCTAATCGCATTCAACAAGAAATACGCAGCCTCGATCAATCCCATCTTACCTACACAAACATATTCGTCCACAACATCAGTGCCCACAATCCAGGCCGCTGACCCACATCATCGTGCATGCATGCATAGCACCTCGCGATCCATCCGATGAGCCCCACTAATAAATGGGGCACAAAGAGACATCAAGAAAAAGATAACATACAACACCGGGTATTCCCACATGGTCACCCACCGTAGTACTAATCCGGCGCCCTGTGGCTTAACTATGGGGGAGCAGACGGGACCCCGTATTTTCCACAGGCTATGGCCGTATGTAGCCAATGGATGATGTAGTTGGACTTATGATTCTTGACAGGTGTTGATGAAAGACAGAAGATGTTAGATGGATAGTCTTATCGTGTTTAATAACATTCTGCTAACAAGTCACAGGCGACAATGAATAGATCCCTCTTATGGTAATAATTTGATGATCATCCATTTCGTGTAACTTTGTGCTGTTGATGGTCAACATCGCCCAACCTCATGATGTCGTGAGAGGAATTTCGGCTAACACTCAGTGATTATTTGTTGATGCCATTGATTCTAATGCCTAACTCCAGTTGTGGTATATTATGACATGCTTTCGAGACCCTATCCGCATTTCTATTAGATACGGTGACTAAGTTTAACTCACTGTCATGTCTTGCTTGTCGTGGTATACCGTTCTTGCATCTCAATTTAAGAAACCCAATCAGCTCACTTTAACGTCACCAGCACTGGAGCATTGTGCGATATATGGAACTTAGTGACATTTATTCATCACTGCAATCATAGACATAACAATGACTTGGGCAGTATAACATCATTATGAGGACACCACGTACCAAACAAGCTAAGACTGCCAAATATCTGCATACCAAGCTTCCAAATGGGGCCATCCTATTGATCAATATCACTACGAGAGGAATGGACAGGATGTTAGCACGCAAGTGAAGTCAAATGATGGGGTCACATAGATATTTTGAAAAACCCCCTCAGTCGTGTGACGCCGTCTTCCGAGACTTGTTCGTCCTCAGATAATCGCGATTGCCCGAACCCCAAGCAATCATCAAGAGACATCGCATTAGGCCTTTAGAACCAAATCGCTATGCCGCACCCGGCAGGCTCAGTATCCCTCAATAAGAGCTCCAGTGGAGGCGCGGGAGAGGGAGCAGTGCTAAAAAGACAGCACATAAATCAGCTATCAGGAGACTGGCAGGTCTGAGTTAGGCAGATACTCTATATAGTGGCATTGATATTCAGAGCAGGAGTCTAAAAACTAACTAGGTCTTCAGATATTCGTCTTATGAAACCGGCTATGAATTTGAACAGGCTCAAATTGTCCAATTAAAGCCTCAAAACCACCAACAACTATATTACTAAGGATTGGGGAAATACCGAAAATTTTGCAACGGGAATATGTGATCTTTAAGTCTTAACAGATGATATCTTCTCTATCGTTATAATGTCAACGTCCATACCGTAGGGTTAACAATCTTTGTGCAACCCTGACGTGTATTTTCCCCCAGAAATTGAAATCGGATGATGATCATAGCTTGAGCAGAGTCAAGAGATTAGATCACGGGTATTACCAGGAGACGCAATGTAAGGGCAATATCGATCTGAAATGACAGGCCATTAGCATCCATAACTAACCGGTATTGCACACGCTAGGGGCTTCATACACATGAGGCATGTTTAGCCTTGAAAGACCAAAAGAAAGCCAAGTATGCATGTATCAATAAGCTTCATTATCGACTTCCAAAAAAACTCAACGGCAATCCTCATGGGATAAAGTGCCAAGAGTCCATGTCGTTACATGGGCGTCCTGTCAATTTGTCAATCGATGTTGGCGGTGGAGTCTATCTCGGGTAACACTAAGCCAGAGTAAAGCCCCCATGGGTGTCAACTGAGTCAGCAGATAAGCTTCAATTTCCTGATGAACAAAGGGGGGAAGGGCGACTACCTACAGAACATTTTGTATTACACATTCGTATCGTGACAAACTATAGTCAGCAGGCATGCAGTATGCTTCATTTGTGTCGCATTATCTGCATTCAAACTTTTTCGCTGAACCCCTAGTGGGTAGGTCTGGCTATGTCCATGTGCTTGCGGGATGGCGACAGATCTGTAATCAGACGGGCGGGCAGAGGAATAGCAATGACATATTGGTCTTACTTGATAGAAAGACTTGACGTAGCATATATTTCCTCATTGGGAGTCTTCTCTTTGTTATTATAGAACGAGAAATGAGCAAAGTGTGGGTGATAGTGTAACTGGTACTTGTGATGTCGATGCAAATTAATGGCACCCAAAAGTACCCGATACTACCTGACGTCGATTTATCAATGTAAAAAAAAAAAGTCGGAGTCAATAGCCACTGAAGTCATATTGCCTGTTTTCCTGCAGCTACCCTGTGATTGTAGGTTTACCCGTAATGATATGACAGGTGCTTCCGTCTTACTGCTGTGGCCAGTCGCATTGACTGTTGGTTTGTTGGGTTGGCGAGGAAGGAGGCGAATTGGAGAACAATGGATAATGAATGAATGAATGAGGAGGGAAGGAGCCCACGTTGACGACAGCATTCTTTGACCGTGAGTAACTTTCTCTCTTTGGGAAGATTTTATTGTGGAAGTTGCAACTTTTCGGTAGCGATATAACTCCTGTTTTCCCACCTACGAGGGTTTGTTAATTTCCTCCTTTTCTCCCTTCCGCATTCTTGAAGGCATTCGGACGCTGGTCAAGCCTCTTTTTTTCCTGTTTATTAACCGTTCATCGCACCCTTATCGACCTATACAAACCATCATTGCCGCATCTGAACTTGTTCTGCTTCTCTACACCAAACTCTTTTCTGATTTCCTCAGATTGATCAATCTCTCCTTCAACACACACCGACACCATTCGCCTCTTCCTCTTCAACACCAACAAAATGTCTGCTGCTCTTACTTCTCATGGCCGTGGTGGTGCTGGCAACGTTGCCGCTGATGAGCTCGTCGCTCCTGCGCAGACTGAGAACACACCCGCCCCCGCCAGCCCTACTGGCCCCGTTTCCCATGGTCGCGGCGGCGCTGGTAACATCACCGAGGACGCTACTGCCGAACAGGCCCAGGCCGTTGCCGACGCGGAGGCCCCCCCTGCTACTACCGAGGGCGATGCTATCTCGCACGGCAGAGGTGGTGCTGGTAACATTCAGACTGCAGAGGGTGCCGCTGAGGATATCGAGGGAGCTACCGAGCCCGCTCCGCAAAATATTGGTAAGTTTTTTTTTGCATCTAGTACATGCATCAAAATTTCTCGACTGCGCCGACATCATGGAATCGGTGATTGAGTCGGCGCATGTCTTATCACCCCTCTTTATTGCGTACTTTAGACCCCCACATGTCGCTGCGATTATGCATAGTCAAGTCGGTTATTTTGCATGGCGTATTTGGCACTTACACCATGACACCTTGTATTTCGCCAAATCTCCCAGTATAGACGGTGGAGGATGAAATCCTGGAAAGCCAATTAGTTAGACTGAATGTTAACTAACACGTGATCAATAGGCATCTTTGCTAAGCTACGCCTCAAGTTCCGTTCCTTGAAGGCCAAGCTTGCGTCTAAAAAGACCAAGACCGCTAAGCCCGCGGCTGCCACCGAAGAGGCTGCTACTGGCGAGGCCCTTGCGACCGAGACCACCGCTCCCGCTCCTGCCGCTTCTACCTCCGCGTAGAGTTATCACCACGGTTTTGTCGGGCATACCATCTCTGCCGATCAAAATGACTTAGGCAGTCAATGTCTTTAATTATCGACTTGTTTATGTCAACTCGGCATTGCCAGCCTTGAGTCTTTGGACTAACACTCTATCATTCTGAGTGGTTGTCAGATTCAATTGTATTGTCTAATTTTCAGCGTTTTTTCCCCTTTGTCTACAAGTTATCATGTTCCGGCGTACCAGCCATTGAGCTCGTGCGATGTGAACGGCTTTAATGTTTATTTATTTGAGTTGGCGATAGTCGGCACTGTCAGTCAATCTTGCGGAGAAGTTAGATATCCCTTTGCCATTTTTGTTTCTTTTGTCACTTGGGTTTGTTTCCTTTGTCACTATGTACTTGTGGGGTTTACTCGTATACGGCCCGTTTATGCGGCTTTAATAAAATGGATAATGGTGATGCGATGATATTTGTGTGTTCGGTTGAGTATTTGAGATCATGACAGTGTATGTGTCTGTCTCCGTGATCATGGCCGAGATAGGTGGACGGTGACGGTGGGTACCCATGTTCAGTGCGGGAAAATGCAGTATTGGTAATTTTACTTGCGGGCTGAGATGGTGAATATGTTTCCAATTTTAGGTACGGAGTGACGATGAAAGTGGGGATTGTTGGAAGTTTTTTCTTCCTGTTCGTGGGTGACGGATGATGGAGTGTATATGGATAAGACGGGCTGAATTGAATTGGATGAGACAATGGACTGATTTATGGAGATTTATATGGTTATCAAGGTGGAAATAGAAAGTGGTGAGGTGAGGGCGGATGGGAGAGGTTCCGGTTTGGATGAAGAGGTCGGTGCGGGAGGAGGGAGTGACGCGGGATGGATGGGGTGATGAGGAGAGATTTGACGGGTTGATTGATTTAACGTTGCGTCTTTGTTGGGCGAGTGGGAGGTGGGGGGGGTATATGTGGCTTCTTTTATTATTGATTGTTATTGATTTGGGATAAAGTGTTAGCCGCTCGTTAATAGTGGTTTTTATAGAGAGGGGTTTAATAGATGAGATGGGATGGGATGGGCTCGGATGATGTGAATGGATGGATGGACAGGTGGGTGGGATTCGAGGGATTAGAGGATATATTTGATGTTCATGCGATCGATTATTGATTGAGGCATCGTCACGATCGTGATTTGATTTTCTTATGCGATGGTGACGGTGACAGTGATGAGATTGGGAAGATCTTTTGTGGCGTTGTCTGACGGGAGAGGATGTGAGACACATACACAGCATGAAGTCGGGATATGAGATGTGAGGGAATACAAACGGGACGGACGGGAAGGGGAGGTCGGAGCTGGGGATGGTCCATTCACCGATGGAAGATCAACGAGGGATTTGCGGGGTGGAGTGTTGTGGTGGTGAATGTGTGTTTTCTTTGGATTGCAAGCGAGATTATTGTGTGATATGATGTATATTTGTTTATTGTAATATGGCAAGAAAATAAAGGTAGGGAATATGGCGGTTGTCAGCCGGTGAGGCTAAGAGATGCTAAGAGCCGAAGGACACAATGGCGGGATTTTAAAAAGATAATAGGGCTTTGTTCACTATTAGTTGAGTTCTTACTTAGTCTTTTGTTCTTCGGAGTTTTTATGGAAAGTCTCGCTTATTTTTCTTTGAGGCCAAACATAATAGATTTTTCTTTATTTCATTCGAATTATTCATTGGCAAAGTATATATATATTTACAAATTGAAATATGCCAAAAAGAACGAAAAACACCACCGTATAGTATGATTACGTTATTTGGTTCCTGGGCAAGGTTCCATCGAATTGAACGTCAAGTACAAGTGAAGGGACCTTTTGTTAGAGGACGGGAGGGGAAATCATCTACATATCATTCAGGTTGTACTTAATTTTATGCCTTGGCCGGTGAGGGTCCGGGGTGAGGAGGGGGTTTGGGGGTTTGAGGATTATGTGAGGAGTATGGGCATGACGGGGTTTGACAGGGGAGGAGAAGGAGAAGGAGGGGGGACAATGATGACGATGATTATGATGATCATGTATATGCATGTGTGTGTGATGGAGAGAAGATAGCAGCAGGGGAGGGATTAGAGATGATGGTGTCATGACGGACGAGGTGCTTGGCGATGGCTGTTCTTTGATGTTTATGCGCTAGAGATTACAGATTGATGGGCATCGGGATGGATGGATGGATCGATAGATGGTGATGGTGATGGTTGCTGTCCTTGTTTACAGAATGTGACGAGTGACGGACGACATGTGGTGATTGCGGAATATAAATACGATGACGAGGTTCGCAGAAAAAAAAAAAGACGATGCTCTAGCTTCTTGTGTTGGTGTTTTCCAGACTACGTTGTTTACTTGTTTGTCTTTCTTTGCTTCACACCCTTCGAAATATTCTTTAACTGGTATGTGCGTTTTCCCGTCCCGCTACCAACATCTTGCGATACCTCAACCCACTTTCCACTGTTCCTGAATGTAACCTTTCTTTATTTCTCTTTCTCTTTTGTTCATTCCAACAGATAGGCTTTGATATCTAGTGGTATTATTGTCCTTCTCACACAAAAAGGATCAAACTCTTTCTTGTCCCCTTCATCTCCATAGCCTTCACCAATTGCACCTTTTTCTCTCACCATCTCCCACACAAATCCCGCCCCCGAACTCCTAACCCCACTTTCCTTGGTTCCCAAATAATTATCAACAGGCTCTGCATCTATCGACCAGTCATTTGCAGCAGCGAAATTTGATATCTGCATGATGCTGTTGACGGGCCACTTGCGAATCCACTTTACTTATCTGCAGACAGGGAAGACTCTTCTACTTGCTTGAAATCGAGAGAGAAAAAAAAATCTCTTTTCAATGAATCACGCGAGAGAGAATGTCTAGCTGTTTTTTTCCCTTTTGGTCTTGCCGTCAGACTCCCGGATGTGAAGGTCATCATCGCCCGGTGAAAGAGGGAGGCCGTATTGGCGTGTTGGTGGGCTGATGACTAAGTGGTTGTGTGGACGAGGGGTTCTTGGCGGAACAGAAGCTTATTCCTGCCGATGTCTGGGCTTTTTTTTTTTGTGGTTGAAGTCGTGCATTGTTGTGTGCTCTCATGACAAAACAGACTCGGACAAATGAGGGGTATTTTACGCTCTGTTACTGGCCAAGAGCTTCCATATCTATTCCTTAGAGATCATGCTATTGCATTGCATAGCATGATGAAACACACTTGGTGTTGTCATGGCCAGTAAAGTCTACTGTCTTTAAACTTACATGTCTACACACGCCAATATAAATATTCAACGAATATATACCTCGAGGGCTCCCTGTTGCAAGATGCAGTGCGGCTTCGGTTTGTGGTAGGGCCGCATGCATGACGGTGCGCCGTCCAATTGATAAACATTGCGGGTGCAGATGGACCACCAGAGAAGAGGGGGTTATCAAGATGGTGATTGGGTGATTGGTGACATGCAGCTTTTGGGGGATGCAGGATGGCTACAGGGTGGAATTCCAGAAGGGTTCCAGAAGAATTGGGGATGATTGGAGAGGGATGAGATGATGCAGGTTGGTTTTTTCTAAGATGACGATGGTTGCTTTTTGTGTGATTGAGGAAGAGGGAGGGGGACATTTGTCGGCGTGTCAAGCATCATGACAGTTGTTACCCTAAGAACCCCAAGCCCTTGTTCACCCTCAGCAATTACTTTTTGAGATGCACACACATTTGAGTTTTTAACTTCTAACTGCAACAAAATCGCCTCTACCATCTCTACCACCAGCCACTCCAGAGACCCACCAAGGAAGGAACTACCCACTCATTCTACTCAATCTCTGACTGCTCCTCCCTTCACTTGGCCATGCTCCTTCCACGATGACAGGAACTATATGTGCCGCGAAAGAAGTTCCATTATAGCGAGAGAATCACCGGATGCCATTGGTCCGAAGGTGAATGTGTGGGTAGTACCCTCGACGCAAGCTTATTTGTCCTGCAACATGTGCTGAAAGAGGTCATCGAGCCATGTGCACATATCAAGTCAATAGACATTGTCATGATGTGCACTCGCAATCTCAAACCTGTTGCTACCAGCTTTCCTTTGCCCAGTATCCCCTCTGTCATCAATTGCCGTCTTCAATCAGCCCCAAAGCCCAAAGCCCAGACACCCACCTCATTATGTCCGTTGACGTGATTTCTGGTGATGTCCTTCGCTTGCATATGTGCTCCATGCTAGGTGTCCTGAACCTTGTCCCAGTCCCGACACTGATGATTTCCCCTTGTCTGAGAAGTTTCTCTTTGCTAAACAATCAGTGACTACTAGCCAGATTTGTAGCCATCTACATCATCATCTCCAACGGCCCACTAGCTGCCGGCTCGTATGTGTACAGAAGTTTCCTCTTCAATTGTAGATAAACTAACCTTTGTCTCGTTGCATCAAGGACTCCCAGAAACGGCAGTAAATATTACACTGCCTGCATCTCAAGCTTAATTCCGACATAATTTACGCTGTGATCTTCCTCGCGTTATTTTTGGCGTCTACCGGGACCTGAATCACTGTAACATTACCTCACCTTTTTTTTGTTTTCTTCGTTACTTCCTTGTTCCTCTCCCTCTCCCCAGTCATTCATATAGTTAATTGTTGTGCGGGCAGTTGCTTCAACCCCGACAAGGGCCTAGACAAAGTCCGCTTTCTTTCCTTAACTGTCACAGATCGGAGCCCCTCTCTCTTCAGGTTATTACTGGTCTTACTTTATGGCCTCTGTTCTCGCATTCTTTTCTTTCCTTTTTTCCCTCTCTTTTTCCTTTTGGAAAATCTTGTTCTATCTCTTGTAATTTTCTTTCTTTTTCTCTTTCCATCATTCTTGAACACAACTTTGTCAGTCAGAATTTCTAATTTATCCTGTTTTGCATCGTGGCAAATATTGGTCACCCTAATCCCACATCCTTTTGTCGGCACCTCGATTCCTACTCTCCTTTTGTTGTTACGAGCTTGATCCACAAAGGCCTCGGCAGCTCCAATTCTAACAAACAAAAAAAAAAGCCCAACCCACTTTCTTCATCCCTAATTGCTTTGAAGATTGCCTTGAAGCTCCTTTTATATTAGCTTCGTCATCGTCACTATCACCAAACATCCCTTTTGACTTTCATCACAAGGTCTTTTTTTTCTCGACTACGTCTGCACGTATCCTTCCCTGGCAAAGCGCCCCTCACTCTCAATAATACCATTCCCCCTCCGAACTTGTATGGCCTTTTTACAACATAAAGACTTATCTGTATACTGAGGAATTAAGTTCAAACCGAAAAAAAAAACCCCCCGACCAGAAACCGATTAATCTCTGGGAATCCATATTTGTTTCGGTCATATTGCATCTTTGCATCTCACACAGTCCCACCCTGGCAGAAATTCTCAAAAAAAATTGGTTCCAAACTGAGACCCGGAACTTATCCTTCCTATCATACCTATCAATTGAAATACCGACATCACAGTTGCATTTTCGCCCGTAACCTCATTTGTCGACAGCATCCGCCCTCGATAGCCATAACCTTGTACCAATACCCCCGCGTAATCCTCCGTGCAGCAGCAACAATCTCCCGAACAATGGCCTCTGAAAAGCCTACCGTCCTCATTATTGGTGGTCTCGGCTATATTGGCCGTTTCCTTGCCCAGTACATTCACAATAACGAGCTTGCCTCTGATGTCAGAGTAGTCGACAAGGTCCTGCCGCAGCTGGCTTGGTTGGCTCCCGAGTTTGAGGCCGCTTGTTCTGGCGACAAGTTTGTCCAGGCCGACGCAAGTAAAGAGGGTACGTTTAACTTTCTTTTGATACACACTATTCTCCTCACGTGACACTTGAGGTGTCTGTAGAACCATATTACTAACTTGCATTTTGCTCTTCGATAGCTTCTTTTTCCAAAGTATTTGATCGCGCCGATGGCAAAACTTGGGATTATATTTTTAACTGTGGTGGCGAGACGAGATATTCGCAGGAGGATGAGGTGTACAAGCTGAGATCGCTGGCTTTGTCAGTAGCTCTTGGCAAGGAGTCTGCCAGGCGTGGTGTCAAGGTGTTCGTCGAGCTCAGCACTGGGCAGGTCTACAAGCCGGACTCTTCACCGAGTAAAGAAGACTACAAGCTCAAGCCCTGGAGTAGAATTGCTGTCTTCAAGCAGCAGGCTGAAGAAGAGCTCTCCAAGATCCCTGGGTAAGTCGACTTCGCATTAAAGACAGCTTTATGAAGCTTCATTGTCATCAACACTTGATACTAACCCTTAACCCTTATACCAGTCTGAATCTCGTCATTGTCCGTCTCGCCAACGTCTACGGCCCTTATGCTTCTCAATGGGTTGCTACTGCTCTGTGCATGGCCCGTGTATACAAGAACCTCAACACGGAGATGAAGTGGTTGTGGGGAAAGGACCTGCGCACTAATACTGTTCACATTGATGATGTTACTCGGGCTCTGTGGACCATTGCGCAATGGTATAGCAACGGCCGCGCTAACTGGGATGTTGCCTCTATGGGCGAGGTCCCCATTTTCAACGTGGTCGACAAAGGTGCCACCAACCAGGGTATAATGGCCAATATTGTTGGACAAATCTTTGGTATTGAAACGGGCTTCCAGGGTACTATCATTAGCACGTTTGCTCGCCTCAATATGGAGAGTGTTGTCGACGATATCAACGACGAGCTGCTGGCTCCTTGGGCGAATCTCGTGCAGGAAGCGGGCATCACCAGACCGGGCCCTCTGTCACCATTTATGGAACAGGAGCTTCTCAAGGATACAGACCTGAGCATGGACGGTTCCCGCCTGGAGCAAGTGACAGAGTTCAAGTACGAGAAGCCGCAGCTAACCAAGGAGCTAGTGGAAGATGTGATTGAGAGTTACAAGCGGATGAACTGGTGGCCGTAAAGGACATTTTGGAAAGGGGAGGCGGATGTCAGCATTTGCACACCTATGTTGTTTGGCCGCAATAATACCCGGTGGCTTCAGTTGGCGCTTGTCATTATTATATGGTTGTTGGCCATTGTTTTAATGACGTGTTTTTGTACGTTGGTGGCTGGTGGAGAAGGGCTCTGGTTAGGGCTACCACTGGCAGATTTTGATACCTTTCTTTTTCGCCGACACAAACATCTGAGGTTGGAGTCGGATAGGTATAAAAATTCTGGATACGTTGTTTCTTTTTATTAGTCACAAATGATGAAAATAATTCTTCTCAGTTGTGGTGGTGTCTTTCATTGGTAACAGCGTAAAATCATGTCTTCATTGAATCATTAACAGTACAAAACTAGGTTTTTACAATTTCAAGCACAAGTAGCCAAAATCTGGTACTTGCTGCCTTCGCCAACAGCATAGCTCAGCGCATGGTTCTCTTTCCCCTCTTCACTAACACCAACCCCGTCATCACTCCCCAGGAACGGCCTCAACTGGGTATCCTTGACTAGCTTGGCAAAGTACTCCTCAATCGCCAACCCAATCCGCTCCGTCGCAATCTTGATCCCGCCTAAATTCGGACTCGCTGGGCCAATCTTCAGCGACGCCAACTTGCCTGTCACAAACAATGGGACATCGTCATTCCACATGAGGTCTTCCGTGACACAGGGAAATCCGCCCATTTCTTCAATGGGGTAGTCCTTGATCATTTGCTTGAGATATGGGAGTGTCCGGAAGTCGGTGTCAATGCCCGTGGCGAAGTAGATGTAGTCCATCGGCGGCAAGGGCTCCGCTGTCGGCGGCTCCGTCTTGACCCTCCACATGGGCTGTTGCACATCCTTGTCAAAGATGGCTTCGGATAACTTCGTGAAGGTATGAAGAGAAACTTGCCCCTTGTTAATGAAGCCCTTGAGCTTCTTGTGGTAGTGAGGGGTGATGCTTCCGCCTTCGCGGGCTTCGTGGAAGATTTTCAAACGCTCGGCATCGCTGTCGGCGGACCAGAAACGGGCTTGCTCTGAGTTTTTGTATTTGCCCATCCAAGAGAGGTCAACGTCAAAGTATTTGATCTTGACTCCTGAACGCATGAGGAGGTAGACTTTGGACACTCCACGGCGGAGAGCTACATCGGCGATTTGTACCGAGGTTAGTCCGCCGCCGATGATGAGTAGGTTGGTCCGGTGACCAGCGGCAATCCGCTCGGCGAGCACGGGCTCGGGGATCTTGGTGATATTGAATGTGTGGCGGGCTTGCGGGAGGGGTTCGCAGTTCATGGTGCCATCGGGGTGGAAAGTTGGCTGAGAGAGAATAGGGATGTGGGGGATGCACGGGGCATTTGCAGGGCCAACGGCGAGGACGACGGTGCGAGCGTAATGAGTGGTTTTGTTGGTAATGATGGTGAAGAGGGGTTCGTCGGCGATGGAGACGGAATAGACGGGGGAGTATTTGAGGTCGAGAAGGGTTTCGTGGCGGAGAAGGGAGGAGGAAGCGAGGCGGTAACGGTCACGGATGGAGTGGCAATGGTCTGTGAAGAGGGGAAGAGATGGTGTGTAGTAGTCGGCATGGTCACGACGGTTGATGAGGACTTTGGGTTTTCCGTCTTGGCTGTTGCGGATGGGATTGGTGTTAGTGGATAGTGGGTCTGAAATGGATGAACTGAGGTGACTTACATGCCGCCGCGGCGGGTGGACCGCCTCTTCTTGTGGTGCTTCGGGATCTCTTGCCCGACGCATCCCTGGATATCAAACAACTCCTTCTCCCTCCCCTTCTCCCAAGCAAACGCCAACAACCCATCGCGCTCCTGCGGATCCACATGCCACGGCAATGGACTCCGCAAATGGCTAATCTCATACGCACCAAACAGCCTCTTCCACCGCCCCAACCAGTTAGCCCCCTGGGCGTCCGCGTCGATAATAAGCATCTTGTAGCCCGGGAGGGCATCCGAGTGGGGGGTTCGCGGGGTCTCGCGGCCGGTGTGGACAGATTTGAGAGGGACGTGGCGGCCGTGGCGGCGGAGCCAGTGGTAGCGGCGGTGTTCTTCGTCGGTGAAGAGCGCAGCGGGGGCGGGGCAGGAGAGGCGAGAGGCGAGGGCGAGGGAGGCGGGGCCGGAGCCGACGATGAGGATGTCATGGATGGGGGGGTCGGTGGGGGACATTATAGCGGATAGATTGAGGTGAGGTGAGGTGAGGTGAGGTTGAGTGGTGGAATGATGGTTGTGATGTGGGCGAAGGAGAGAAGGGGGGGGGGGGTTGGTCGGGAGATGGTCATGTGTGTTTATGAACGGCGTTTGCGACAATTTATAGACCGACTCTCCCCATATCTATCCTCCGCCCTATTTACCTTTCTCATGATCTTCTTCTCCATTTACTACTCCCCAGAGCACCGTCCAGCACCCTGATGTCCCTTCATCCTCTTCCCATCCATCAGGGTACCGCGTCTCGCTGATCACACAATATTTTACCAACAAATACAACATATATCCCATCTGCATCTTTACAGCACCGCCAAGAGCCATATGTACATTATTGGCCCTCCGGGTTCTCGTGTGTCTCTGGGTGCCCGATACGGTCAAAGTGGCTAGCTGGGGCTGGGGAAGTAATCGCTACATGCGTGTAAGTGGTTGACTATCAGGGTGTCATAGGGTTTGGAGACTAAGGTAGGGTTGGCGATATATGGAATTTTAAAAAGCATTTTGAAAATAATGCTGGAAGGAGAACGGTCAACATTAGGGTTTCTAACCTGCGCCCTAAACGCACAGTATTTCTAACTTTTATCAGCACAGGTTAACGCGGCGAACTACATAACAAGATACAGTTCGTACAGTGTACACAATATGTCACTCTGCCACGATGGCCGTTGGCATTTCAAGCTGGAGTTGATGGCAGATGTGGGTTGAGTCTTGACATGTAGATAGGAGAGAAGATGTAAATAGAATGACAATTCCTATACAAGGCGGCGGAGAGATTGAGGTAGTCCTTGTCCAAATGATGAATAATGTTGGATACTGAGTTGGACAAACTACATTGAAGTTTCCGATGAAAACAACGACCACTATATTACGTTCAGGAGCTCACTTTCTGGAATCGAAAATTCAATGAGAAACAATCTCGACATATTTTTGCCCGACTCAAGTAAATACTGCTCTTGTCCATTTTATTATCACTGTCCCGACGTCCCGGCTGCCCTACAACAAGTTCTTGCCTAAAAGGGAATAACCCTACCTGAGCTTACCGTTTTGGCTGCATGTGTAGCGGAAATCAGGAATACAAACGAGATATTAATGAAGATGAGTGAATGGAAGGGCTGAGATACTGAGAAACTTGAGTCCCCCCCCCCCAAATACACAGAAACAGACACTCTGAAAAAGAGTATATCAAGAACAACAAGGACAATATGGCTGCTCCCGCTGAAAAGACCATCGACGACCTCTCCGGCGTTTGGGTCATGGTAAGTGTTTCTCTTTTGTATCCCCCTCTTCCTCCGACACCAGCCACACACTAACATCTACTCCCTCCCACAGAACACAGAGCTCTCCGACGACCCCGACCGGATTCTCAAATTGCAACAAGTCGCCTACACCACCCGCACCTTCATCAGCTACAGCACCGTTACTCTGACCATCACCCAAACCACCGGCAAACCCCACCCGCCCGCTGATACTTCCGAAAATGCCGCCCCAGCCACGCTGATCACCATTGAACAAACGCTCTCGCCCGTCCACTTCATGCCGTCGATCAAGGGCACAGTCGAGCGCCGGTGCGTCGACGGGGTGACGCGGGGGCACGAGGATCACATTTTTGGCAGGGTAGAGGGACGCTCCAAGTTTATTTCGTTTGGGGAGATTGGCGATGGGGAGTTGGAGAAGAATTGGGGGGAAGGGAAGGACAGGGAGAAGTTTTTGGTGAGTTATGTGAAGAATTTGGATGAGGGGAATGGGTGGGAGGTGACGCAAGTTTGGGGGTTTCAGGTGGTAGATGGGGAGAGGAGGTATTGTCGGAATATTAAGGTGGTGAAGGAGGGGGAGAAAACGTTGTATTCGCGGTTGGTGTATGATTACAAGGGGCCTGTTGCTTGAATTTTTGAGGCGGGAGAGAATCAGATTGAGTTGTGAATTGATTATATTTTTTGCTTTTCTTTTTTTACATGTTGTTATTATGTTAGCATTTTATCCAGTCACTGGGTTGAGCCAGTTTGTCCGCTTTTATCTTCAATGACCGCCCTGTTGATGAATCCCGTCATGCCCTTTTTGTGTCCGTGTCCGTGTCCGTGTCCTCCGCGCTCCGCTCCACCCCGCCCTACTCCGGCCGACTCTCAATAAACCTCTTCAAATCCTCCCTCGTCACCACCCCCACCACAAACTTCCTCTTCTCATCCGTCACCACCGCAAACTCCCTTCCCTCCTTTTCCTTGTCGTCTCCATTCCGATCTTCCCCCGCATAAAAAAACTCCTCCAACTTCTCCAACGGCGTCTCCTTTGTAATCAGCATGTACGTCCCCTTCTTCCTAGAAAACCGTGTCATCGCCTCCGTCAACGGCTGCTCCGAGAACAGTTTGCCGGCGGCCAGCTGCGCCCGCAGGGCCGGGATGGAGATGTAGCCGGCGAGCGAGCGGGTGCGCGGGGTCACGACGGTGAGGCGAGTATAGTCGTTTTCGAAGGAGGCGAGGAGGGCGGTGGAGATGGGGGCGGTTGTGGGGAGGGAGAGGGCGGCAGGGGGGTCGAGGTCTTCAACGGTGGCCTGTGGGGAGTGGAATGTGAGTAGGGGGGGTCTAGAGTAATGTAATGGATGGATTGAGAGAGAACTTACGCCGCGGTAGCGGTGGGTCCACTTGGGGACGTAGGGGGTAGTCATTTTGTTAGTGTGAGTGGTGGTGGTTGTGGCTTGGGTTTGGGTTTGGGTGGTCTGGTGATGTCGGAGCATGGGCTGACTTGACTTTTGGTGATTAGAGAGGAAAATGGCGAGGGATTCGACAACTGCAAAGTGGATCACCAACAAAGTTCCAGTGAGAAGCTTATAGCTTCGTGGAACGTGAGTCGGGAGGTTCCATGGAGATTGCACCTTAACATGAGAGCATAGACAATTATTGGAATTGAGAATTACAGTTACATGTTAGATGCTTTTCTTTTTTAGTATACGGTAAACAAAGCTCCAACTCCCAAAATCAACGTATGACACCCCTCAGCACCGTAAATAAGGAGTTAATCCTTCTAGAATGGTGGTAGAACATTGTATAAGTCATGTTCTAGCGCATCGCTAAGCCTACATTCGGATACAGATTTGTTGACTTGTAGTTACAACGTCATTGTCGACAGTAAACATTCATATAATGTCATGATAATTCTCGTTAGACTTAGAGTAAATGTGATTGAGCTTTTGTTTAGCCACATTACAACATTGTGATTGATATTGAAGGATCAGGGTTATGAGCTAGGGTTGTTGTTTACTGAACTTATATTTCCTTTTTCTCGCGATGGTTACTGTCAAGACACGACTTGCGAGCAAATATCCAACTTTTTTACGCCTATCTTCTGTTCAACTAACTTTATACGCTCCTTTTTTAGGTTATCACTATGGTTCCGGTGGCCTCGCTGTTTATCAGGCCTCATACAGCGCCTCCTGGGAAGACAAAGCAGCATCAGCCGCCACCAGCACAGAGGCCACCACCTCCGGGTCCGCCACCACCACCACATCGCTTTTACACACATCCACCACCTTACCCTCCTCCTCACCCTATGTACGGACATCCTATTCCATACCATGCTTATCCTCCGTATGAATATCCACATCCACCATCTCCTCCCTATCCCCACTATCTTCCCCCTCTACTTCAACCACCCAGACTTCCTCGTCTCCTTCTGCTCCCTCCCTCAACATCATCCCTTGTACCCCCGAATTCGACTCAGAAAAGACCCCCTTAGGAAAATCCACCTGCGAGTCCTCGTCCCCCTCCTTAACCCCCCTCCCCGCCGAAGCTCACCACCGATACAACCACGAGCTCCCCACGCCCTCTCCGCGCCCTCATCATCCACTCGCTAAAATCGGGCACCCCGCAGCGCGGAATTACCCTCATCTACAACCTGCCACACTCAACCGTGTCGCGCACTATCAAGCGGTACAACGAAACGGGCAGCCTCAAGAGCTCGCAGCGCAACGGGGCACCACGGCGGCTGGAGGAGCGGGATATCGATGAGTTGGTGGAGGTGATTCAGGGTGATCCGCGGATTGGGATTAAGGAGTTATTGGGGAGGACGAGGGTGAGAGTTTGTCAGGGGACGTTGGTGGCGAGATTGAAGGAGAGGAATGGGTTGAGGAGGGATCATCGGAAGGGGGTTTGGATGGAGAAGTATGGGAAGATTGTGAAGAAGAAGAAGGAAGAGTGGAGGCGGGTGGAGGCGGAGGCGGAGGCTGAGAAAGAAGCGGAGGAGTCGGAAGGTAGCTCCGAAGATGAGAGGGATGAGCCTCTGAAGGGATTGACTGAGCCAGTGGTAGTCAATGAGTCCGACAGTCGGCCCGGAAGTGAAACTCCATCCGGAGCCTCTCCGGCACCACCTGTTGAAAATCCACCTACAGTCCGCCACATCAGTCAACCGCCTTGTGAACCCATATCATCCCATATCTCCATCCCCGTCCCTCCGCGTCGCCTCCGCAATGAACCGCCCAGTCTCCAGGATCTCATAAATCCGCCAGAAGCAAAAGAGTCGAGCGGTGGTGATGGCACGGTACAGTCTCCTACTATGTCGTGCCGTTCGGCTTAAAAGTGGGACTAAAGGGGAGGAAAAAAGATGGACGGGCTGTGGTGGTGGATGATCATGTGCAGGATAGAGTTCCAGTACAAGTGGGTAAAAGGGATATAAACATTTGGGGGAGCAGCAAGTAGGTGGGACTACATACACGGAAACTTGCTTGGTGTTTCGCATGTGGGGTGGGTACATGATTGATATGGGCGGTCTGGTGATTGCGGCGTCTGTCTTGGATTTTGCGGACATTGGCATTTGGCGTTTCAAACACGAATGTCACGGATATATTTATTTATTTAGTCTTTGAGGGTTGCTAACATTTTCTTGTATATATAATTCTTCTTCTTGATTCATATAGTTGGCTATTTTTTCTTATTTTTTTTATCATTTTCTTTTATCATTTTCTTTAATACATTTCACAGCATCAATTTCACTATTCAAGTGTTAAATACTCTACAGAGCACCACTATCATACCCACGTGCCCGGAAATCGAACGCGTCAACCGCTAATCAAGAAAACCAGGATTAAATTTCCAGCATTGCCAAGCATCCAAACTTTCCAAGAATTCCCTATTGTCACCATGGACACGTGCAATAATATTTTTCTTGTGTTTCTTTACCCTTTGTTTCCTCTCGTGGCTTTATATACATAAAAAGCTCTTTATTTACACCATCCCAAGGAACCTTTCCATTCCCAGAAGGTGCCACAAAACAACGTCATTGTCTGCTTCTTGTTCCTGCAGTGCCCCACAATTTCACCTGCCTCCACTTTTGCCATTTAGAACCACATACATACAACATATATATAATATGCGCCTTGAGATTCTCCCGCTCATCTTGTCACTGGTTATACCAGCAGTGTCAACAGCGCCAGCTGCCGAAACTGCACTAGTTACCTTCCCGTCGGTCCTTGAGACTGGATCTGTTCTTCTGCCTGGAGAGTCCACGGACGAAATCCAAGAACAACGGCATCGCCATCGCCATCGGCCGACAGTCTACTTTATACGACACGGCGAGAAGCCAAAAAAGGGCAACGGGCTGAGCGCCGAGGGCATCCAGAGGGCGCAGTGTTTGCGGAATGTCTTTGGGAAGAAGTCTGAGCATGACGTGGGGTATATCATGGCGCAGAGGCCAAGGAGGAGTGGGAGGCAGAAGAGGCCGTTTGATACGGTGAGGCCAGTGGCTAGGGATTTGGGGTTGGCGGTGGATGTAGGGTGTAGGAGGGATGATGCAAAATGTGTGGTGAGGAGGATCGAAAGGTATCGGGGTAAAGGCAACATTTTGATATGGTAAGTTGGCCAACGATAAAGACAGCATCTTTTCGAGGACAGTAGAACTAACGACCGGTTAACAGCTGGGAACATACACGGATTAGACATATCGTCAGGGCACTGGGGGCAAAGGGGAAAGTCCCGAGGTATCCAGAAGATAGGTTTGATCTGATTTGGACGTATCCGCCGGGATATTTGGGGGTGGCGGATGTGAGGTCGGAGATGTGCCCGGATCTTGACGGGAGTAATTGGGAGGATTACGATGAGGGTGAGGGTGAGGATGAGGAGGAGGAGGAGGAGGAGGAGGAGGAGGAGGAGGAGGAGGAGAGTGGTTATGAGTTGGAAGAAAGGGACTCGGAACTGGATTTGGATTTGGGATTGGAGCTTTGAACAGCGTTTGTTTACACTGATTTAATTTTAGAGATACCCATTGTCAGCAGCATTATTACATGCATTCAATCGATAATAATTAATTGGCATTTTCAGCCGGGTATATATACATACATCCACACCACCAACCATTAACTTCCTACTGTCTCCACCTATGCTTACTAAGAAGCAGCCCACGCCTTGGCTAGGTTACTCTCAAAGTTGCCATCCTTAAACGGAACATTAGCATCACCGAAATCCCAATTGCTCAGCGTATACCTCGCCGCATACCCCATCGACTCCCACGCAATCAACGGATACATTAATCCCTGCTCCTCGGCAATAATCATCTGATGGTCCAGCGGCCAGTACGAGATATACTCCACAAACGCCGCATCCCCATTAAAGTTTGCCGCGAAATCCGCTGTCTTGGTCTGGAAGCCGCCGTGCGCCGACGCTGAGAGGCCGAAAACTGTGGCAGCTGATGCCGAGTCAGAGTCGAGCCAGACGATGGCGCATTCCCAGTCGTGGCGGTGGCCGAGGCCGGTGGAGGGCTCATCTTTAGGCATGTACCAGGCGTACATGATGGCGTATTTGGAGTCATAGGTGGTGCCTCGGGCGTATATTTGGCCGGGGGAGGAGGTGCAGTGGCCAGATTGGGAGCCGGTGGGTTTGAGGCCGCCGCTGGGGAGGTGTTAGCAGAGGAGAGTATTGTCACGTGATTGGGAAGTTGGTGGTGTCCTTGCAGAGAAAGAGAGAGAGAGAGAGATTATTGATTGACTTACCTCACTTGACCCGCCGCGTCAACGGCAGGAAATGGAACACACCCGTTGTATCTGTACAGATACGGCTTGTACTTCAAGTAGAGAATACCCTCGGTGGTATCTGGAGCGGTCTCGGCAAAGCCAACGACGGCATCGTGGTCGATCTCGGTGATGTTGGAGGTATCGGCGCGGGCAGCGAGGATGACGGGGAGCGCCGCGGGGTCAGCGGGGGCCGGAGCGGCGAGGGTTAAAGTGGCGAGGGCGGCGAGGGAGGGGAGGGTGAAGAGCATTTTGGGAAACAGAGAGAGACAATGAAAGAAAGAAGGAAAAGAGAGTGTGCGGTGAGTGAGAGTGACGAGAGTCGTGGTGGGGAGAAGAGAGAGGGTCGTGGGGAGGGGAGGACGGGGGATATGATGGTTTTTATACATGGGGATTTTGGGGAGATGAGGGGATCCGGATTTTCCTCCGGGGTCTAGGACGAGGGCTAGGACCCCGTGTGATGGACGTGGTGGTGGCTATTGGAGGGGGAGGGGGACGAGTAGGACTGGGGTTTAGTTCGCGCAATCAAAGAATCGTCACATTTTATCTTGTTCAAGCAATGTTGTATAAGTCACCAAGTTATATATTTGGTAAGTAAATACATAGTTACTTGTCTCTGATTTTTATTCATGGTTACAGTCAACAGTGAGTTTGTGAGGACCAAGTTCCTGAGGTTGTGATAGGCGAGGAGGGGCTGGTTCATGCGGTGATGTAACAGTGACTTTTTGGAGAGTGGTTGAGATTATGTTGATGCCCGACTGTACAAGCAGATAGAGTTATTTAAACAAAATATAACAGTCTATACAGCATCTTTTTGTTGAGGTAAGCGAAGCATTCCTTGTTTCCTCGTCGGCAGCAAACACGGCAAACTCTGGACACTGACCGTCAAAGTCGCAACATCACGATAACCTTGTTGGAAGCCAGAGCAAACAGCACTGTCATAAGTATTTACTTGCTTTTTCTTTTCTGGTTATATAGCTGGTTGCTAAATAACCACATAAATTTTAAATGACGCAGCATGTTCTTGAAACATGGTGGTGGTGGGTTTGGGAAATCACCGGCTAAACGACTGATCCCGTCATCTCGCAAACATCAGTTCATCCACTAAATTCAAAGACGAGAAAAAAAAAGGCTAATTATCACGAAATCTGCCATTTTTAGCTCTGGACCATGAACTTTCTATCTTGGCATGAACTGAATACATGCATATTAACATGCATATATATTTGTAGATACATGAGGTGAACCACTCCATTACACTCGCTGTCAAGCATGATGATCGTTCTCCGCCATCATCCTTCTCGTTCACCTCGTGCGCGTCATTTGAGTTTAAAAACCGGGAAATTGGCCCGAGTGCTCAGTGGCCGTCCATCCAGTCGAGAGTCGAGGAAACAACGAATGGCTTGTGCAGCTGTCAATCATTGTCTGTCTATTGTTTTTTTTTTGGACTCGGCCGGCCAGTGCATGCATGAGGTTATAATTTTCTATTATTGGCTTGTCAACCCATTGTTTGCGTCATGTCAGTGTGTCTACGTCTGTATCTTAACCAATCAACAATAGATTTTCTGCATGTGTTTCTTATTCTGATCTTGTTTGTCTTCATGATCCGTAGCAAAAGCCATCTCTGGCGTCGTTAACAGATTGATTATCTTCGCATACCCGCCTCATGCAGGGTTCCCCCCTTCTGATTCGTCCATGGACAACCTCGTGCAGTCTGTCTACATGAACCAGATCGCTAGGATCACGACCTGTATTACACGAAAAGATCAGGAACGTCTTAAGTTATGAAGACAATCAAAGGATATTGACAGAACTCTCTATCTGATCCGACTAATCTCAGTTATATAATTTCTATCTAGGACCTTGGACTAACATTAGGGTTAGGGCACACTTGTGCCCAGATGTGATGTCATTGCTCGTCATACTCCCGTTAGGGTTACCTATCGGCTATTCACTATTTCCTATTCCCGCTTATCAGTCGAAAAAAACACACGGAACAAAGGGAGTTTGGAATGCCGGGAGCGGAAGGTCTGGAGCTTTTGCTAGAATGTAGATTATAGAGTAATTATATATGTAGAGTAAAGTTTGGCCACTTGCTTTCTTTCAATGCCGAGGCACATGCCTTTTGTTTCCTTGTAAACCTGATATATTCCATTTTTCTATTTGTGCTTGTTTTTGTCATCTTGAGTCTATCATAACACTCTCCACTCAAAATGCCTCTACCGCCTACCACTACTATCACCTCTTTCTTCTCCCCCATGCCCGACCCCACCGTGTCGAAGCCCACAAAGCTCGCCGCCAACACGGCGCTGTACTCTTCTTGGTCCGTCCCCGATGACATAAAGTCTACTGCCAAAGACATCGCCAACGCCGCCACCAAGGACTTTGAAAAGACGTCAGCAAAGGCGCAGGATGCCACGAGGCACATCCAGCTGTACTCGGGGAAATACTATGCCGCCTGCACATTTGGCGGGCTGTTGGCTTGTGTAAGTAGTAGTAATTGTCCTTAACCTGAATTCCCGGTTCCTTCTTTTTTTTGTAACTATCGTGACTCACTTTGTACTACACAGCTACAATGTGACATCAAAGATAAAAAAAAAACTAACACAATCAATTCCAACCCCCCAGGGAATCACCCACACCGCCGTCACCCCCCTCGACGTCGTCAAAACCCGCCGCCAAATCGACCCCCACATCTACAAGTCCAACATCCAAGGCTGGAAAACCATCTACGCCACCCAGGGCCTCCGCGGCATCTACACCGGCTGGTCTCCCACCTTCTTCGGCTACTGCCTGCAGGGCTCCTTCAAGTACGGCTGGTACGAGTACTTCAAGAAGACATACGGGGACCTCGCCGGGCCGGAAAAAGCCGACAGGTACCGCACCGCGCTGTACCTGGGGGCCAGCGCTTCAGCGGAATTTCTGGCCGATATCGCCCTGTGTCCGCTAGAGGCGGTCAAGGTGCGCATGCAGGCAGAGGCGACCTCTCCGTTTAAGGGGACGGTCGATGGCGTGAGCAAGATTGTGGCGGCGGAAGGGTGGGGCGGGTTGTACCGGGGGATTGTGCCGTTGTGGGGGCGGCAGATTCCGTATACGATGATGAAGTTTGCGTCGTTTGAGACGATTGTGGAGCATATTTACAAGCGGTTACCGGGGAAGAAAGAGGATTACTCCAAGGCGGCGCAGACGGGGGTGTCGTTTGTCGGGGGGTATTTGGCGGGGATTCTGTGTGCGGTTATCTCGCATCCGAGTGATGTGATGGTGAGCAAGTTGAATTCGAATAAGAGGGCGGGCGAGGGGGCGGGACAGGCGGTGGGGAGGATTTATAAAGAGATTGGGTTTGCAGGGTTGTGGAATGGGTTGCCGGTGAGAATTATCATGATTGGGACGTTGACGGGGATGCAGTGGATGATTTATGTAAGTTGTGCTGATAGAAGGAGGGGCAGTCGATATGTTACTAACAACTGGGCTACAGGACTACTTCAAGATCTTTATGGGCTTGCCGACTACTGGTGGGCATTAACATTTTGTGGAACACATACCTTTCAGAAGATCATTTCCTTATTTTCAGATTATCAATAAAAACAACGTACAAATTCACTCTATGGCCTCCATGTGACATGTCCCGCGCATCCGAACTTTCCGGAGCCGATTCCCTGTGTCACCAACCATCATTTATACCTTGAAATCTTACTTGGCCTTTACATACATGCAAAGAGGGAAAGAAGCAGCTGTCAACCTTGAGTTGTAGTGTAATGATGGAACACGAGACATGATTTTGTCATCTAAACTTGGCAAACTTGACATTGAGATATACTAACCCATAAACCCTAAGCATACCCCTAATACCGATCGTGTATACTTTTTACTCTGAATACCCGCCGACACTACATCCCGCATGTACCACACTTATATGACCACCGTTCTCCTGCATGAAAGGAATTGCCATGCAGCCATCTATCTACTTTTTTAAATAGTCCCAAATACAGGGGAGCCTGAGAAGGAGAGAGAAAGATGTCATATTGGGAATGTTGATAACAAAAAATATGGATCTCGACGTTGTATCAATGCTGAAAGTCAGTGATGTGACGTTGTATACCAAGGCCTGTTGGATCTTGGCTAGTTCTTGTTGACTTGATAGATATATCCGGCGTTAGACGCCGAGTTCTGGGGAGGGGCAGTTCCTGGCTGAGCCGACTAACGTAGGAATGCGAGAGACGCAGGAATGAATTCCCCGGTGGAGTATACAAGACTCGTTGGCTGCGCTCAAGGGTCCAAGGGATGGTAAACCCTGAATTCTTGGAGAAGGGCTTCTTATGTGAATTAACAGATATCTGACCACAGATGTCATTAGGAATGATAAAGTTAAACACGAGATGACGGATTGAAAGAAGTTTGGAGGTCGGTGTGGAATATCGCGGCTAATGTGATCTGTCACACTGTCCCACCGGATATCACCTCCCATCTTGTCTCAGTCAGTTTTGAGCAGATGCATATATTGATATATTTATAAACATGAATCACAGTTGTTGACAATGCCTCGACGCAACGTCGCATCAAACCACAAAACCCTTGGTGGACCTCATTACTTCAATACTTGTCATGATATAGGATTTCTCCTCCTTCAAATGCCTTGCCATCATTGGCTTGTTGGCTGGCCGCCTGAGAGCAAACAAAAGGATTGGACTAGAGGGACCAAGTCCAAGTGTTCTTCTGGAAGGGAACCTTTTAGCAAACAGCGGAAAAGATTGGGAATTGGCCCTTGTGGACAAAAGGGAAATGGAGCTGACGATCAGACTTATCAAGCTCAAAAAGGGTTGAAATCGGTTTTACAGCTTGATGTCTTGACGTCAAGGTTGAACAACGTTTGAATATTTAGCCGTGACACCATCTCATTATTGTTGATTATGGGATTTCATTGACTGAGAAGGCACATGGCTTGACGTAAGTTCCTGCAGTACCAAAAGAGGTCTTGCCATTTTTGTTGTCAGATAAAAAAAATACATTCATCACGCCACTTGGTGGATAAGTGGTGCGTAGCATCTCCAGGTGTCTCGAAAAAGAAAAGCATACATGAGCAAAAGAAACAATGGGAGAAGTCCGAGCAGATGTCCGGTTACGATGAACCCCTGGTTGGCTCTCACAAACTTTGATAAAGTTGCCTTGTGGCACATGGCAGTCTGTCTCATGACAATGCATATGCGTACCCGCCGTCTCGGGCACTTATACCGTAAAGTGATGATCAATTTTTTTTTTCTTTTCTTTTGTTTGTGGAGACGTGGGCTGACTTGGCTAAATCTTGACATGCCGTTCCGTGATCATTTCATAAGCATCACCGGTAAATTCCGCGTTATTTATTTATTGGTTGCTTGCGCCTTGTCAGTGGACACGCACGCCGGCCCTGTGACTTTGGATTGCTTCCAGTCCCGGGTTATTGACGCCATTTTGGAAAGTGTGGGATGTAGTTGGACTCTACGAGCTTCCTTTACTGTTCCTTAGTTTGTTTTTTTCCGTGGCTTGAAAACAAGGAGAACAAAAAAAAGGCTATAATCCACGCCACGCTATTGCTTTATAGGCTTGGTGTGAAGATATGGAGAAGTTTTCTCTTTGTCTTGTCAACTATAGTTTTTCTTCTCTTGCTTAGACAATCCATCCGCTTGTCAAAAGAAAATAGAAGATCATTTGTGTATAGTATAGGAAAACTCAGTTTTGGAGAGTCATCATCATCATCTTTGCTACCCGCAGCAGGCAGGACTAACAGAAAAAAAATAAAAAAAATAAAAATCCAATGTTTAGCCAGAGATGACTTAGCAAGGTCATGTTCTTACCCAACCGGGAAATGCAGCTCATGTTATTCTCTTCAGCCGTGCTTGCAGCAGCGCTAAGAAATGGAAAGCAAGAAAAAAAAGGAAACAATTAAAGTTATATGTGGTCTCTTTTTTTTTGTTTGTTCTTGCCTTTTCAGTAATAGAATCTTGAATCAGTTGCCTCATTTATTGAAACTGCTGCTTTCTACTTCTTGGCTTCGCTAAAAAAAAAAAACCAATTTTCTCTTTTCTCATTCGCACAACACACAAAATTTATCGAGTCCTCACCAGCTTTCTCTCTCTTTGACAATTTGACACTTTTCTATCGCCTCGAAACCTTCAACAATCAAACAAAAGTCAACCTCGATTTTTTGCAATTAGATCAACTTGGCTCTTCTCCAATCCAATCAACCCCCCGCCACCAAATTTCGCCTTGCCATTGCCAGGCCTTAGTAAGTCGATATTCCGTCGTCCGTGATTGACCTTGTTACTCAATAAACCGCTCTGCCCGTGCTTCAACCGACTACCACCAACGACAACCTCACCACTTCCGTTCCCCACGACAGCTTCTGCTGCCGTCGTTCGAGAACGCCTCTTCATAATCTCAATACTTCACCGGGTCATAGCTTACCCGATCGAAATACAGCTTTGTCTGTACCTTCTTACTAGTGACTTGGAGACGATCTTTTCTTCCCACTTTTTTTTCTTATTTTTTTGCACCACCTTCTGGTGTTCTGCGCCAGTTTGTTCAAGAGTCATACAATTCAATTTGGCATGGCTTGATTTTTTTTGAGGTGCTCTGGAACTGCGTTGCGCCGCACTTTTTTTTTCGCTCGGCTTTATTATATAATTACCACTGTCTGTCTACAACAGCTGTCCAGATCTACCGGGCAAGAAATTTGAAGAATAATCACATCTGTGGCTATCAGCATTCATTCAGCTGCCTACATTGACCATACCTAACAGTCTTTGTCCTCGATATCAATCATCCAACCATTCGCGACCGGATTTCTACTGCTGAGAAACTGCTCTTCACCAATTTAGTGCCGCACAGAGAACACCAAAGGGCCCAGCCGATCCCCTGCTCAACCGACCACATCGACTTTGCGCACCGTGGGTATTTGTCACCATTGCCATTCAACTTTCTCGCTCGAGATAGCTACTTCTCGCACGGGAACTGACCAGTTACGCATCTTCGCCTTCTTCCCCCGAGACCAATCGTCCGACCGTTCATTGGTTCGAGTCTTCGCCCTCCGTACATAGCATATAGCTGTAGAATCTACCCACCCCCCGCCACCCACGCCCACACCCCGAACGAGGACCCTACTGCGTCATAATTGTAGACATCAGAGACCTCGAATACTAATCACCCGCCGGCCTGCTGAGGCGTGAACAACGCGCCATATCCGACTAGAGTCGCTGCGACCGGCCCCCTCAACTACAATATTCACCACATCCGTCTCTTTGAATAAAAATACTGTGCAATAGTGGATCGCCAAGGATTCACTATTTCACCCCATTCAAGATTAACCTCATGGCTTCTCTATTTGCACGATACCGAAGCAACGCGGTATGCCATGCACACTATTCCCTGGGTGGTCGCATACGGGTCTACCTGCAGCTGGTTGCGGGAGAAACTTCGCTGACCTGCCCCCCTCCCCCGACTCACCCGGAGACGTCGCTGTCCTTGTAGTGATACTAACTGTTACTACAGAATGGAAGTTCAAGTAAAGACAAGAAAAAGGAAAAGGAGGAGCCACCAGTGGAACTGACGCCGTTGGAGAAGATGCTTCAGAATGTTGGGCCGGTGAAACCTCATGATACTGCCAAGTTTTTTGGCTTGGAAAATGTAAGTTTTGCGATCTGATCTGTGGTCGCTTGTTATGGCGCCGGAGACTAACCTGATATGGAAAATAGTTTGGAAATACTTGGTATGCACCCGCGATCTCAATGCTCTCTATACAATCATACGACTCTCATCTCGACCGCACCGCGACTAACCACAGCCTTCGACAACAGCTACTGCAACTCCATCGTACAAGCGCTATTCTACTCAGAGGTCTTCCGTGATCTCGTCGTCAACTACCCACAACCGCTCTCAGATTCAACACCAAAGCTCGACATAACCATTAGACCACCATCAATCACTGCGCTACCACCAGTAATTAAGAAGAATGCATTACCCCCAAACCCCACCGGTATCGGCTTGCGCCCAGAAGACCGGCTAGATGCGCCAGAATACAAGAAGAAGCAGGCCATGTTGAAGGGGCCCATCTTGGAGCTCATAAAAGAAAACCTGGCGACGGCGGAGATGGAAGAGTGCACATTCACAGGATTAAAGGACATCTTTTTGGCACTTCTCCAGAGCCAATCACGAACAGGCGTCCTAAGCCCACAGCGTTTCCTCGAACTCTTCAAACGCGAAAACGAAATGTTCCGGAACTCGATGCACCAAGACGCCCACGAATTCTATGGCCTGGTTCTCAATGACATCATCTCCAACCTCGAGGCGCATGAGCGCGCGACCACAGATTCCAAAGTTGGCTTTACGGCGCCTTCATCGCCAGAAACTAGCCTGGTTCGGGACATTTTTGAGGGACTTCTCAGCTCGGAAACAAAATGTCTCACTTGCGAGACAGTTTCTAAGAAGGATGAGACCTTTTTGGATCTCTCCATTGACCTAGAGGAGCATTCATCGGTCACATCATGTCTCAGCAAGTTCTCGGAGGAGGAGGTACTGTGCGAGAGGAACAAGTTTCAGTGTGATCGGTGCGGGGGTCTTCAGGAAGCCGAGAAGCGTATGAAGATTGAACGGTTACCCAAGATCCTGGCATTGCATTTGAAACGGTTCAAGTATACCGAGGATTTCACGCGATTGCAAAAGTTGCAGCATCGCGTGGCGTATCCATCGCATCTGCGCTTGTTCAACACGACACCAAATACTCAGGATTCAGATCGGGTTTATGAATTATATGCGGTGGTGGTTCACATTGGCGGAAATGTCTACCATGGACACTATGTCTCCGTTATCAAGACGACGGATCATGGATGGCTGTTGTTTGATGACGAGATGGTGGAGCCTGTGGACGACAATTATGTGAACAACTTCTTTGGCGAGCCTAATGGACTGGCCACTGCTTATGTCTTGTTCTACCGCGAAACTACTTATGAGGCTGCTAAGGCTCTTGATGAAGACAACTCTTTTTGCGGATCTGTTGCCTTTTTGGATGCCGCTGTTGAGGTCGAGGCTGATGCCGAAGCCCCATCTACTTCCAACGGGCGCTCCACGATTCAGACCGCCCACAACAGTGAGCCCACACCGGGAGTCGCTTTTTCTCAAACACTACCGAATGTCCTCAACGATGTTGAATCTGGTGGCTCCGGCTCTCACCCCGCCAGCAGCTCCACTACGCATCTCCCTCCCGTGACTGAGGACAAAAAGGCGGAGAAGAAGCGGCTAAAGGAGGAAAAGAAGGCCGAAAAGCAGGAAGCCAAGGAAGAAAGGGAACGGCGCAAACACGAACACGACAGTGTCGACGATAAGCACCGCAAAACCAGCAACGGCAACCTGGGCACCAGCTTCTTGGAACGGGCTAGTTGGTCCGGGAAGTCGATGAGTCGCCGTAGCTTGGCCTTTTTAACGTCCAAGAAGAAGGATGAAAGGAATGGAAGCAGTAGTCATGATGGAGAGGGCAGTAACAGTGGGATGAATGGGTACCCAGCGCCCCCGTCGACTTCGGGCACAACGTCAACGATAGCGACGAACGAGGTTAACGGAGCGGGTGCTCACATTCCGCCGAGCGTTAGTGAGTCAGATGGTGCTGCTTCTACTCCTGTTGCTACATCAAGTCCTATTCCAGTGTCTGTAGCCAATGGCGTGACCAACGGGAACGCTGCGGACCAATCGCCATCTCAAACAGCGGGTGCACCGGAGGATTCTTCTGACAACAGCCAAGGACAAGCCGGGGATTCTTCTCGGTCTCCATCTCAATCTCTAGAACAAAAGAAGGATAAAGACAAGGAGAAGGATGGGAAAGAAGGGAAGAAGTCATGGTTTGGCTTTGGGCTGGGAAAGAAGAAGAGCACGTCGGCCTTTTCTTAGAGGGGAAAAGCGGGGTGGCATTCGGCGCGGAGGTGGCGGGAGGGGAGGGGACCGGATTGAGGATGAAAAGGGGTTGACGTATACAAAGAAATTCTTGTTCATGTCATACAAAGTAGGGCATTTTTCCCAGGGCGTTTGGGGTTGGTTGGTCTCTTTTATTCGGGGGATGTAGAGCGGAGGGAGGTTATGATGGATATGTATGTATATATATGTATTGATATGATTTAATCATTGCGGTTGGGGTATATATTGATTGCTCTATGTTGATGAGGACATGACCGTTTATATTCTTTTTTGCTCTACTTTTTTTTTCCATTAGTGAACCGTAGATTGATTTGTTGTCTTAACCAAGAGCTAACTCGTAGAGAATAATAATCGTGTTTATGCCAATGAGTGGCACTAGAGGCATTGTCAGTAGGGTTCAGAGAGCAGATCTTCAACAATGAATAAAGAAAGAAAAAAAAACGCACCTCGCATGAGTGTCCGGACACTGGCGATCAGGTTGATGATCTTGGGGGTTAAACTGGCATCGTTGGCGACGCCAAAGGCGGGATCGTACGAGGATGGCGAGAGGTGGACTATCGGAGGGGATGGTGGCTAGATTTTTAGAAAGAGGAATTATCGGGGGTGGAAAATGGATGACGTACGGCGGGCGAGGAAGCGGTCCTCGGATAGGACGGCGATGGCGTTGGTGAGGAGGACGATTACTGGAGGGGTGTTAATGTTAGCGGTGTGGGGTGGAGATTGGGAGTGGAAATGGTGGGTTGCGTACGGTAGAAAAGACTGCCAAAGAATAACATTTTGGCGATTATTGGTTATTGTTGGTGTGGGGGTGTTGTGTTGTATCGTCGGTTGGGGGGACGTTGACATTTGGCATCGCGGGCGGCGCATGGGGCTTCCAGGTTACTTAGGTGGTGCTTTATGCTGGCAGCTGTCAAGGGAGCTGTCGGGGGTGTAGGACCTATGGCTAGCAGCTGACGAATTGCTGTTTCTGTATTTGGTTATAATGTGGTTTTTGTGGGGCGCATCGCATCGTGGCTTGATGCGATCGATTGGGATGCGACTGATGGGCCTAGGGAACAAAGGTACAACGTTGACATTGATAGCTGGATTTCTATTATTTTGGCTGTTTTTTTTTTCGTTTATGCGAGTCAGCGGTTTTTATAAAAGGCTTTTGTCAGTTGCGATAGAGCATTTTTAAACAGATTACGCGGAAAGGACCGCCGGCGGTCCACTCCGGTTTCCCTCGACCTTCACCATGAAGTCCTACGGTACGTCATCTCTCTTCCTCCTCCATCCCGGCCATACCATCTACTAACACCCCCCTCTCCCTCTCCCTACAGAACTCCTCATCCCCCTTGCCATCCTCTCCCACCTCCTCCTCGCCCCCCACACCAAAGTCGAAGAATCCTTCTCCCTCCAAGCCACCCACGACCTCCTCGTCTACGGCACCCCCACCACCTCGATCTCCGCCCGCCTCCACGCCTTCTACGACCACATCTCCTTCCCCGGCGCCGTCCCCCACTCCTTCATTGGCCCCGTCCTCCTCGCCGGCTTCGCGAACCCCCTCATTGCCCTCGCCGGCTTCGACCACGCGCAGACCCTCGTCCGCGCCCTTCTTGGCCTAGCAAATGCTGCCGCGTTGATCTTTTACGGCCGGCGGCTGGCGGGGGTTTTCGGTGAGGGGGCGGCGAGGTGGTTTTGCGCGCTGGTGGCGGCGCAGTTTCATGTGGTTTTTTATGCGTCGAGGACGCTGCCCAATATGTTTGCTTTCCCGTTGACCACGGTGGCCTTTGCCTGTCTGCTGCCCGACAAGAAAGGGGCGGTCCCGGCCCCGCGGCGTGCCGTGGCGATTTCCTTGATTGTCTTTGCTGGCGTCATTTGGCGGGCGGAGTTGGCGATCTTGCTTGCGACGCAGTGTGCCTTCTTCTTTTTCTGCCGTAAGACGCCGCTTTGGGCCTTGCTGAAGCCCGTACTAATGTCGGCCGCCATTGCCCTCGTCGTGAGCGTTCCCGTTGATTCGTACTTTTGGCAGAAGCCGCTGTGGCCGGAGTTGTGGAGCTTCTACTTCAATGCGGTGCAGGGCAGTTCGTCACTGTGGGGGACCGAGCCGTGGTATTGGTATTTTACGTTGGCGATGCCCCGGATGATTTTGAACCCGTGGGCCTGGTTTCTGATGGCCGTGGCCCTCTATCATCCCGCAACGAGAAACGTTGTCATGTCAATGGTTGGCCCCGCGCTGGCCTTTGTCGCCATATACTCCCTCCAACCCCACAAGGAACTCCGCTTCATCATCTACATCATGCCCCCGCTCACCGGAGCCGCCGCCCTCGGCGCCTCTTCTTTCTCTTCCCGCTGGGACAAATCCCTCACCTACAAACTCCTCACGCTCACCACGCTCGCCTCCACGCTCGTCTCCTTCGCCGGCGCCACCTGGTTCCTCCTCATGTCCTCCCTCAACTACCCCGGCGGCGACGCCCTCCAATCCCTCTACAAAATCGCAGCCGTCGACCCGTACGCCCCCGCGAAGCCCCTCGTGCACAACGATGTCCTCAGTTGCATGACGGGTGTCACCCTCTTCCTTGAGAACCCCCTCGGCGCCCCCAAGAACGCCCGCCCCATGCGCGGGCTCGTCTTCGACAAGACGGAGGATCCCTTGGTCATGCGGAATCCGCTCTGGTGGGACCGCTTCGACTATATACTCATGGAGGCGGGTAGTATGCCGCCGGGGAGGTGGGAGGTGGTGGCGACGGTGAGGGGGTATGCGGGGGTGGAGGTTATTAGGCCGGGGACACCGGTGGGGACGGCGCCGTGGATTGTGGGGAAGGGGGCGGTGGTGCAGGAGGTGAGGAATTGGGTATTGGAGATGAGTGGGGGGTGGTGGGTGGGGCCGAAGATGGAGGATAAGATTAATATTCTGCGGAGGGAGGGCGGTGCTAGGGGAATCCACCAGTATTAGCTGTCTTTCGTTCTTAGGGTTTCATATAGCTTATATAATTAGGGTTTGTGTTCATATAGACACCAGTTGTTTTGGACTTCCACATGGCCACAGAGCCTCAAAATCCTGCCTTTCCCAACCACTGCAATTGCCTCCTGGTTGACACACGACATGATATGGGAACCAAAAAGCTGCACTGCCGATCTCTGCACCGCACTGACGGCAAACTGAGGTAGAAAAATAAGAGAATATTGAGAGAATAGTCGCTTAGTCAGCGATAATGTGTGTAGACAACGGGCCGATGGGGGGGGGCGATGGAAGATCATTGCTGGATTGGGGAGGGTGAGTTTGGGTAAGATCACACCCTGAGGGATGAGAAGATGTGATGAGAAGATTTCACGATGATGGAGGGGTTTACGTGGGTTACGAATGGAGACAAGAAGAAAGATGTTGAACTGGTTGTGATGATGATAGAACGAGAATATTATTTAGAAATATAAATTGACCGAACTCAGGCAAAAAAGAAGAACAAAAAACAAAGGAAAGCCGGACCTCAAACCCAAGGGATATCATGACAAGGGCAACGAAATACAGAAAAAAAAACAAAAAAGACAAAGAATCAGATCTGAAAAAAAAGACAAAAAATCAAAGCCCATTAACACCTGTAAATGCCGACTGACTCAAAAGAAAAACCACCGCTGCAACACTCAACATATCCCCCCCATAACAACATCTCCATCCCCCGCTCCCCTCCTCGGAACAACCTCCCGGTTCCTCCCATACCAAATCTCATCCTCATCCGCCATCGTCGGCTCCCTAATCAAATCATACAGCAACTGCACATTCCTCTTGATGTGCTCCGGTCGTTGCACAATCCCTCTCTGGATAATCAATGCCTCCGCCGTCACCGTCCAAATGTGTTGCAAAATCGGCATGTCGGGCAGTAGAAGGCGGTTCTGCTCGGGGGTCAACAGGGGCATCGGGCGCCCATTGGGGAACGGGGATATGAGCGGGGTATGGGCGTAATCAGTAGGCTGCACACCGGTCATCGGATCCGCAGGACCAACAAGTGCATCTTTCAAGCCAGCCGTCGACTTCTTGCGGCTGAGGCGGCCAAGGAACTTGTGCTTAGACTTTACCGGCGCCGACGTCGCGGCTGCCTGAGAACTTGATCCTACCCCATTACTTGTCACCTGAGTTAACCTCGCTGGGGCCACCGGTCGGTCCATCAATAGTGAATTCCACCAGTTATCCACTGCCGTCCGCCGATGCCCGTAACTCAACACCGACCAGAACTTTCCCATCATCTGCGGGCCGCCCAGGAGAATAATTGCCGCCGTCACCTCGTCAGAGACTTTGTCTTTGAGGTAACCTCTGATGCTCTTCTCGAGCGTACCAATGTAACTTGGCGGCTTCAACTGTCGGCAAAAGGTCGAAATCACAAGGGGAAACGCCTCGTGAACGCGCAGAAGCGTCGTGTCGTCGTATATTGACATAATGCGTGCTTCGATAGGATTCACCGTGTATGGTACCCACCGGAGGGCATATCCGGGGTTCGTCGAGACATGCTGCAGATGGAGTTCACGGTAGCTCTCGAAGAAATGGTACATTGTGAAAACTAACGGGATCAGGCGTCTCCGCATGCGCTCCCGTTGGCCGGCGAATTCCATCTTTTTCGCCAGGGTTTTCTGCAGAAAGATTTCATCAATGACCCAGTCGCAGGTCAAGTGTGTGATTTTCGCGGCAGTATTGAGGCGGCTCCAGAGGCGGCAGAGATGCTGGAAGTAAAGGGATTCGTTGGTGGGTAGTGGGTAAAGACGGAGAGCGTAGGCCGGGATACTGTGGCGGAAGTGGAGCCGAGCGATGGGAGTGGATGTGGCAGTGATGAGGTTGTGGTAGTGTCTTGAGACGAGTCGGAGGGTGAGGATGTCGGATATTGAGAGGAACTCGAGGATCGAAAGTTGGAGCTCAACGGGTAGCTCCAAGAAAAGATGGCCAAGATATTGAATGCTGTTACCTGTTAGCCCATACTCCTCAACCCTTGAATTTATCCGAACTAACCTCTTACGTCTGTCCGCCCTGGAGTCATTCTCACTGCCATGCTTCAGCAAACTCTTAAGCCCCATAAACCTCGCCTTCTTCTGCTGCTCCCTTGCCAACTCTGCCCACGCGCCCTCATCGGTGCATTTTCCTTCGCGGACCGGGAGGATAAAGGTGAGAGCTTCGGGAAAGTTCTCGGTAGTCTGGACGCCGGTTTGCTGTTCCTGTTCCCGGAGCTTGGCGAAGAAGCGATCGGAACCAAATTCGCTGGAGTGGCCCATGGCGGTTATAGGTATGTGTTTAATTGTTGTTGCTATTATTGAGGTGTCTGCCTCCAGACCCGCGGGGTCTGGGGGTGGTGATGGAGGTTGGTGCCTCAAAGAGGTATTTGTAATCGCGATAAACGAGTGCGGCGTTTAGATTTGGCGAAGCTGGACAATGGTCGAGATGGTTGATGATGGTTCCAGAATATGTTTGTGTAGATCGATTGATAAGTGACGTTTCGAGTATCGGTGTAACTGTGGTCTAGTCGCAAAAATATGTGTACCAATGTTTGTTCTTGTATCCGATTATCATGACAACTCTCACAAAGTCGTGCAATCTTCCCTCACTCAAGGAACCCGGTATATGTATAAAATATATGACCACAGAGAAAAAAAATAAAAGTCCGCAAAAGCAGAAGATTAGCCTTTGAGACCAACAGTTCTTCAAATAAATGAAAAATTCACAAAAGCAACCCAGATGAACGAAAACGAAACAAATTCACAAAAAATGGATATCGTGACAGAATCACCCTCTTCTCAATAATGGTAAAAAAAAAAAAGTGCCGAAAAGAAATCTGGAGAAAGAGGTAACAAAAGGAAAGCGACAAGAATGAATTAAAGGCAACCGACAAGGAAGAGATTGTGCGATTTTTTTTCTTCTACTTTGAAGGGCAAAATTTAATCCATGAGATTTTTTTTTTCGCAAGCTATTGTCAAAAATGGATAAATTTTGGTGTCTGATGGGTTGGGCGGGAAGGAGACGGGGTACAAGGGGGAATCTGAAGAAAAGAAAGAAGCAATGTTTGAGACAATAAAATAGGTGGGGTTATCCTTTTCTAGAGACATGAATAACTCGGATATCTCTGGATATCCAACAATCAAATTGAAGAAAGATTAAAAACATAATCAGTAGAGGACAGCAGCAATGACAGGTATCACCTGTCAAAGTTACAGTTGCTTTCAAGTCTCAGTGACACATTCCTCGACCACCAAACGACAACTTGCCATCTGGTAAATGAATAAATTCTCGAATATTAGATGCTTTTTTTTATCTTCTTTTTCTTTGGGTGCAGGGACGGCGTTTTGGCCGGCGTAATAGTGGAGATCTGCTGGGAAGTTGTTGCTTGATGGCAAGGTTGCACCGACAGGGGGGTGGCCCTTTGGGTATGCTAGGCACTGTGTCGGCAAAAATGAGTGTTGGGATTTTTTTTGACGACTGAGATACGGAGAAATGGAAGAGTCAAAACAAAGAAACAGTGATTGTGCCAAAATAACGAGATATGCTGCGGAGATTTAAGAAGAAAAGCATTTGAGCATTTCAAAGCTGATTTTATACCTACATAGTATGACCCATATTTCCCCAGTGTTCTCATGACCTATTTCCGGAACTTCCAAAAAACGGTATCGGGTTAGGGTCTGTAATATACTTTCATCGGCTCTTCCCTAATCAAGAATCACCGCTATCACATCTCTTGGCAAAACCTAAGCCAAGCTTTTTTCCGTATGATTTTTTGCTGTATTGTTGAGTTTACACGCTGGCTGGATTTTCGTGTCTGCCATGTCATGGTCCAAGAGTTTCCGGAAGACTGTGATCCGATGGGATTGGAGTTTTTGGTTTTCTGTAGCAAGACGAACAAGCAGACATTGAGGTAAACGGAAGACAGTGTTCCAGAGATCGTGGGCACGGTTGTCGAAATTCCCAAAGGGATAACAAGTAGACGGGTCGCTTAACGAGGATATTACCGATTTGGGAAACTAATCTTTTCCCAATCTTCGGTGTAAATATTTATCTTCTTTTTCTTGCTTTTTTTTTCATTCGCATACATGTCTGCAAAACACATCAAATGAATTGGGACTGCGCTGATTAGGCTGCAAGTAAATATATATCTACATACATAAATATATAGATACATATAAGCGATTTCCAATGTTACGATAGACAACTGTCGACTGTCGACAAAACACACGATTTGACAGATGAGTGGCAGGCGCAGTTGGGTGGTGAATGGCTGTTCTTGGCGAAGACTGTGGGCAGAGATGAATGCTTAATAGATGCTCCTGTCAATAGATAGAGAAGGGTATTTGCGGAGGAGAAGGGGCCGTGGACCTCCCTTCTCTTGCACTGGTTGTAACGTTGGGTTACGGGAGGTTTTTTATATGACAATGTCTGTGTCGGTGAGGCCGTGTTTTCTATGTTGGTGTGCAGTATCTTTTCAATGGCAGAGAGCCAGATCTTGAAAATTTCAAATGGGAATCTTCACATTTTCGTATCTGAAAATTCATCCTCGCATCTCATATTCGGCGCTTCCTCAAGCCAGAAACACGAACACTGTTCCCCGCAGGTGTAGGGCCGAACGACCCTTGTTTTATCATTCTGGGCTTTGTGTCCCGCCCGGGCCTATATAGGCCGGAATCGTTAATAGTTATCTCTGTTTGCGGATAACATTTATAATGAGTAGATTGTTAGACAATGGATGAATAGATATGCCGAGCGATATAGCGGTACAAAAGAGCCGCAATTTCAAATAATGAAAATTTGGTTCTGGCCTTCCTTTATCATGATCCGTCGTGGTCAGACATCGGATTCTTTTCAAAAATAAATAAACAAAAAATCCAGCAAAGAGGCCTAAAGATCATGATTTTGAACTGAGAAACCATTGAAATCACCAACATCTCAGCTTATTTTAGGCAATATGACATGAATCTCACAGATTCTCATCTTATCAAGAGACAATGGTCGCTTTAGTGATGTTATCATCGCGTGTTCGAGGTTACATTCCAAGTGTCGTTAACCCAGGTTGTAATCCTAATATAACGCGGGGACCCCGGATCTCCACATCACTGGCCTCATATTTGTTTTCACTGAATACCCATCTTTCATTGTATTGCACATCTTGAGATCCTTTCTCTCTTATCGAACCTGAAAAAATCAGAAAAGATGATAGTGAAATATATTTACACCCAGAGATTCCGAAGATACCTTGAAGAATTTCTGTACATCCGGGTTCCCCGTCCACTTCTTTACATTGGTACTTATCCGGCTTGTGAGATATTTCTCAACGGCTTTCCACTTCTTCTCTCCATCACACCACTTCTACAATCTCCGTTTCAGCTACATATATCTACATATTGAGTATAGAACAAGTTAACCCTCATCTTGCTAACGGTCACCTAACAATCCATCCATCTCGTAAATAAATCCCCACCCCACCATCTTCCTGGTGTAAATCATTGTAACCATCCTCAGTCATGTGAACAATCCGTTTTGGTGTTTCTTGCCAGAAAATACTTGGGGCGGAAGAGCCTCCGAGATTTTGCCTGTGGTAGGGTTGACGAGGTTTCAGAAGAAGATTGGAAGGTTCCATGGGAATATGCTGCTTGAGAGGGAGGGGGAAGGGAAGATTTGGAGATGGACAAATGTATGGAATTGAAAGGTTATGGCGGTGGATTATGGTTGATCTTGGCGGTTGTCAAGAACGTGAACAGAGGACTTGGCGATGATGTCATGGCTTTCAGATTGCAGAACTGCATACTGTGAATATTACTCAGCACCCATTCAACCCAACAATCACCAATCTCTACATGATCGAATTTGATTAAAATTTTTGATGTATATCAAAACATCAAAACTCACCTCACTCTTTCAGAACCAGAATCCCATTAACAGAAAAAATGAAGAAAAAAAAATAGATAAATAAACCTAGATAAATAAACCTGCTCGCCTCGCCCCACGGCCGTACTCCGGTCCCTTTTTCTGCTTTTATCTCACACAAACAAAAAAAAACAAAAACCACATTCTACGCCATGCATCCTTTTGGCAACACGCCGGCACGCCCCCTGGCTCCCTGTACCTCACGCCGTCCATCCGTCCATCTACACACAGCAGCAGATCAGTTAATTCCATGATTTAATAATCAAAGACGTTCATGGCAAAGAATCGGATCAAGTTGAAGGCAAAAATGCTTGATAAGATTGTGATAGAGAGCAACGACAACACTTTAGGATAACAATCTATATCAGATGATGATTGTGCAACATTGACATACAGGACTAAGAATCATGGCTGATGAAGATCATGACATGTTAAAGGGCCTTTTTCCTTTCTGATGCTCCCTTTGTTTGTATGCATCTTTTTGGCCTATGAGTTCAACGTCAACATACACATGTTACTTACACGTGTATACAACATGTGTCTACCCGAAAATGCCCGACGTCAAAAATCATCACTCCATTTTCCCCCCTCTCCCCATCCCCCCGCGATATACCACTTCACCTTCCCTGTCTAACCTCCGCAATCTGTCTCTGCGATTCCGGGGCCCCAATGTGTTCGTCCTTGTGGAAGCTCGTGAGGTGTATTAAGCTTAACAGGATCAATCAGGCCATCTTTGCCGGAGGCCAACGACTAACGTCATAGAAGGGTTAACTGTAATTCACAAATGAGAATAAGTTGTGAGAGCTCGGGCTTATCTGCTGAATATTGATATATAGGCCTGTATATTTAGCCCGGAAGACAGACTACGATTTGGACTTGGAAAGTTTCATTCGCATGGCCTTGGACTTATCGAACTGTCTGTATCCAATACATCATTGTGTATTTGTTGGATGTTCTATGAAAGCCCAACGCCCCTTCCTACTCCTCCCCGCTCACACTCCCATCCGCAGAGCTTCTTGTTCTTTCTCCCCGGAATTCCGAATCGTCTTTGTATGTGAGGCTTATCTCACATGCCACACACGCTAACTGACGCCTCCGTCAATAACCACCGACAAAACCGCCGATAGAACCCGCCAACGCACTGCATCATGTACATTTTGCACCGTACAAAAGACAAAAAAAAAGCAAACATCCTCTCATTATCTCACAAATCTCTAGATTGCAATCTTGCCATCTGCAAGTACACATATACGGACGTTGATCTAACCTTGCCTTGCCACCGAAATCACCGCCGAATGGAAATCTACATGTTAAGTATTGTCATCATCGCGATGCCATCAACCACAAAAAGTACCTGCTGATTGTGATTCCACTTTCCAATGCATGCGCCCATCAATTGTGCCAGAAATAAAAAAAACTGCAGAATGCAAGCGTGTCATTGCGTCGGTGCCTGCCTCAGCAGCCACTAGCAGCGTGACATCCCCCGGGGTACCACCGGCTGTCAACCAGTCACCAGTCACCACAAGGTGGGGAAGCTATTTGTTGGATATTATCCAATTCAGGTACCTGCTCTGAATACATACAATGACACGGGTTGATATTGGCAAGTACGCTCGATTCCCCCAGTGTGGATCATTTGGTGGTTGCCCTTTGCGCATAACAAGAAAAAAAAATCGGAGGCTCAAGTGAGAAGGCAGGGCCCACTGGGTTTCAATGTGACGTTGGTAGTTTCCGTATTCTTTACATCTTTCCCGATCCGAACCGACCATCCATTGAATCTTCCTACGCATGTACAGACATATTTGTACACATACACCTTCCCTTCCTCCTCCTCCCACCCCCGGCTGGCAACAGCCAGCGGCCCGAGACCCAACGAAACATCCATAACGAACATCATAAAAATCCGTCCTTCCATCCGGCATATCTATATCTAGTCTCCACTTTTTTTGTATCCCACTCCGACAAATAGCAGCAACTTAGTTCCCATTTGCTCATCGCGTGAAAGAAATCAACCAAATAAACATCATTATCACTGTCACCGTCGCGTTCAAGTTTACTGTTCCCGATTCCCTCGTCGGCACCCTGATCAGGAAATTTCAGGACTTTGACCGGCCGTCGTCGCTGCCGAGTAGGCTGCAGAAGGGCAATATATTGTTGCATACGTTTCGATTTGCGTAGAATTGTTATATGCAAGAACAATCACACACATATATTTACAACAATCACAGCACAGAAAGAAAAAAAGTGCACACAAGGAAAGAAAGCCGCCAACTGGACATTTACACGTATGTGCCTTCCCATACAACATCACCCAAGCATCAGCAGAATCCCCCTGAGTCTGTCTTCATTCCTGTCCTCGATTCTACCCTCTCACTCCAACTACACCTCTGGTAGGTTTGTCTCTAAGCCATTATAATTCGGTGATACTATCAATGCACTTTCACATTCCGATCACCATTGACACAGCCCGTCAACTCCCGTGTCCGGTCGATTGCTTGTGCATTCCCGGCCGGTCCTTCCCATTTTGGATGCACCGACCACTTACACACAATTTAACATATCAACCCCAACCCTGGGGAAGAACACCTGCTTCCCGGATAAAGTCGCGGGTATTCACAAAAGCCAAGAAACCTCGTGACCTGTCGGTTGCATTGAAGGGTGTTTTGGATGGGGGAATGTGCAGAGGAGTTGTGGGGAGATGGGGAAATGGTGTGGTTACCAGTATATAAGAATATAGGGCGGTAAGGACGAACGAGGAAGAAGAGGAGAGAAGAGAGAAAGACGTTAAGGGATGTGAAGATATTGATTGGTGGGGATATAGAGGGATTTGACGACGACAAAGAGGGGCGGCTTTTTTTTTGTTTTGGAAAGTCGAAACGTAGGGGTTGTGGTGAGATGGATAGAGATTCTGAGGGGTCGTGGAGGGGGTCGGGTTACATAAGCCGAGCCGAGAAGTGGAAGTGACATCGGCAATCGAGAGAAAGGAAAAAGAAAGAAAGAGGTAGAGTATCGGTAATTTTTAATATATTCCAGTTATAGGCCTGGATACCGGAGCTTTTGGCGGGTTCAGTTAGAAATGCGGAGATGCGGAGAATACAGAAATGTGGGGCGGTGCGGCCCGCACCGGTGGCGAGAGAAAATGTGGACCCGATGATGGGGGAACAATGGCAGGGAGTCAGTATATTGTAAGCTGCTGACCATATATACACTTGTATTGGGTATCAGGCTCAGAACAATATTTGTAAATTGGGTCATTCATTGTTACGATAGTGGCAGTCCTCGAGTTTGTGGTCCGGGCGAGGACTTGGCCGATGTCGTCGAGACCGTGAACATGCCGAAGTCAGATGGGATTTTTCTTATATTCATGTTAGGCTCCTGGGACAGACGGATAAAATATAATAAAGAGTGCTTCGGGTCTGATGATATACAGACTGTCTTGCATTCCTTTCTTCTTCAATGACCTGAGCCACTCCAATTCACTTCGCACCCATGAGACAAAAAGCTACTACAAGCGCACACATAGTCAGACATTTAGACATACACAAAGATAATTTCAAATAACGGACGTACAAAAAAGATTTTTTTAAAAGAAACATACAACACCGGGTATTCCCACGTGGGAACCCACCGTAGTATTGATCCGGGGCTCTGTAGCTTAACTATGGAGGAGCAGACGGGACTCCGTATTCCCCACAGGCTATGGTCGTATGTGGAAGACTGCGGTGTAGTTTAAGATCTTGTAAATAGATGGAGCCTGTTGGGATGTTGTGAGGGGTGAGATGTAGGTGGAAGCTGGTTACAATAAGGTGACCATCACGAAAAAGTTGTCAAATTCCAAGACATTTCATTAGTACAGCTGGTCGGATCCACAGTCCCAAGATCTATCTACTATGTCATCTAACCATAATCACCAAACAAAGTCTTATGCTTTGAAAAACTCCTAGTTCCATACCTGCTATGTCCACTTCGACTCACTCCCACATGCCCTGTCCGTCCTCCAGCGCCGTGATAGTACAAAGTAATTCATTGACTTGGCATAAAATTACAATAACACAAAGGCTCTTGACCATTGTCGTACATAATCTTTGAAATAAAGCTTATCGAGGGATTTGTGGCGGATGTGAGATCTGAGGGAATCGGAGCCGACGAGAGGAAATGTCACCGATAAACAGAGCCTCAATAATCAGAACACATTTATTCTTACAGTATACAATAATGTCTTTTACGATGCTCTGTCGTTGTCAGCATAGTTATATGTACCATCTTGTCACCTCAGGTCTCATCAAAACCACATGTCCGCCACGCACGATAGCCATTGTCAAACATGACATAGTCAAGCCATCATGATACACATACCTGGTCGTAATCTTCACACAATCTATTTTTTCTTTAATGATTTTCCTCCTGAGTAATATCATGCCCTCAAGTAAAACAAGCCGACTGTCTCACACACAGCATCTGCCGTGGATCCACCTACTGGATTCGCCATGGTTACACAAGGTCATAGACACCCGCTATAGTCTTTGCCTCGTCGACTTCCTCTTGTGATGGTCTGCTAGCAAAGGGATATCCTCACAACTTTTCCCTGTGCCACAAAACTCTGGAAAATTACTTGGATCCATGCAAGTACTGATCGGTTGGTGGTGGTCAGTACTTGTAGAGGTTCTGAAGGGCAGGTAAAGAGGGTATGGTGAGAACAGAGACACGTGATGGGAGGGCTGAGGAAGGAATTATACGTAGCTGGAAGTTTATCTTGAGCTTCTCTTGGATGGTGTTACAGATGGGAATAACTTTCATATGATCATTCTCATAAAAACACTGCAAGATTTCAGCTAAAGGAACCAAATGAAGATTGTAGAAATCCCTTGCTATATACAAAGCGTGCTTATTCTTTATTTCTATGCAAAGATTCCCAGCCAGCCTGCAAAAACCCTAACAATATCCACCCATAACTGCCACCATAGTTCTATATATGTCAGATACGTGATGGATGTCTCTCTCTCTATACGTGTCCTGGGCTGATATCACTACGCAGTAAATGTGAAGTGACACCGAAAAGGCGGGGCAGAGGAGCTATAAATAGAAGTCGGATGCAGATAAAGGTCGACGTAGCTGCATGGTTGGCGGATGTTTGATTGGGATTGGGAGGGGTGAGGTACTATTTTGGTACTTTGGCAGAGCCAATTCAAGGTGAGCTATGGGGTTTGGCAGAGATGAGCTGAGGGTTGTATATAAAGACATGCGATGTTGAAAAGGAGAGATACGAGTAGATAGACCATAAAGTCTTACATCAACATATATTCTTAATGGTCAAGATCATGTCATTATAGTATAGTTTGTATGCCCCATTTTTTCATTATCTTCTGGCAAACTTGACCCATATATAAACACGAACTCAAACCTATGTACATTGCGCCTCACAATCAACACCATGCACTGGATCCAAGGTCATCTCATATCCGCCTGCTTATCTAGATTGCCACAACTATAAATTATTAATACAGGTCTACCGGATCGATTACCGAATCAGCACCGGTAACGGTAAACACGAGGTTGACGACGACTAAGAGAAGAGTTTGTGTTGCATTGGCTAAGCCATCATCATATGTAGATACATATATGGATGTAAGGACAATGTGGCAAACATTGTAAGTGCCCCTATGGTCTTTGAAAAAAGCCCTTTGATCGCTTGTTCTCGAGACACTGTCAAGTGCCATTCGTGTGTTTTTGTACGGTGAGATGTAAATATGTACAGACATTTACGTTGTAGTAATATATGCAATAACTCACAGATTAATTGCCACATTTTATGTACATGCCCAGCTGAACAGACAAAGCCTTGAGTCTCTTTTTCATAGAAAAAACAAGGACCAGAATCTCACATTCAAGAGGGACCCAATGTTTACACAGAATTACAGTAGATGCATGTAAGCCTTTGGCCGATGCTCATTCTCATTAGAACCCTCCCCGTAATCCTACTGCACACCGCCAAAGCCGCCCTTTGGCCAATCAGTGTCTCCCACCAGTTTATAACCTTTCGGATAAAAAAAAAGAAAAAAAAAATCCAACCAAATACTTACTTCTACGGCTTACTCCAACCACTAAAAAACTTCATTCATCCAGTCACAGTAGCATTGTTTCTATTTATATCCTAAGTGATCCATTCCTTTTGCATCCACAATATGCACGCCTTGCAGATTGACACGCACACAAACTAAGTGCAACCAAAGCAAGTGTGGGCTGGCTGGCTGGCCGAGGACGTCAAGATAAGACATGGAACAAGAAGGATGGATGATGAGAGGGGAGGGGAGGGAGAAGTTGTGGTGGGTGGCTAAAAGGAAGCGTCTTGACTCGGATGGTGGCAATGTGATGTGTGTATAGTCTGTCCAGAAACCACGGAGAAAAAGGACGCTAATGCTCATCTCTCTCTCCCGGTCATCGTTGTCGTGATCGTCGGGTCATTACCGAGCAAATCTGCATACTGCTCGGGTCCGACGTATCTACATAGATGAACATATATATGCATCTCCCGTAGAATAACCCAGCAACTTCTATCTTCACATTAACCACACAAGGGAAGGAGAGATAAGACCATCAATAAAGACTTTCTAGTCAAGTCAATCATTTATTTTAGTCCTGTTTCACCTTTTTTGCTCTCTCTCTTGCCTGGCCCAAGTAAATAAATATGTAAATAAACAGCCGACCTCGTCTTCCTCCTCCCCCATTCTGCATGATGCGGCCCCTGTGCAAAGAGAGGCATAAATGAATTCCCAACCTTTTGGATTGGATCTGGACCCAAAGCTTTACAGCTTGCATTGATACATCTTCGCTTGTGGCAAATGAAATATCTAAATACACATGTATCCGCCCCGCCCCTTCTGTGCAATCCTCGACGGCCCACGATCCTTTCATTTCTTATGGCGATTATCCTTTCTCTGGCCCGGTTGGATTTTGTTTTTTGTCCCTCTTTCTTTCTTTCCTTCTGCTCAGATTCATGGTCCCTGAGACTTGTGGGCAGAGACGTTCATTCCTGTACACACGGGGAGCTTGAACAAGGTTAAAAATCGCCACTAATGCGGTAATCTGCAGGAAACATTGGCCATTGTAAAATATCGATGAGATCGTCCAGCATGATCAAAATAATCAACTAGTCTCTTGACGCTTGCGCAATATATTTCCTTGTTGGCATTTATATATATCTGATAATTCTTTTACGGCCTAGCCTTGTTCCTGCAAGTCCCTGCCCACTGGAAGAAGCCGGTTGACATGACTAAGGCATCGTATAAAGTTGATCCGTCATGGCAATTACGTCGTAGAATTTAGATTATTTCTGTGACACGCGGCCTCTTTCTCACTTATATAGACACAGCAAGCATATAGAGAAGTCACGATCCAGGCCAGGCCCACTTTCTCACACATAACAAAGTATTTAGCAGAGGAAAAGCACCGGTCACCTTCCCACATTCCCACGCTGTAGCCTCAAGTTTCGACCAACGGGATTAGCCATGACCATGCAACGCAACTATGGCTGTGGTTGTTTTTATCGCCATGTGACATGACCGCCCACAGAGAGATACAGACAATTACCATTCATTGTAACAATCTTGTCTTGACTCTCAGGTAGAGTTACAAGTTTTAAAAGGAGCCAGTATATGTAGCCACCAGACAGACAAAAAGAGGGGGGGGTTTCACTTGTCTTAAGCGCCTGGCCAAGCCAAGCCTTTGTTCCCACTACTGCGTTGTCGTCCTTTTTTTTGCTTTTTTTTTTCTTTTCCTTCTGTTTGTCTCTCGAGCCCACCCCATTAATCCAATGCAATGCATCCACCCATCCACCCACCCATGATGCCACCCTCGGCCTGAACCCAAAGGGAGTTAAAAAAAAAGCAAGAGTCTCGAGGAGAAAAGGAAGGAGCTCTGTTTGATGTTCTGACTTGTGTGTGTCGTCACCCAGAGACAGGAGAAGGAAACTAGGGAAGAAAAGAACTCCTTCCACCCCCTCCCTCCCTCCCCCCAAACAAGCGACCAGCATAAACTCTGAGCAGGAACAGTTCATTCCCGTTTTCAAGATTGCGGGAAAGAGAAGAGAAGAGAGAAGAAATTGGGGTAATTGCTTGGTTTAATCTTTTTTTTTTCTTGTTCTTAAAGAGGGAAATTGCATCTCCTTACATGTAATTTTTTTTTCTCCCCTTCTTCCCTGTGGCTCACATATAACAAACAAACCTTGCTAAAAGCCTCTTTTTTTCAAACTCTATATACGCCCCCCCCCTCATCACTACTACTCCCCCGAAGCATCTGAATATCGGGAGCCCAGGAACATCCTTTTTCAACTTTGGCCTCTTGCTTTGAATCCCAGTCAGTGACAAAGTAAATAACGACGACAATCCTTGTTCGGTTGCATCGAGGAAGCTCCATCCACAGACGAGGAGTCTGGAAAATAAAGAAGACGCTTTATTATTTACGTGACGAACTTGCTTCTTAATTCTTCTTTTATTCTTTTCCATTCACAAGATATTCTTGTTTTTTAATCTTCTCTTGCTAAACAGGCGTCATTGGTTTAGATTCTTCGCTTGTGCCTGCATCACCTTTAATACCGCCTCATACCAGTCTATATACCTTTTTTAATTCATCACATTTTTATTTATTTATATATCTCTAGTTGATTTAAATCATCACCTGCATCTCCGTATTTCCCATTTACACGGCCCCCCGTCCACTCTCCGTACCACCGTCTCACAATTCATATCTCCAAATCACATCACCACAAATAACCCATCGACCAACCAACCAACCAACCGCCAGCCATCACAATGTCCGTCGCCTCCACTGGCCGGTCCCAGGAATGGACTTCCAATCTCGGCCTCGAAACTGAAGACATCGTCGTTGTCCCTGGCTCTGCTTCCGCCGCCGCCTCCCCGTGTTCCCCGCAAACCAATGCCATGGCCCGCTTCGAATTCGAAACCGGCCACGGCAGCAGCGACGGCACAAAGATCCTCATGGTCGAATGGGAAGCCCCTAGCGAAGCCTCTCGGTCCAGCAGCACCTGGAACATTGACTGGGACGGCAAAACTGCTTCTTTCCCCGCCTGGAACACTCGCGACTCTACGGACGGGCTCCTCCGTGTTTACATTCTGCTTCCGCCAGGCTCTTCGATTCCGCCCCTTGTCAACATTACCCGTGTTGACACGGTCAAGTCGGCCGCTCCCTCCGCCACCGTCGCATCTACCCCGGGTGTCCCCAGCATGATCACGCCTGTTAGCGCTACATCGCCCTCCGACAAAACGGCCACCTCGACCGCTGCGATGACCCGCGAAACTGTCCACTTCACCGCGAAGCCGCTGCCCGCCATCTTCGCCGCTGGTCTCGGCAACCAGACGCTTGAAGCTGGTAAGCGCGGCGTCCTCCACACCATTTGGGCCAAACTTCGCCTCACCAGCCTCAAGGCCGAAATGGACGAGGAACGTCGCATCAACACAGAGAGCATTGGGTTGGAAATGGCCCTCAAAGAATACCGCTGGTTGGCCGCGCACTTTGGCCTGCCGCAGTTGGCCGAGGATAGACAGGCGGCGGAGCAAGGGGAGGTTGGTGCGGGTGAAGATGCGGAGAGTCAAAGGGCTGCGCAAGCGCCGGTAGTGCCGTTGTCGCCGGGTGGAAAGAATGGGCCCAACAGGTTGACGGAGAAGCTCAAGGGGTTGAAGTTGGCGACGTCACCGGCGGATCTGAACTCGCCGCCTTCATGTAAGTTTCCGAGACTTGCAGGATTCTTTGTGCAATGACAACTGGCGCATATACGGGAGCTGTTCTTTAATTAGTGCCCGGTCACGGGCACTTATCAACATGAACACATTACTAACCAGGTGTTTCTTTTCTTCTCTATAGTGAGATCGACTATCATGCAAGGTCGCGCAATGTCGCCAGCGACTACAGTAGACGTCAGCGGCGCACTATCCCTCGACTCGGTGTTGACCTCGGGGATTGTGCCAGCCAACAACGACAAGAACGAAGACGAACTATTTGCGCTCCCGATGAGCCCGCGGAGTCCCGAGATGAAGCGGAGCCCGTTTAGCATGCTTGCTTAGACACGTGCGGGGAGGGAGTGCGGGAGCTGCTTCCGATTGACGATATGACTATACCCTCTGTTATGCCTTTGTTTTTACCATGTTATTGTTCAGTTCAGACTCCTTGTTTCTTCTGTTTCTTTTTTAGTACAGTGTTTTGCTTTGTTTTGTTTTCTTGGTTGTACACATTTGGTTGTTAGGTGTCTGGTGTTTTATTCTTCTATATGTATTCCCGAGGCGGCTTTGAGTCGCCTGTTTTAGTGAGGTGAGCAGTGATGGTATGAGATTGATACTCTTTTTTTTTCTATCTTTTCGTTCTTTAGATTTGTTGTAGTGTTTGAAAATGTAGATGTGATATGGGAGACGATATAAATGCAAAAGTTCATCACTATCAACACAAATCCTAGACGTGATACAAGACTTGAATCGTTTACACATTGAAACTCCAAGACAGAAATCCAGAAACAAGAAACACAAAATTAAAATACCATTATACAACAAAGCCCTTAAAACGCCATGCCGCAATGATATACCCACCCACATAAAACCATCCCATATCATGCCCATGCCTTGCATTTCCCCGCTCTCCGCAATCCCCACTTCCCGTTTCGCTCACCTCCAACCTCCCACTCTCCCCTCATCCCACCGATCCCTCTGCTCCTTCCTTCTCCAATAAACCACCCTCGCCTCCCGATACCTCCTCACCCACTCCGCCACCTCCCTCTCTGCCACCTTACCCTCCTCTTCCCCACCTTCCCCATTCCCGTTTCCATCCCCATCCCCTTCCAAAAAACTCTCCTCCAATGTCTCGCAAACCCCCTTCTGCTCCACCACCGCCTGCCCCAACCTCTTATACAACGCCGGCGGCATAAACGGCTCCAACGCCCCATCGACCCGCGGTTCATTGGCGCGAAAGGCCCCGTCGAGGTGCCGGGAGTGCACGAGGAGGGGGGCAAGGGCGGCGCGGTCGGCACGCAGTTTGGATTCGAGAGTGGTGAGTTGGGTGGAGAGGGTGGCGTTGTGGGAGAGGGTGGCGAGGAGGGTTTGCCGGAGGGCTTCTGTGGCGGGGTCGGTGTGCGGGGTGGTTTGGACGATTTGCGAGAGGAGCGTGTCGTCATTTATGAGGGATTGGATTTCGGAGTTGCTGCGGGTAACGATGTGTTAGTTGAGTCTTGAGTCTTGGGGTTGGAATTGGAGTGCGAAATACTCACGGGGCATTCTTGATAAAATCGGGGATTATGTCGAGATTCGGCTTGGGCGATGGCATGTCTGCATCCAACTGGGTGGCCCAGGCTTCCCAGCTGTCATTCATAGGCGTTAATGTCGCCGGCGACTCGATGCCGGAGGTCGCACGTCTCGAGGGCTGATGGGAGCCGGGCTTGGGCGGCAATGAAGGGGGCAGTCCACTCATAGTGTCGCAGGATCAAAATGTTCTGGCTGGAGTATAAAGTGAAGAAGGGTCTGAAAAATCAAAAACAGGGACAATTGGAGTTGGTATTTCTCGAGATACAAAGTCGAACCTATCGGCGCATCGAGAAATATTCACTCAAGCTCAAGCTACTTTGGAGGGGCAGCACGTGATACAAACGTCATTTCCATCGTAATTTAGGGTTATATCTAGGGTCCTTCTCACTAACAACATCTCACCAAGTCCTCACCAAAGTCTCAAGAAAACTCATGCGATGCAATTAACCAGCCTTGCAATGGCCATTCTGTTGATATCAATAGTACAGATAAACAAGGCGAGTAATAGAACAAGATAAAACCAACTCCGAGAATCAAGAAAAAGGAAAAATCAAGGCACAATAAGCAAAGAAATGAAATACTAAAACCATGACCATCTCACTCCAAAATGAGCCGGAAACCAAAGTGACGACACGCTATCTAAATGCCAGAATGCCACCCCATCTACACCTTCTTTAGCACCATCATCTTCCCCTTTATTTATGACTTTACCTGCCACAGATCCCGTGACCACCCAGTCTCCCGCATCCGCTTGTTGCCGATGCTAGACTTCTTGTCGATCGACAAGACGGCAATCTCCTTGCTGCAAACAGCGAAGGCCTCTACTAGCTCCGTCATGCGGCCGGCCTGTATGAAGGCTTGGGCAACATCTGAGTTGCCGTCGGCAATGAGGGCTGCCAGATCCATGCACTCCATGAAGTAGTCCTTGCCCTTTCTAGCACCAACGTGCGTCAGAGTGCTGATCCAACCCAGGATGGTCTCGGTCAGGTACATGGACCGAATTTTTTCAAGTTCCTTGTCGCCATCTGTGATTGATGTTAACAAAAGAACTCAACTGCTTCCCCAGAAAATATCTTAGGCTTACCTTGAATTGACGCCAGGAGCCAACCATTGAGGATAGGCTCAAGAGAGGCACGGGCATCATCCATCGCCGTGACAATTTCAGCCCAAGTTTCCCGGAAACCTTCGCCTCTGTGAACTTGTTAGTAACCATTACTTCACGACCAAGTATAGGGGACAACTTACTCAGAGGTCAAGTGGACCAAGGAACTGATAGTCTCCATGTTGTCCAAAACCTTGACCAAACTCGCTAGGTCTCTAAAGTTCCGGGCATCAGTAGCCGCCTGCTTAGCCGGGCCATTAAAGGCAGGCAAAACGCTCAACTGTGAGGACCAGAAAGTAGTATCTTCGGGATCATAGGAGTAATCCTCATCAAGGTCTAGCTTGGCAGTACGTGTAGCAAAGAAATTATCAAACTGCACGCGCACCATAAGCTCACGAGCAGAGGCCAAACGCAGGTTCTTAAGGAAGTACTTGAATACACGGCTAGTCATACTCAAGACATCAGGCCAAGCTTCATCTATCAGCAAAAGCCACTCGATTGACCTAACGAGAAGCTCGTGTCTGTTGGGAATCTGATCTGGTGAGCCCATGAAATCAAGCTCGGTAGGAATCTCGAGATCTCCAGTGTGGAGAATTGAAAAGTTATCCTCGTTGGGCAACTCTGTCTTCAGCAGAGCTTCCAACTGGAGGTTAGGCTGAATCTTGACAAACTTGAGAGCATCAAGGCCACTCCGTCGAATAATCTCGAGCTCTTGGATGCGGTCCTCACGGCTTTTAATCTGGAGGAGATTCCGTGACATGACCTCATATTGTCTGGGGCCAACGAGCGTTGAGCAATACATGGGCATAAGCTCGATGAGGCCAGCACGCCCAACCAAACTAAGGTAAGCAACAGTGACGTTGCCCTGAACATGTTTTCTGCCAGGATCAGAGCTGATACTGGGTGTTGATTGCGCAGCTCCAACTAAACTCTCAAGTAGGCTGGAAATGATGTAAATGTGCGTAACGATACGGAGACCCTGGAATTGCTCAGCATCGAAAAGTTTTGTGGTATCAACCTGGAGAGTGTTAAGACCCTGGGTTGAGAGGATCTCGGAATCCGGAGTTCCCAAAGCACTGGACGCTAACGACAAGCCCTGCTCCACAAAGTAGTTCTCAAGATCACGGGCAAGAACGGCGCCCTGCAACGCTTTGAAGGGATTCTTCCCTTGTTCGCCAACGAGAGGATTGGCCTCCATCGACTTGATCAATCGTCTTTCTAGCGTCAAAGAATCGCCGTGATATTGGATAGCATCAAATGAAGAGAATGTCTGCGCCAAACTGGCGGAAGCTTCGGGGCCGAGCGCAGTCAGAGCGAAGTTGTCGAACTGAGTGCGCAGCAGCGCATTGTAGTGAACAAATAGGACATCATCCCAGGAAGTGCACACCTTTTCCACCGAAGAGATATCACCGGACAATATGCCGTACACTGCCCGCTCATAATCATCAATGCCACCATGTCTGGCATTGGCATAGCACATGCGACGCCACAATGCAATGGAAGCAGGACCCTGAGTAGGCTTGTCGGTATCGATGCCTGGTAATGGCAGTGCTGATATAGTGACTGCTCTCCAAACTTCTGTCCGCTCACTGCACCATTCTCTAATCACATCCATCGAGCTCCCTCGCCTCAGTAACTCGTAGCATCCTCTCCAGATAGCACGCTCAAAGTATTCGTCTTGTGGTTGAAGCTTGCGGCCTTGGCGAGTCAGGCAGTCGGGGTCAAGTTGTGTCCCCAGAGTCGACCCATTTGATGTGCGCAAAGATTGTATAACAGAGCTGCTGTTCGGATCAAGAGGGCCACTAGCATTCAACATGGTCTTGTGATGCTTGATAGCTGTACGAGTATGGATCCAACCATGGGCAACCAGATCGCCGCGGTCCGCACGCTGTTGCAGATCATGGACAAGTTTGCTGACGTCGGGGCCGGAGGAAGCATTACTTTGCAGCCACTGAAGGACAGCTCGACGCTCTGTGGCAACGGGGTCGTTGGCGAGGAACTCATCCCAGGCACTTTGCTTGGCCGAAGTGCTTTGGCGGAAAGGCTTGGACTTGGAAGTCTTGGTGTTCGAATCGGGGTATCTTAAGGGAAGTAGACGGCGCAGAAGATCCCATGTTTGAGCTTCAGCGTCCCACTTGTTCGGGTCGTTGATGCAGTCTTCCTCTTGTTTGATCACGACATTATCAATGTCTATGCCAGAGGATCTAAGAAGCTTGTTGTTGTTTATCCGCATTGATGAGCACTGTAGGGCGTAACTGTAGTAGGTATCGACGAGCTGGAGGATGTGGGCACGCTTTTCGGATGGTGAGGCCTGAGAATGCTGAAAGTCGAGACACTCATCGAGCTTGTTGGCGAAGAACTCAACTTCGGGGCCGGCCTCTATGGAGGAAAAGGACGGCGAGACCTCCATCATGGCGGCTGGTGATGGGCAAAAGTCGGATGTGAATTATCGAAATGAATGTCGAGAGCTGTCTGTCAAGATCGTGAGACCCAGCGGCTTGACAATCAACTAATGAAATCTAGAAGTTCTGGTAGTCGACAATGGCGTAATTGAAGCTTGGTAGCTTATGACGATTTACAGTCGCTTTGCCAGCTGCCGGGTGGATGCGCTAGAAAAAAAAGAACCCATTTAACACACGACGCGTGTAAACATTCCGACAACAAAATGCAATTTTTTTCTTAAGCGACTGGGGGGGGGAAGATCCTCAGTGACAAAGTTGAAAACAGTGTTCAACAATCAGGCACCGTAGAACCTAAAGATCACCATCAAAAAAAAAAAAGTAAAGAACAGACTTCAGCCTCGTCGCAAGAATCGATCGTCAACAAGCAAAGAAAATCTACACTATGAATCTTTAACGCGCCAAAACCTTACAAAAATCCTTCCAAAATGTCTTTCCATAGAAACAGCTGTGCAACGACGTCCAATTTCTAAAGCCCTGTTCCCGGAGCTCTCTTAACTTGACTCAAAAGGCAACGAGTGTCACCTGTCAAGTCACGTGCTTTTCCGTCGCGTTTCTTAGTCCCCGCCAAAGTGGAGAATTTTCCGCAGACAGGATCTTTAAAAAAACCAAGCATGGGAGCGAATTTTGGAGATTTTCTCTTTTTCTTCTTTTTCTTCATGTCATTCGGCGTTGGTATTAGAGTCTCGGAACAGGTATTTTAATGCTTGTTCAGGTCCTTGCGGCCTCTCAGCGTGCTCAACCATAGCCAAGAAGAACCGGCGCTCCCCCTAAAATTGGTGTGTAAACTTTCAACTACTGCCAGCTAAGGATCGAGGGTGGCACATTTCTTCACTTTGCATGGTGCTTTGGTGAGGTTTTGTAGAGAGTTCACGCGTGTGCCATTGTCCGTATTGTGAGATTTGTCTTTCCATTATCATCAACTGTGTACTTGTTGGAAGCTTATTGATATCTAGACATGTCTCATTTCATCTGTCTGCTTCCATGGTCTCCATTCGACGTCTCAAGATGTTGGGCTTTGGACAACTAAGTGATGAGGCATGATCTCCTTGCTTCTGGTAGAACGCTGCGCAACATTCATACAAAGCAAAGATAACCGGTGTGCATCTGGCTTCGTTGTAGTTATTCTTGGTCAAGCAGTCTGGTGTCTAGTTGTTAGTCTCAGACTGACTGACTGTAAACACCAACTCTTGAGTACTCACCTTGGATCGCGCACTAAAATAGTCAGTACAAGAACGCATATGCTTTTGAATATGATAAAGTTCACTTACGGCTTGTGGTTTGCATGGCTGCTCGGCTGCAAGTCCTTGCTGAATAGTCACCTATCGAGAGACCAGTCATGTTAGTTGGCTGGCTGGCTGGCTGGCATTGTACGGCAATGTACCGTGGTCACGAGATCACATACCATGGCGTAAATTTTGGATACAATCTGACTTTGTAATGTTTCAAGATATGTAGATTGTTCAGTTAACTCAACATCACCGTATGGTAGTTCATATCTTAGTCAGCACCGGGATTTTAAACTACGGCATATTGACGACATTCAGACTCTATCAAGACATAGCATAGAATTGAATCAAGATGAATGGATGAAATTGTCAGCCACACAGTCACTTCTTCCAGACACTTCCAGAATATGTAGATATAGAGATACAACTTAGGTCAAAACTTCATAAACCTTTGCTACTGTTTCCGGACATAATGTAGATGATGTAATCATTATTAGGGTTATAACGCCCACCAAACCCCCACAAATGAACCTTCAGCCTAACATTAGCGACTTGACTTTCATCATTTTCCCCTTGTCAAGAGTCATCCTTCCCACCCACATCGCAACTTGTCGCGTCAAGCCAAATCTTGCCCAATCATCACAATTACAACTGAAGACTGCTCCATCAGTTGATCCCGTGAGTCCCCCCGCCTTCTTTTTTTCTTTTGTCTCATGCCCTGCCGGAATACTCCCTCGCCTTCCCTTCCCACCCCACCTCAACACACCGCCGCACCACCCTTCAAACCAACCAACCAACCAATCAACCAACCAACCAACCAACCAACCAACCAACAGCTAATTCATCATTCGTCGCATAGCCAATCGCCCTTTTGCCATCATTGCGCATCGTCAGTGATTACCATTCTCCAAAGCTGAATTCAGCTCTTCTCCACAACTCGCCATCTCACCTTACAACTTTGAACTAACAACCTCCCTCCCAACCGCCAGCCAAAGCCAACCGCGAACTTACCCCATCTTACCACCTTACCTTACGATACGACAACCATCACGAACCAGATACAACCGCCCATAAACAACCATGGCCGAGGATCAAGCCCCCGTCGAGCACCTTAACATCAAGGTCACCGACAACAGCAATGAAGTCTTCTTTAAAATCAAGCGCAGCACCAAGCTCGAAAAGCTCATGAATGCCTTTTGCGAACGCCAAGGCAAGGATACCAAGACTGTCCGTTTCCTCTTTGAGGGTAACCGTGTTCAGGCTACCGATACTCCCGATACTGTAAGTAGCTATTTGATGGTCTTTTTTTTGCCCTTTCTTCTTGTCAAGCTGCCTGAGCAGATAGACGGAGAGACAAACGGACGGAAGGGAAAAAAGAGAAGAAGAATGCAAAGAAGTTATGACTAACATTGTCACAGCTTGAAATGCAGGATGGTGATACACTGGAGGTGCACCAGGAGCAAGTCGGCGGTGCTTTGATTCAATAAGACTGTATTACCCGTCGATGATATACCCGGCTGCCTTAGATGAAAACAGTTATGACTTTATGATTGGATATTCTGTGAGCATGTTACGTAGACACGATGTTGCGTTCAGTACATGTGGTGACGATAGACGTCCGGGCGTTTGATACTGGCAACAAGACATTAGGTGCTTAGAATTTATACAGCGAGGTCAAAAGGAGGACGTGTGCGTGTTAGTAGAAGTTTAGTTCACGGCCACCCTCCATGTTTGTAGGAGACACCGTGAATTCACAAGCCATGCCAAGGTCACACTCAAAGAAAATCAATATTTAAAGAAATACATAACAATGTATTCATCGAAAAAAATCTAACAGCAGACCCAATAATCAAAAATTGTTTATAAAAACTCTATATCCAAACATACACAAAACAGAAAAACAAATCCAGTCTGTCCCGATAACAGCAAAATCCAAACATATCGTCGTAAACTTCCGAGTAGATGAACTCAAAGCAGTGCAAAATTAGAGGAACCATTAACCCCAGACCACGAGAAACACTCGAACCAACCAACATAACAGGAGAGAGGGGGAGGCAACGGAATGAAGGGAATGCAAACACAAAAACCAAAAACAACGTAATGGCCCGGTCATCGACAGTGAAAACTATGACGCCGGCATCACCGGAATGAGGATGAAGCCACCAGGACGAATCCAAAGTGGAACAACCAAATCTATAGCAAGAAAAAAAAGCAAAAGTCGTAAACAAGTGAGAGAATATGGTCAATATACAGACCATACAACCAAAGTGTTGACTGAAAGAGCAAAACAAGAAAAGCAAACAAATAGTGTAGTCAAGACGGTGAAGATTGGCTAGTCGATGATCTCATCTGGGGTGTCAACGATGTCGAGGCAAAGAGTAAGATGTAGGTAGGGGTAAACAATCTCTCCGGAAAGAAATTAAGAAAACGCCGATGCAATGATAAGGACAATGTAGAGCAAAAAAGTAAAACAAGAACGAAGGCTTAACGTCGTAGCCAACTCGACGTCTTGTCCAACTTGGACAAGGCGACAAGTTGCTGTTATTAAGCAGCGACAACGATGGCGAGACTTACGGCTAGGCCATATTGTCTATACTGCTGAGATCAAAAAGGACCCACTGGGGCCGACATATCCAAAGACATAACTGTCACAAGTGACTCAGATGATAACCATTCAATCACATCTTCAGCTCACTCATACGGCACTGGGTGCAGAGCACAACAGTTCCACCATTGCGCTCTACAGGGAAGATCTGACCATCGTCAAAAGATTCATCACACGTTGCGCACTTAAAGCACGCATCGTGCCATTCACCTCCCAAGGCCTGAATGTACTGGCCGATGACCGCCGTCCTGCACTTCTTACACTTCGGCGCCCGACGCTCAGTGCGCTTGGTCTGGCACTTAATGCACCAGGCATAACCATCCTTCTCGATGTGGGTTTGACCCTTCTCAAAGGGATCACCACACTCAGCGCAGAAGAAATGGCCGTAGTGCCAGTGGTGGCCAAGAGCCACAATGTGCTCACCGTGAATGGGCGTCTTGCAGTGCTTGCAACGAGGCGCAAAGTGCTCATGCCAGTCAAGGTGGCAGTAGAAACGCAGACGTTCATCGCCATCATCAATAGCAGTCTTACCAGGTTCATCCGGAACACGAACGCCCGAGTTCCTCAAACGGATACGCTCGAGACGTTCAGTGCGCGCCTCTTCTGGCTCAGGAGAGATCTCCATAGCCTCAAGGTTAGTGTTACAAGTGTAACAGTTGAAGCATCCAGGATGGAACTTCTCGCGCGATCCACCGAGCTGGATGAAGCGGCCTTCAATGGGAAGACTGCATTCGTGGCAAATTGTCATCCCGCTACGACGAACACTATCACGGGCAGGGGTCCACTGCTGTTGACGCAGCCGAGGCAAAGGACGGCTGCCTCCAGGTCCAGGAGTAGGTAGAGGACGAACACCATTCACAGGCGTCACATCAATTGTGGATGATTTGTCGTTAAACGATGGAGCTGAGACGAAAATCGCAGGACCACCGCTCTTGGAGTCGTCATTACCTGGAAGGTTGATGGAAGGCACATTGATGCTGGGTACATTGATGCTCGGAACATCATCTGGGGCTGGGATGGTCTGGATCGGAGGCATAGCTCTCTTCGAAGGAGAGTTGTTCTCTGATGGCACATTGATAGTGGGAACAGAAACCGAGATGGCGGGAGCATTCACACGGGACGCAGACGGCGAAGGGTCTGACGACACCGAGATAGAAGGCGGCGCCACTGGGGCAGGTGATCCGCGCGAGGTTTGAGATCCTGATCCAGGTCCTTGGGAAGATGAGGGAATGGAGGAAGTCCGAAACTGTCCAGATACAATTCCACTGCCGTTTCGGTAGAGGCTCCCGACGCCGGCTCCAGATATACTGGATGCGCCCGCAGGGACGACACTGGATGCCTGAGAGACGGCGTGCGAAGAGGTAGAAGTCGGCGCAGTCCGGTCGTGGCCTAGTCGCTTATCAGTCGATTCGTCAGGTGGCGTCCAGGAGGCATCGAAGCTTACAATGGGGCGGCCAGGGTTGTTGCTAACGGCTGACGGTGTGGGGATTTTCCGGTCCTTGCTAAGACGGACACGGGTGGCTTCGCGGAGATCATCCGGGCGGATCTCGATACCGTTTTTGCGAGGAACGTCGATGTCCTTGGCGGGCGGCGGAGTGGAACTGTCGGACCGAGTGTAATTGGGATTCCTGGATTGGGCAGGGGGGTTGCGGTGGATTTCTACCCGCTCAAGCGGTTCATTCTCACAGCGCTCGTAGGGCTTGATAGGAGTGGGCAAGGCACGAGAATTTGAGGTGGAGGCAGCTGGTCTGGGACTGGAGATGCGAGAAGTAGCGTGACTGGAAAATATAGGTGCAGGAGTAGACTTGGCAGGAGTAGACTTGCGAGACTCAGGCTCCTCCCAAATCTGCTCACCAGAGAAAGGCCGATCTATCTCACCACTGATGTTACGCTTCATGCTGCTCCGGCGACGAGGTGTCGGGGCATACTTGCCCGAGTTAAGGCCAGAGTAGGACTTCCCCGACGATACCGAGGAGAGAGCAGCAGAGTATGCACTATCAGTAGGAGAAATAGCAAGCTCATCAACAACTGCGACACTGCTACCGGCGTTACCAGTAGAGTCACTTGAGCGGCGACTCCGACGGGAGTAGTGGAAGTCGCTGTCAACAGAGTTGTTGGAGCAAGAGCGCACTCTGTCGCGAGCAAGGCCAGTAGGCACAATATCGTCGCCGTATAGACCAGCGGCGGCAGCCCTCGCATGCTTGTAGCTATCCCGGCGCATGTGCGGACGGTAAGCGTACGGAGCATTGGGGTTGGGCGGCTTGACGCCATTCTGGTGCTGCCAGACAAGCTCAGAAGCTTCATTCAGCGCAGCGTTGTACAGGCGCTCCTCATCTGCATTCTTGGGGGGAACAGAGGCGGCGAGCGAGGTACTCTTCTTAACAGCTGGCGGGGGGGAAATCGATTTGCGACTAGCGCGCTTCATGTCAAGCGCTTCCATGGCCTGGCGAATGGAGTGGGCTTCTTCTTTCTCCATCCACCGTTGTCCGCGCTCAATGTATGTTGTGCTGGGAACGACTTCTGAGAGCTTCGGAGGGGATGTGGGCTTGGAGGGGTAGTAGTCACGGCCTTGACTGGTGGTGCTGTAGCGCGAGCGCACACTACCATTTATGGTAGAGGAGTCGGTCGCGCTTTGGCGAGACTGGGCATATGAGGAAGCATAATCGGGGACAGTGGTAGAGGCAATGGCAGTGGTCGTAGTGGAACCCATTGACACTCGGTTCTGAGATCGACGAGAATCGGAAGGCAGTTCACGTGCACCGGCCGGGCGGGACTGACGGCTGTTTCGCAGATCGGCAAGGTAGGCAGCTACACATAAGTTACAGTTAGATACAAGTTCATTGTTCACATACATTGCAGTTCGCAAGTTTTTAGATGGCCAACATTATGTCCTCTTGTTGTGGTTATGTTTTTTACAGGCGCAAGAAGGTTTGGTACGGTTTGGTTTTTGTCGTCACTTGGCGCGCGTTCGATCTACTTGGGAGCATCGGGACCTGTTACGATTGGCTGGCAGTGCCATCATGTAACTTATGACGGATGGCGAAGCGGGTTGGCGGAAAGCGAGAAAGAACAACAAAACATATCAAGGCAAGTAAATAAAGTGAAAGGCGCGCATACCGAACTGGTCGTCCTTCATGTATGTTGGTGACGGCGGCGTCACCTTACGGCGATGCTGACTGCCGCTCTTGAACATCGTGAACACTGGGTATCGTAGTCGTCTATTTGGTTCACTAGATGTTTCGGCGGAAGAGCTTTAAGTCAGGAGGGGGGGGGGGGAATAATAGTAACGTGACAACGACGTCAGTGATCGCTTGCGAGCCGGCGGGAGGATAGTGAGAGTATATATAGCGGTCCCAGTGCTTTAGATCAAAGCTTTTCTAATATAATCACACGGTGAAGGATCGCTGAGGAAGGAAACGAAATTAAAAGCAACAGTACAAAAGCTCGAGCTTTCCGCGTTTTTTTTTCTTTTTTTCTTAATTGTGTCTCGTGTGATCAATTTAGCGGAAAGAGAAGCCGGTATATTAGGTCTGTCCGACGAAATAATTTAAGCCAAAAAAGAGAAACAAGATGAAAAACGTAATCCGGTGATTGTTCCACAAGAGCGGACACTAGATAAACGCTGAGTAACTGGAAAACTGAAATATTCCAATATCTTATTAAAGTAGTTATTGCCAGAAATGACAAGAAAAGCAGAATCAGATCGAAGAGTCTTCAGAAGACACAAGATGACGCTGGGAGGCCCTGAAGCGGCGCCTATTCTCCTATAAATAATTGTTCGTAATCTAATGGCTCTGGGGGGAAAGCATGCCTGTGTCATTGTTGTTGTTATTGTTGTTGTTGTTGCTCACTGCAGAAGCCTCTAGCAGGGTGTTTTGATGTCATTTCAGGGCCCATGGTCCCCTGAATGAGAGAGCTTGATCTGGGCTAGTTCGGCTAGTTAGGTCCCCGGCCGTAGCTCCATCCTCTGTAAACTTTACTTTTTTCCGCAAGCGGCGAACACAATAGGCTGCCGCATGCCATATGTCAGATCAGCGAGAAGCGCATTATTGATGGATTGTCCGTTTCCAGTATGGCTTGACTTACAATATAACAATAAACAGACAATAAACGGCGGGCTTCCTGGTCTGCACTGTCAAGGGATATGCTACGAAGGGATGGGTGTGGACCGGATGGGGAAGCACTACCAGAACAGACTGCAAACAGACCGAGAGAAAGATATGTCGACATGAGCTCATCGACATCAGCATCTTCTTCTCCCTTTGCTTGTACATATTTAGAAAAAGTCATGAATGCACACCGGATCATCAGTGAGCAAGCCAAGCCGGGGTCTTAGAGTGAGTGAGGTTGTGGTTTCCGTAGCAACGAGCTGTAAGATCGGGGTCACGACAATTCTTCTTGCTAGCTATCTGCAATTATATCTGTGCCGTACATGATACGTCACGAGATGCAGTAGAAAGATATCAAGCAGTTAGTGAATGTGGAGACAGTGTAATTTATGGATCAAAAGAGATAAATGTCAAATAGGATTTGCCGTGTATCATTTGGCTTCTGTGTGAATCTTGTGTTGAATGTTGTGTTTTGACGGTGAGATGGCTGCATGCACTTTCGCCTATCCCGGTCCGTGCAAGCAAGCACTTGAGTATAAATGCGATATCACAACTTGATGTTGTGAAATTTATCATGTCTCAATGTTTGTTTTGATCAATCAACAATCTGATTATTATCAACACACTGATCGCTTGGTCTTGAGTTGCAATTCCTCAACTCCCGGGCCACCCTCCACGAGATCTCACTGCCGCACCAAACGAATCACCCGATCTGAAAGTCAATGTCCAAACGCAACACCCTCTTACTTTTTATTTTTGCAATCTTTCCCGTCAACGCTCATCATTCCAAGTTTGACCTTTGAACCACAAGGTGGCGAAGCTCTCAAGAGCTTGTTGGACTGGGCAGGCTTGTTCTCAGGCGAACCAGTCGATCCTCACGAAGATGCTATGGGTGCAAGTGCAAGGTCATCTGCAAAACCACAGGCTACCCCCTCACCAAACTGAAACACAGCCAACGCATGTTCTATCACCCCATGAGACCTGGTTTGCAATACTGGATCTTGTGATTTGTGAGATTTCTGGCTATAAACGTCACTGGATGGATCCTCCATGCAAGCACTAATGGATTACCAGACCAGAGAAGGTATCGCTTACAGGAAAAAAGCTTGCTTTGTCATTCATTCTATGAGCCAGAGCATTCTAAGAGAACCATTCATTTTTAATGAAGACAGATTTGAGCTCGAATTTGTAGCAGCAGAATGTTAGGGTTATGGCAATGACAAAAACCCATTACTCCTACCCTCAACCCTGCTCTCACCGACTAGGAATCTTGCCATGTGCTTCCCGATATCCTCGGAATCCCACTTACCGCCATTGTGCTCTTAACAATATGTACCACACCAACACATTCATTCGTGCCCCGATGCTTCCATATCAATAACTTGTTATAACCGGCTGCGTGTACATGCATTCCACATCCACACACATAATCCACAGAACCACAGTACGAATCCATATGGCCCTGGCAACCACTAGAAAATTCTTGAGAATCAGGGCCATGCGAGTTACCCGTCCTTTGCGCCCATCTTTCTTTGTTTTTATTTTGATTGCATGTTGCATGCTGCATTACAATATTGAATACAGATGCACCATCCTATCCAAACTTTTCATGTGAACTCACTTACACAACAACACAACACCGGGTCCAAGTGGATTAATGCCCACACTAGGTGGCGCCCACGATATCACACGTTTATGCATTCACACATTCTTGTGGATTTCGCATAACAACAACACAAATAAACGAACAGCAAATTTATAAATTAGACAAATACTCTAATCTCTAACCTTGACAGTGATTCAGCCCAGACCCTGTCCACGCGGGCTTTCATTTAGCAGGGCACACAGACTCGGGTAAGAGATGGATCTTCCGGACCACAGGGAAGCTGAACCAAAATCTAGATAATCAACTGAGACTTCCGTCTATTACAAACTGAGACCTAATGAGATCACTGCGTAGGTAAACAAACAGTGGGCAAATATTTTGAGAGATATGGTTACACTCCCTTGGCGACGGGTCCAGATATATATTTCCTCAAGCGAGCGAACGATTCAAGTCAACTCCCGAAACATGGTGAGTATGCTCTGATTAGAATCACCGGGATTGTCTGGGCTTCTGGTAAGCTTAGAACAAAAGACTCTAGATGTCATTATGCTTTGGTGGTAATGTTGAATTATATGCAAACATCAGGTGAGACATGTCTTGTGTGTGACATAGCACGACATGATCGTGAGCCTTTTTTTTTTGCTCATTTCCGATATAGGTATTTATATGCATGCGAGGTATAAAATGACCAAAGAAATCTGACTCTGTTCGTCCATTTTCCTTGGACACACTTACCCCTGGTATCCAGAAATCCCCTTCACTTCATACGCCAGCCAAGAATGTCCCGAAAGGACGATGGCTTCTGCCCCCCCCCCCCCCCCCCCCCCTCCGAGATTTCGGGTTCCGCACTCCTTGGTCTGTTGATGTTGTCAACTTTCTACTGAATTCACTCACTTTCTGTCTCTTTTCACTTTGTCAACGGGGTTTGTCTGAATTCTTACATAGCAAATAAACCCTATATCACGCATGTTTGGAGCGTCATGGTCTATGTTCAAGCTAGATATATGGGTGTTGCGATGTTCGTTCATGGCACAAGACCTATATCATCAGTCTGTAAGAACAAGCAAGGCCTTGCTTTGTTATTGTGGGCTGCTTGGTCAACTCTCATCGTCTCCTTTGACATGCTGCAAATCCGTTATGCGCGTGAGTGACTTTCGCGTGTTCTCTCGTCTTTGTTAATATGGCATGGTGCAGTGCGATATGGCTAGCAGTTGATGGACTGATGACAGACTGATGTTCCTGAACAAATGGATGTAAATATGAATGCTAATATTACATTATAAATTTGCTTTCTGTATCCATTTTCTTTACACAGAAAAAAAGGGCTGTCCTCTTGCAGTGAAGCATCCTGGGATAATCATACAGCATTCAACCTACCATAATCCGCACAAAAATGTCACCTTCTAGAAGTCTGTTCCATGATCTTCTATTCCCTTTCTCCTGCGTCTGGTGAAGCTTGGGGTACCAAAAATATAAACTGCTACCGTTCATGTTCCCCAGAATCCCCTTTCCGTACCAAAAGCAAACCCCAACTAGTGAGTTTGGCTACATCGGTCAAGGTCTGTTATAAAAAGCCTCCCGATGCACAATCCAAGATCAATGGTCTCAAAACAGGAAAGAAAACCCAGAGCTGTCAGCTCATGGGTCTTCACTTCCCCGGTTGAGTACTGGCCTGGACATTGCTAGGGCTGCTTGCTGCCGGTATATCTGAGTGTTGACCGGGGGCTGTTGAAGGTGTCGCAGGTGGCTTTCTAAAACCCAGGTTCTTGAGCTCGTCGCGAGCCATGAGGTTACTAAGAAAGGTTAGTCGATGAACTCAGGGTTATTATCCGATTATATCAGCAATATTATAGGGACACTGGAATATAAATGCTTCCAAACTGACACAGAACTCCGTCGTTGAAGTCTGATATGGAGCGGGATGATATTTTAATTCGGAGCCAATCATCAGGGGAAGGAATTGAAGTTTCTTGGCACAATTTTTGGTCTGGGCTAGCATCCAGCGATACTTACTTATCCATGCGACACTCGAGGTAGCCTTTCGCAAGTTGACGGCAGTTCTCATCGTTCATGCCTCTGACGCTCTTGAGGCAGGTCAAATATTCTTTCATAATGGAAGTGCACTCGCCTATATTGCGGTTAGCTGTTTGATTATAATCTTGATATGTTCATTCAAGCTGTCATGGTAGGTGGATGTGAGATTCCAGGTTATAAAGGAACTTGAGGACAGCTATCTGCATAGACATCAAATTGTGATATCATAGATCTCTTGGATGTATGAGACCACACTTTTCATATTTACCACACAGCGAAATTCCCTTGCTGAAAATAAATAGGGGACTTGTTTCCAGAACACCTGTGTTCATACTTGTGGCTTCGTGATATTGACAAAGGGAACATAAATATGTTCAAGACAAACTTACCAAAGTGATCAAGTGGAAAACTACCCCTCTGAGGACTAATACAAATGATTATTTCAGGCATCAGAACTCCGCAACAGCAACAATAACAACTCGTCGGTTAAGTGAACATACGGTGTAGGTTTGGTGAGCATCTTTCCACCACCGGGACTGCCAAAGCTACTCATGATGAAAAATGTGATGTGTCCAGTGTCGAAGTGTATAGATTATGGATAGATTGAACAAAAAGTCAACAACAAAAATAACACCACGTAATGCCCAATGATGACAATTATGTAAAATTGACAAGTTCAACCTCAAGATTGAATGTCATTCACATGTTTCGGGGACCTCGCATGACATAAAGTTTCCATTCTAGTAAGTCGACGTTCTGGTGCTAGGTTGAGAATGACCAATAGCAAGTAATGTGGCACAGATTATATTAGCGCCACAACGCCACAATTTTTTCTCAGGATCTCGGAAGTGCGGGTCCTCATCGGCTACTGCGAAGCCTTATTCTTGTTCTATAAACCCGGCCACGAGTTTTATGATGTGGGATAAAACTTGACCAGTCTCAAGCATATTTTCTTTAATAAATCCATCATGCTATTATCGTCAATATAGTGATATTTTTTCCAAGCAATCCATCATATCCAAGAATCACTTGCAGTGTGCTATAGTCGGTCAACAACATTGACCAATAAGTAAATTCGGATATTTTGACTTCGCTAGATCAGGATCCAAACTAATCGATGCCCAACTCCAAGAAATGATAAAATAACCTAATTGTTGACGGTCTATCTTTGCTATTCTGGATTGAATCAACGCTCAGAAACCGTAGGGGTTTGGATTCTCAGGGTCTACAGTACTTATACTTGTTATCTGACTAGCGTTGGCACTACTCTCGATGGTCGAAACAAGGAAGAACCTTTACATGTTAATGTTCTGGGTCTATAACACGGTTCTATTCATCGCCACCAACTCTTAAAACAAGAAGGCTGGGGTTTTGGATTGGGTTTGTCTGTCTTGTTCTGAAGAGACTAGCCGCATGAACACTGAGGCCGGGATTATATCCAGAAAACTGTCAATTTTTTCGCCTGCCCCCATCCCCTCCTACCGCTTCCTTTGCAAGCAAGAATTCTCAATTGGGGGACCGTTTAAGGCCTCAACTGGTCTTCACATCACTCGTACGCCACGGGGCAGAAATTTCAACCCAAAGCTGCATCCATTTGAGTTCTTCTGCAGGAAACTTGCATCAGAGAATCCAGTTGCGTAGTATTGATGTAGTAGACAAAACATTCAACAGCGAGAAAAAGGCGGTGTTTTTTTTCTGCCTACCGGGTGTAATCCCAACTGATTCATTCAATAGTCTAATCGGGCTTGCATCACTCACTGTAGATGAGTGCATAGAGCACTGAGGAATCCCTCAGAAGCCCAAGTCCAGCCCACCTGCCCCCAGTTTAGGTCTATTTTGTAGTGGATTATCAAGTAATTGCTGCAGAGGTGGATTCCACCCGCTGCTGAGATCGTGCTGTCGGCTGCATACAATTTTTCCTGGTGCTGGATCCTCCACTGACCGATGTTAAGACTTTGCGTTGCTTGTCCGTCCACTAATTTTCTTTTACCCTCACTTCATCCAATTGACCAGTAATTTTGGCTTCACTTCATTTTCCTTATTCGTCTGGATACTATATAGCCATTGGCTGCCAGTCGCACCCATCACATTGGGCAGGATATCTTCAAAACCCGCCCATCTCTCGAACCCTTCTCCAGATAGACCCCTTGAGGTTAACCTCGTTTCTAAAAAAAAGTCTCCAGAACAAACCTCAGCTTCCCGTGAGAGCCAAACCCTCGAGTTACCCTTGGAAGCTTCCTTCACCGCATATACTACCCGGCCCGGACTTTCTTTAGCCTTGTGCTCCCGTCCCATTTCCCGGATCCCGACTCAAGTGCCTCTAATACCCCACTTAACTGCTACGACCTCCGTCATATTCCATCATGGCTGCCCTCGGAGAAGATCTTCTGGGTACCGTCAACAAGCTGCAGGATTTGGTGTTTAACACCATTGGCAGCGACTCTCTGGATCTGCCTCAGATTGTGCGTGCCCAACCCGTCTTGAACGAACTATCACGAGACTTGGCTTTCATTCAGGAGTAAAGCCCTGTTTCGCAAATTCAGACACTGGCTTATCTAATATTGCTATTGGCTAGTTGACGGCTTGGATCACATGTGTTAACAATGCTTTTCCCTCTAGGTTGTCGTCGGTTCCCAATCTGCCGGTAAATCTTCCGTTCTCGAAAACATCGTCGGCCGTGACTTCCTTCCCCGTGGCTCTGGCATTGTCACTCGTCGTCCTCTAATTCTCCAGCTCATTAATGTTCCCGACGAGGAGGGTGAGGAGAAGCCCGACCCCTACCGGTCACCTTCCGCTGCCCGTCGTTCTGAATGGGCCGAGTTCCACCACATTCCCAACCGCCGCTTCAACGACTTTGGTGATGTAAAGCGCGAGATTGAGAACGAGACTTCCAGAGTAGCGGGTAACAATAAGGGCATCAACCGTCAACCCATCAACCTCAAAATCTACTCCCCACATGTCCTCAACCTGACTCTGGTTGATTTGCCAGGTCTGACCAAGGTAGGTCACAAAACCTTTCTTGCATCTGTAATTGCCCCGCCATCGACGAGCCACTGCTGCTGTGAAAATTTCGTCCACAGATCATGCTTTATTTCTCCCCTGCAGATGCACGCAAGACATGTCAAGGCCAGACCCCATGTTAACCCCCGGTTCTCAATCTGCAGGTTCCCATTGGTGACCAACCCACCGATATTGAAAAGCAGACTCGCAACCTCATCTCTGAGTACATCGCCAAGCCCAACAGTATCGTTCTCGCTGTCTCCCCCGCCAATGTCGATATCGTCAACTCTGAAGCCTTGAAGCTCGCTCGCCATGTCGATCCTCTCGGCCGCCGGACCATCGGTGTCCTCACCAAGGTCGATCTGATGGATCACGGCACTAACGCCCTCGACATCCTTTCCGGTCGTGTCTACCCTTTGAAGCTGGGGTTTATTGGTGTCATCAACCGTTCCCAGCAAGATATCCAGGGTAATAAGCCTATGGAAGATGCCTTGAAGGCGGAGATGGATTTTTTCAAGCACCACCCTGCTTATCGCAACATCGCCTCCCGCTGCGGTACTCATTTCCTGGCCAAAACTCTCAACACCACCCTCATGGCCCACATTCGTGACCGCCTTCCTGACATCAAGGCCCGCCTGAACACTCTGATGGGCCAGACCCAACAGGAGCTTGCTAGTTATGGCGATATGCACTTCAGCGGAAAGGAGCACCGTGGTTCTCTGATCTTGACCCAGATGACTCGCTTCGCCACTTCTTTCATCTCCTCAATTGACGGTACCTCAACTGAGATTTCGACCAAGGAACTTTGTGGTGGTGCTCGCATCTACTACATTTTTAACTCAGTCTTCGGTAGCTCGCTGGAATCTATCGACCCCACTTCTAATCTCACTGCTATGGACATCCGGACTGCTATTCGCAACTCGACAGGCCCTCGCCCCAGTCTGTTTGTTCCTGAAATGGCTTTTGACCTGTTGGTCAAACCCCAGATCAAGTTGCTGGAGACTCCTAGTCAGCGTTGCGTCGAGTTGGTTTATGAGGAACTTATCAAGATCTGCCACACTTGTGGCTCCACCGAGCTTTCTCGCTACCCCCGTCTTCAGGCCAAGCTTATCGAGGTTGTCTCTGACTTGCTCCGTGAGCGCTTAGGTCCTGCTTCCCAATATGTTGAGTCTTTGATCTCAATCCAGCGTGCCTACATCAACACGAATCACCCCAACTTTCTGGGTGCTTCGGCAGCCATGAGCAGCGTCGTAAGCAGCAAGCAGGAGCGCGAGCGCAAGCGTCTTATCCAGGAGGAACGTGAGCGCCGTGAGCGCATGCGTATGAAGGAGCTTGCCAACGGCTCTGAGGCTGGTACCAATGAAGATGACGATGTCCCTGGATCTCTCCCCGACAAACGCCTTAAGAACAGCGGTCTGAACTCTATGAATGGTCAAGCCAATAGCCGTAACATGTCTATCAACACCCAATCTGGTAGCAAGCAGGGTGACTCTTTCCTCAACTATTTCTTTGGCAAAGATGGCCCCGGTGGTATTCCCAATTCAAACGGCCCTCGTGATCTTCCCATGAGAGGACTGAATAGCCCCACTGCCGTTCCTCGACACATGAGCCACAACTCGGAACCCAGCGGTGGCATAATAAGCCAGAGCATCCGTCGTCCCGACATGCTTTCTTCTCAAAACCGCGATGATGACTTCACGCGCCCCCCAGTGGTCGACATTCCTTTCGTAAGTCAATTTTTGATTCATTGAAGCTTCAAGATTACTAACATCATCTTCAGGGTACTCCCGGTAACCCCAGCCAATCTGAGGCTACGCTCACCGACCGTGAGGCTATGGAGACTGACCTCATCCGTGCCTTGATCTCCTCCTACTTCAACATTGTCCGCGAGTCTATCGCTGATCAGGTGCCCAAGGCTATCATGCATCTCTTGGTGAACCACTGCAAGGACGTTGTCCAGAACAGACTTGTCAGTGAGTTGTACAAGGAGGCTCTCTTTGAGGAGCTTTTGTACGAAGATGACGGAGTCAAGAAGGAGCGTGAAAAGTGTGAGAAACTGTTGTCGACTTACCGTGAAGCGGCTAAGATAATTGGTGAGGTGCTATGAGTGCTTTATCCTTGCCTATAAACAAGCTTTCTTTAATATGTGATCATCTCTGGATGATCACTGAGGAATGACAGTCTCATTCGCTCTGTGTATAATGATTGTGTACTGTCATACCAAAGACTGCTTGTATGAATACTCTTCCGTTTCCATGTTGGTCGTTGCGGTTTGTTGCCTTTTCTTGCGTTTATACGTGTCGCACGTTTTTTTTTTTTTGATGCCATGTTCGCCATGCTAGTGTTATTGTTTCTTCTGAGTTGTACTGTTCATCTTGCTCACACGTTTGTTACCTGTTGATTTCATCTTTCATGTTCCCTTGCTAGACGCCTTGATTACGACATCTAAATTCCTTGGTCTCCTCATCCTTACTAGGCTTCATTTTCATCTCTCACCGCTCACCTGTCGCTTCTTGTCATACCGGCGTCTTCACCTGTCAGCCTGTCTTATATCAATCTCATCCGCCTTTCCCGTTTATCCCCCGTCGGTGCCCAATGGGTCACATACCAAAAAGTCAAAGAACTATGGGCAACAAATGATTTTCTTTTTGTACCCACTTGCACTTGACTGATGATTCATCCATGACGCGTCAGCATCTGTCACGACCTTTCCGGCTTCCAGCCAACTCACGACTGTTACAAATATTCACCCCCCCCCGTTGTTACTGTTGCATTCTTTTATAGCTTTGTTCTTGCATAGAATGTTTCCCTTTCTTTTGGTGCTTGTAAGCTGCGTTTTTCTTTTTTGATTTTGGAGCAAAGCACTGTGTATATTACCTTCCTCCTTCATTTGGCCTCGTGCTTTGCTATTGTTCTTGGTAACGTCGTGAGTTTTGATTGGGAAGTCGAATGGTGATGTGGCGTAGGTGATGGTAGTGGATGATAGAGAAATAATTGATATATGATGTTTCTTACTGGTGTTCGGTCCATACAGTTGATATGAGTGAATACAATAGCAAGATATACGACAGATGTGAGTAGTTATCTATGTAAGATTTTTGGGATATTTTCGTCTCTTTAACAGATCATGACACCATTAAATTAAATCCAAGTCATCACCACTTTGACTCCGTGCCCTTCTTGAAAACAGAAAAGAGAACTTGCGCTCCTCAAAAATCCTGAAACTCCCAAAACTCTCACGCTCAACAATTGAGTACGAAAACTCAACCTTATCATCATCCTCCTCCTTATTTCCCTCCTTGCCCTCTTCATTGCCCTTGCCCGACGCAACTACCTTTTCGAATCTCTGACGTACAGGACTCGGCATCTCATCCCTGGGTTTCTTGTCCTTCATGAGCCGTGCAGGAGGCCATTCCAAAGCTCTTGTCACCAGCGAACGCCAAAGCAGGCAAGGCTTACTATCCGGGAAAATGCTACTCTTTCCAAAAACTCTGTGCTTCAATAGTGTGCCAATCTCCTGCATCATTCGGTACTCAAAGTCCCAACTGGCCTCGTGCTCGGCGAAACGGCAGGCCCGGGGTTTGAGGGACTTGGCAATGTTAGTCCACTTTTTGTGACATTTTTGGGACGGAGGTTCCATGACTAAGATGTAGTTGGGATCGGCTGGGTGATACTTTATCCAGTGGCTGATGAGTTGGCGTAGAGTCAGCGAGGTGGGATGACCGCGGAAATCGCAGCACCAGATGTGTTGGGTGACGATGGCGTCTAGAATCCCGCTTATCTCCGGGTAGTTGTCGATAGCTCTGGCAAGGACCAAGAGCAGTGAGGATTTGCTTGATCGTTCTGGCGTAGATAAGAGATCCGAGTGCCAATATTTCGAAAGTTTTGTAATTCTTAATGTCGTCATAGTGACGAAGCAACTTACAAGTGTATTGGAAGATTGAGATAGCCATGTCCTCAGTATGATCAGCCAAAGGGCGAGGCGGGCTTCCATCCAGACCGGCAACTCAGTAGCCGTTAGGAAGAATATTGTGGACTTCTCGAGCCCATTTGAAGAAAGTGCCGAGAGGAGTGGTGAAACTCATCGGTCAATCGAGCATGGGCGAATGGCTGCTCGGTGAGTATGTGCTGGGTGAACTCAACGACATTGTTGATATCATATTTCTGGCAGCGGCAGCAAAGAGGGCACCCTCCAGCTTCTTTTTGACAAACGGATGCTCGTAGAGAGTAGGCTAAAGAGCGTGCAGGTCAAGGTCCGAGAAACACTCTGGTAAATCAAGATCGTCTAAATCGGTCCTGAGGGCCGTAGACGTCGATTGCAGATGATTCACTGGAAGGTCTCCAGAATGCTTGCAATAAAGGGCCGCCGCAGACAAAAGGTAGTCGAAGATGTTCAGAATGAATCTATGTTTTTCTGGGAGAAACGAATCGACAACGTAAAGATGCTGTCTAAGGAGGGTCATGAGATATTCTAAACGTTGGGGCTTTTAGGTCATATACGGAACCCGATACCACTTGCCAGCCTCGCCATAGGTAGGCCTGTGATCAAGATCGAGGTACATGGTGCAACCTGGAGGATCAAGTAGTTAGAAGACTAAAGAAAACAAGCGATATCATTCAAGGCTCGTAGAGTTCAACGTACCTATCAATATCTGGGGAGTACAAGATACTACTGATCAAAAGAATGTCACTGGAGAGAAGTAAAAAAGTAAATTCAAGGCCACGAGATGGTGAGTCAGTCTCTTCAAACGGAGTCCACTGGAATAGGAAGGCACGCGCTTTTGAAACGCTCTTTCGTATTGAGTGGGAAAATTCTGCAACTTCCTATGTTTATCAGAATTTTAGTACTGTCTCATACAATTTATAAATAATAACATTCTTTGCGCTGAACTATATGCTTAAGTTTCTGTTCATTCTGCCGAGGTTTTCTTCTAACACACGAGACCGATGAGCGGCAACGAGATCAAATTCATCACAATCAGCAATGACTAAGGGATGACTAAAGAGAATAGAGTTTCCGATAATGAACATGAGTGTTGACTTGATATCTATTATGTACAGAGGTGACTATTCACCGTATGGTTGATTATCTAGAATACTTTACATGATGCTGAGTCGATGCCAGATCGGGCATAAAAGTGGGGCAGTCTGCAGGTGGAACCCTAGACTGCATGGAAAAAAGCAAAGTTAAATATCCCAAAGGTTTGAGCCATCGCGAACCCGGGGGTGAAAAAAAAAATAGAAGTCCTGGGCGAGGATTCAACAAAAGGTGGTATTATCTAATGAAAGACATGATAGAAGCGAGTGTATGTGGAGAGGAGAGGATAACAATTTACAATTAACCCAAGAGTGGGCTAATGCAACGAAGTTTTTGAAAGTGCGAGCAAGACAAAGACTGATATGAGCTTGGATGCCGCTGCTGTCTGGATAAAAGGCAAGTAATTATGTTGATGGACCACCAGAGCCGGGTTGATCAGGAGAAGTGTTGGTGTTCTGTACTGCCGAGAGCATATACATCCGTTGATCTTCGCGTTGTCCACTTCCGAACAAGGCCATTCCAGGCTCGACCGAGAATGCAGCGTTTGATTGAGCAAACATATCGAACGCATCCTGAACAGACTAGTCAGTATGAATATGTTACAAAATGGACAGAAAATGAGTACATACCCAATTGATATCGGCCATGGCTATGCCGTGAGACTGAGCATTCATGGTATTCAACATTGAGGTGAATGGGGACTCGGCGTTCATACCGGCATACTGGTTCAGTTCCTCCTGATTGAAGTCCGGATCATCAAGCAAGAATCCAGCAGGAATTTCACTGGACTGTGGAGCATCAGGCATAGAGTATTGCTGATCTGGAAGAGGTGCAGTCATATTGGGTTGGAAGAAATTGTCGGGCAGACCAGTTCCCATTAAATGTGACGCATAATAATTCGCAGAAGCACTTGCAAGAGCCCCTGGGTCAGGAGCCGGGACAGACGCTGGAATAAGAGGATCGTTGATTACACTGCCGAAACCACACAAGTCGTCATTGTCATCTTCGGGACTATTCATGATGTCATCTACTCCCAAGTTTCCAGTCTTCATACTTTCAAGCATAACTTCGAGGATACTGGAAGCTTTGTATGCATCAATGTTCGTCTCGGAAAGATTTTTCCAAATCTTGCGAGTGGTGTCCAACATTCGAATCATATGTCTGCGTTGACGTTTGGTCCAAAAGCCAGTTGGCTTGCCAGAATTTGGGTGAGTACTGCGGGTGTCTCTTGTTGTCTTGTCATAATGGAGGTCGACACAGATGAGCATTGCAGGAAGCACAAAGTCCTTGGTCGCAGTAGTAGTGATGTAGGACTTCATAACTTTGAGTCTGTCATTAGGTTGCACGGCCTTGATAAAGTTGGCCAGATGTCCTAAATTGGCCAGAGCTGCACCTACAGCCACTGCACGTGAATGATCGTATCTTGAGTTTTCGCGAGCCTTGGCAGCATACCCACGATGTAAGAGACAACGAATTTTTTGATACGTGATCTCAAGATGGTAACTATGCATAATAGATGTAGGGGATCCATTCTCCAGATTGCTGATACGCAGATGATCAGGCAGTTCCTTATAGATCTGGTTGAGGCGGCCATCGAAAGTGAGGATCTCATCGTAGCTGGCTGGTCTGATGACTCTTGTCGTGGCTTTGACAATTTGAGCAAGTTCATGGTAAAACCTCGCTTTGAAAATGATGTATGTGATAGGTGTGGAATCTGACCACGGACGTGACGAAGGCAGTGACGTTGAATCCGGGCCAAAGTCAGTTTCCAACAGATTGGAGGGTAGTTTGGTATCACAGTCACCAGGATCTATCATACTTGGGAGGGATACCTGCAATGAAAACATGATATCTGAAATCCGAACAAAACTCCAGACTCTTCGCCGCATTTCCTGGGACAAGTTAGCATGGGGATTCAATATCCAAAGAGTAGATTTATTGATTCACATACTGCCTGAAACGGGGTAATGCCTTTGAACCATTTTGCATCACGATGGTATCCCATTCTGTAGGCGAGACGAACAATCATACTTATAATGAGATAGTACCCGAGATCAGCATCCCACCGAGTGGAATACTCGCCGAAGAGATACAAGAGCATCGTCTCAATAGTATGCTCAACCGGAGAAGTGTAGTCAGCGGCGGCAAGACACTGGACCGTGCGGATACGATAGGAATTCGCCATCTCTAAAGACCTGCCTCGATACTCGGGAGGCTCATCACCAGACTTATGGTAACCGAGCATAGCTAGACACATGACAGCATACACTAGACCAAGGAACATGACGGAAGTCTCGTTGGGATTTAGCCAATGGCTGTGAAGTTGCGCGAGAAAACTTGGTCTGTGTAGGATGTTCGAGGAGCCATCAGCAGAGTAGAAATACCTAGTGACAAGAGCTTCGACTTGGGACTTTCCCGGCAACTCGGCCCGAAGCTCTGACTTGGTCGCGGGCTGGACACCCCGGAGGAAAGCCGGACCGTCCCGCATAGACGGTGGCTTTGAAGCCAGAACACGGGCATAACTTGCTTCTAAGTCCTTTTTGTGAGTGGCAAAGTAATTCTTTACCTCGGCAATATCTGACAGGACAGCATGCCAATGTTGTTCACCCAGATACATCGACTTCCCTTGCGAAGCATCAATCTTGAGTAGTCCTAATGATACTGCTATCTGGTCCCCCTCTGTATCTTCAGTTTCATCTTGGGTACCTTGCATGGCATTTGGATCAACTTTTGGTGATGCGGTTGACGTTTTGCTTTGGCTGGATGTGCTACCTTTGGTATTAGGAGGCGACTGGCTTGATGACTCAACTTGAGCTCCGCCACGCATGAGGGACAAAACCAACCCCTCTAACCTATCAATCCGGTTTTGCATGTCATCGGGAGACTGGTTGGAGGGTGCAACTTTCTTGTTGCGAGCTGCCGGCGCTGCATATGAACAAGAAGCCGGGTCGGAACCCTCACGTTTGACACAATTTGCACATGGCCGACCACGATCGCATTTTCTGTCTGAGTATTAGTAATGATCCAGTACGAGAATAATCATAGAAAGTAGTCTCACAATCTAGTTCAGATATGTTAGCAAGATCTGCAGGCTATTTGTCAACACCTGCATCCACATGGCGTTGGAAGGTATCGGATCACTTACTTCCTTGTTCTACATGGATGGCAACTGAGAGGCACTCTGTTGCGTTTACGAACGACACGATATTGTTCTTCTGGCGATTGCCCCGATGAGCTAGACTGAGGTGTGGGGGCCATGCTTGATAAGTTTTGAGAGCTGTATTATGATATGCTGAAGGATAGTGAATAATAGTTCAGGCCTCAGTTTGCGTGAGATCTGTCCTATTATATATATAGATTCTAAAGAAATCTGAATGACTGGATAATGAGTTCTGCCTTATGCGTTTTGATAGTCGCGAATCGCAGGACATTAAAAGCAGCAGAAGAATCGGCAAGCCAAAAATGGAATCAGAACATGGATCGACTGTCAAGGGATTGGAGGGAACAAGTGTGTCAACAACAATCAATCAGCAATCAGCATGCAGATGAGAGTATGCGAATGCAAGAGATGTTGCAAATGGATGCTGCCATGTCTGGTGATTGAATCTAGGAAATTCACGAATCTGCCTATTAGCCGGAACCTGGTCACATAATCACATGCGTGGAGTCGAAAATCATCATTATTCTTGGAAAAAGCAAGCCATTAACCCTCAAACATCTTGATTGTTCATAAATAAAAAGAAGTCTTGATATTCTATCCCGGAGTTATGGTGAAGTAAACTCCGAAGATTGTTAGGGTTAATTTACTTTTCTCTGTGCAAAACTTCAAAATTTACATGTATCAACGACGTAATTGGAACCTTGATGTCTCCAATGACAGGTTAAAACGAATAGCTACCACTATTAGATGCGATGAGCAAAACACGAATTAATATATTTCAGGTATAAGTATATAATAATTTCGAATTCTGCTAGTGCATCAAATCTTGCCCCGCTATCCATCTGCTATCCATCTGCCGCCATCTTGAGCCTAGCGCGGTACATGTATGATGTGAAGGGGGCGAAACGAGTAAGATTTTTAAACTGTTGTCCCGTTGCCGAGCCCAATTGTCCAATGGTCAGAAGGCATCGGGGGTCACATCAAGCGCCAGGCGCAATATTCTAAAGCCTTGTAGTCCCACTCTATTGCATACACTCGATAACGTATCCGATATGTGATTTTTGATATGAAGTATCTGAGAGTATTGATTACGTGCAACAGTGGAAGCCTACTTTGGTGACAACTCACTGTAATGACCACACATGTCGGGCTGAGGATGTCTCATCATGAATCAAATAACTGAGAAGTAGTATTGTCAAATGTTTATACCAAGATAATTTTGAATGGTTAACATATTTAATCACGGTGGGTCGCATGTCACATTTGAGTGCTGGATGGTTAAGAGTTCGACCGTCAATATCGTGGATTACCTTTGTACAACCTATCTGTGAATTAATGTTTATTAATGTTGATTGGCCTATCTTCTTATCTTGCCGAGCTGTCCCTCTCCCCTATCAAATAAAATCGAGTGCGCCACAAAATGATCCAATGAGGCAGGGTGCCACATTTAACAAAAGGGGGCCACGGGCAGGATCACGTTTTGTCAATTTGTTGTGGAGTCACAAGCCCTACACAATAAAAATTCAAATTTTTGTGCGGATGAATACCGGCAAACCCTCTCTAAGCTCTGGCTCTGGCCGGACACCGCACACAACCAAGAGCTCACAATACTTTCTACTTGCCCTAGAAATTTTCCCATCGCACAAAGAGAACCTGTCGTGATATTCCGCCTGTGATCTTGACGACACATTACCAAATTATCCCAACCTTAAGGCCAAGCATAGGACAGGCAGGATGAAGTACATTCATTCCGAAGAGATTCTCACGATCCCTGAGGGGGGTACGTTATTTTCGATCTACGACAAACCTCTCGATATCCACGAACCGCTCGTCGAAACGAACAACATTTGATCAATCGAAGAATTACGGAACATGGGATATTGGGAGGAGTCGCGACATTTTTGAGGGGGGGGGGGGACAATTATGGCTAACAATGCCCATAGTCAAGATGAACATCAAGTCTAGAATTGTCACCGTCGAGGGTCCCAGAGGTATGCGAAAATCGCCTTGAAACAAAGCCATACGCCTCTGCCACGCACCGAACGACTGCCATCACGACACAATTCCTACACGCCAGTTACCAGTTTATATGCAATCCTTGACTTTGCAAAAACCCCTCTTCCATCGCCAACCACCAATACCCGAATCGTGCCCAACTGTAATCACTCCGCCATACTCGATTACCTTAAATGTTGCCTCTTGGATTCACTATTGGGGCTTCACGATGCTAGATTCAAAAATAAATTGGATTGGAGTTTCTCAATCTAGCTGGCAATTGGACACGCTGTGTGGCAGACAACGTATGCTCTAACAATGAGCACAAATTCCTAACATAATTCAACTACAGGCAAACTGGTTAAGGATCTCAGCCATATTGCTGTCTCCTTCACTGTCCCCAAGCCCAAGACCATCGCCATCGAGATCCACCACGGCAGCAGAAAGAATGTCGCCGCTCTCCGGACTGTCCGGACCCTGATCAACAACTTGATCATTGGTGTCACCAAGGGTTACAAGTACAAGATGCGCTACGTCTACGCCCATTTCCCCATCAATGTCAACATTGAGAAGGATGCTGAGACTGGCCAATTTGTTGTTGAGATCAGGTACGATTTTCTCGCAAACTTGGGTCCGGGAGAGATTTTGACGTTTGCATATTCCTGCACTCAATGTGGGTTGATGTTGCAGGGGTCAACGTTCTTTCTCGATGTCACCGAAGCTTCCCCTGTTTTGACGGATCGTAAGAAAACTAACGACTCGCAGAAACTTCATCGGTGAGAAGATCGTCCGTCGCGTTGTCATGCGCCCTGGTGTCAACATCGAGATTTCCAAGACCCAGAAGGACGAGCTTGTTCTGACTGGTAACTCCCTGGAGGCTGTTTCCCAATCCGCCGCCGACATTCAACAGATCTGCCGTGTCCGCAACAAGGATATCCGTAAGGTAGGTTTTCAACGGTTGTTTTTTTGTTCTATCGCCTCATCGCCCTGTCAATACGCTAACATTTTTCCTCTTCAGTTCCTTGACGGTCTGTACGTCTCCGAGAAGGGCAACATTGTTGAGGAAGAGTGATCGTCTTCACTAATAAGCGTGGGTGTTATTTTGCGTTTTCCGGGTCACATCATATCGGGGTGCGCAAGTCATTTCCGCATGTTAGGTAGCATGGTGCTACAAAAATCCATGATCAGGACAGTGTTTTTCTTTCCCGGGTAACTCTACAGGACAAAAAAAAGTTTCGTTAAATCCATCTTTGTATGGCTTTTCTCTTTGGGGTATTTGGTGTGAAGGTTCCCTTTTTTTTATATCTACAATCTGTTATTGGATAGAATATTCCCTGGTGACAGGGAGAATGCTTTTCTTTGTACTAGGTAGAGAAGGCAAAAATGATGACAGAAATGAGTCTTTGTTGCCATCGCTGGATTAGAGCACTCAAAATGGGACTGGGAAAAGGTCATGAAGACAAGATGGACTTGTTTGGTGTGAGATATAATGAATAATCGCATCTCAAGCACATTGCGGTCCATCAGTAACTTGTGCCTATTCGTTCGAGTGTTAAATGTTTGTTCAATGTTGTATTTGTTATCGTTTGACCGGCAGACTATTCAGTTTTCAATATTGGCAACAAAATCCTTCTAATAGGGGAGATGAAACCGAGACATTAACCGTGAATTTCGCCGAGTTCACATCCGAAGTTCTCGGCGCAGAACTGGCTCATGAAAGCATCGGAATGGCCCCTGCGACATTATCTACTATAACCAACAAGACTCAACAGCAAACAAACCCGACACCAAATAAACGCCAGTAACATACATAAATAGACATGGGCTCAGATAAGTACAAGACCCGCGAAAAGCAATGCAAATTGTGGGTACAAAATCAGGGGAAACAATAGATAATGGGCGGTGTAGATACAGGACAGGGGATATGTGTATACATGATGATGTAGATTGCAGAATAAATAACAAAACATTAGAATATATCAATGCAAGTAGATAGACGTTTAAGGCGTGTCTCATCGATTTTCTCATCGAAAATTCGTAGAAAGCGTGATCCCCCTTAATAATGGCCATCGTCGTCTTTGGGGGAGAACCGACGGGCCGAGCCAACCAGCGACGGCGATGCAGGCTGCCGTATTACCGTATACCAACGCCACATTGCATGTTCTTAACCGCGGCTGTAGTTACGGCTGTGGCGTGAGTGATTCCGGTGGATGGACTGACTGCGGGGACGCGAGTGGCTCCGGTGGCGACTCTGCGATCTATGTACACTATGCGCTCTCGGGTAGTCCCGCGAAGCCCGGCTCGAACGTGTGTCGCGAGTGTTGCGAGTGTCCCGGGTCAAGTAAGTGCTGTGACTGACGCTGCTACGGCCAGCAGGAACGCCACGGGAGCGTGAGCGGCGGCGACCACCTGAGCTTGAGCTGTCTGTTGGAAGGAGTTAGCGCCATATTCATGTCTCATGTTTACATAAGCTGTAAGCTTATTCATCATCGACTACAACTTACATTCACTTTCATATGACGAGTACATCGATTGTGACTCGCGGGGTGCACGCTTGTCTTTCTTCATGTTCATCATAGCCAGCATGGTGCCGGCCATCGCACTAAGACCCAACCAACCGGCACCGCTGGACTTCTTGTAGCGCTTCTCATTATGGAAATTACTGCGTCTGTCATCCCGGTGTCTGCTGCTGTGTCTACGACCACGGCCAGCAGCAGCACCCATAGCAGCACCAGCGGCACCAGCCATGGCGGCATTGCGACCAGTGTGGTGGTGATAGTCATCAGATCCAGAGTAAGACTCATAATCCTCAACGATGTCGCTCCCACGACGGCTTCCATGATCATGGCGACCGAACAAAGAAACCCAAAGTCCACGTGCAATGCAACAGAAGCAAAGAAGAGCAAGCAGAGCAACACCAACCAAGCAACCAATAACAATGCCAGCGATTGCACCTCCACTTAAGGAAGTACCAGTCCCAGAACTATCAGCAGCGCTGGTGCCAGTCGCATGGCCACCACCAGTAGTTGTCGCCGAGGTCACCCTAAAAGGAGCCGAGTATTCAGTAGTCACAACACCATTGATAGTCGTGATGATGGTCTTGCCCGAACCATTGCCGCTAACGAGAGCGGTAGTGGCCGGGGCGCTGGTAATTTCGTATGAGCTTTCAGCGGCACACTGACCTTCCACGACACAGTACTGCCAGCTAGCACAGCAGATCGTACCACAAGCAGTTTCGCCGTCATTTTGAGGAACGCAGGCCGCAGTCGCAGTCGCAGCAGGAGTTACGGTGCTAGTATAGGTTTCTTGTTCGGTCCATGTCGTCGTGTAAACACCGTCAGCAATGGGTGCTGGATATGGGATGGCGAGAACTCTGGTGATGCCGATTGCAGCCAACAAAAGTTGAGATGCCGTGAAACCTCGCATGGCAGCAGATTTTTGCTTGTGAAACTATGTAGTTTCGAGAATGCAACCGGTGTGCCGGAGGTGCAAGATCACAGCGCGGGTGAGGAATAGAAGATTTCCTCTGGTTGGAAAGTTACCCGCCCTGTGGTTTTTTTTTCTTGGTCGGTAAGGCGAAAACGAACCACTCGTTATTGGTTAATGAATTTGGCAAGCGAATCAGGGTTAGCTTTACAGGTAGCTTGAGGCTGAAAGTATATAAATATATATCGTCGTCTGTAACTTTGTTATCGAAACAAAGACATCAACCTGCGACTGTGCCGTTAAACAACACTATAACAAAAAATAAAAATATCTCGACCTCAGAAACAGGAATCCAAGGAGAAATAATGTTCAGCTTGAATCACAGACTTGCCGTAGATTAAAAAAGAAAAATCAGAGTCAATCCTCGGACCTGGGCCTGCACGCCCACTGCATATGCATCGTAACGCCCATGAAAGAAGGTCTAGAAAGTCCATTAACAGGGCTGAGCCAGGGGACACAATGGCGTACAAGGGGATAAACAGTGCCTGATCTGTGGCTGGTCCGAACTCTTCATGGCGGGATAGACAATTAATGGGTAGGGCTTTTCGTTTGGCAGCGGGGGTGAGGGGGAGAGCTTTCGTCTGCTTCGTGTCCATCCTCAGGACACTGATGGAATTGGCGGGCCAAGCAGAAGAGCAGGGTGTTACTTGGGTTACGTTGGAGGATGGACGCCGTGGCAACGGAGGCCAAGTCGTACCCTGCCAGCACAAGCCATTGGGTGTAAGTCCCAGAGAGGAAAACATAAGTGAGGTCCTTGCTCTTTGAACAATAATAGGCCTGGCCATCAGGTAAAAATCTTTGCAATGATGTCAAGTCGTGACACAGGAATAAGAGATCGGCCAGGGCAACATGCAGCAAGTGAGTTTTCCGGAGGCGGTCTTTACTGGCACATTCGAAAAGGCCCTCAGCCCGCAACTGCAGCACTGCGTCGTAGCCATGACGGAAGGAAGTCACGATTGATTTGCCGCCTGTCAACCTGAGCACCAGCGTTTATCCTATATCTTCCTGTCTTTTCGAACTTTCTTCATTCTTTAACCCTCTTGCTCTTGGCGAAATAATGGCCCCAATTGGACTAAATCCCAACCCCCTCATAAAAGTTAATCATCACCAAGTTCAAACAGTTACGGACAGCAAAGCGATACAGCCTAGCTGCCAACCTTCTCAATTTTAAACTTTCCACGACATATTGACGTCGGAGTCGATCCATTAACATCTATGCAGTCAATTGGTGCAGCAAACTTCGTAAATTGAAAGGAGCATTGTCCCTGTCTGAGTGTTTGCAATTAATTGCTTGTCATCTGTATTGCGAAGCAAGTGAAATGAGAAGTCTTCTCAAGCTTCGTTTGACTCATCTATGAGAAGGCCTGTGGCATGCGACGTAGTGAGATTTTACTTACCAGGGACTTGAGCATGAGGCAAAAGTGAGGGGTGCCGTTGTCAAGTTGTTCTCAAATTATTCTGTTTCGTTTATTGGAGGTCGTTTCGGCCAGGGCAATGCTGCGGGGCAACGAGTAAGTGCCGACTTCATCAATATGGTGTCTAAAAGAAGGCTTTTCTTCAAGTTGAGCGAATTGGTGCCATTACCATGACCAGGGAATGACATCTATTTATCTTGATCATGTATATAATCTTGATATACATCTATCGTGAGATCAATGTAACGTCTTCCCTCTGAACAAAGGCATTCAATATATAGCTTGGGAAATATTGACTTGATTTAGAGGGAATATAAAAAAAACCCGAATGCTGTAAACTGGACAGCATCACATCTGCATATCGTAGATACGTGTGATGTGGTATAGATGACACCATACCGAGCCCACCTCCACCTCCGGAGACCCGAACAACTGCATCATGAATGTATTCTTTAAACAGGATTCACATTGTCAGTTACCAAGCTGAATTTTAGACAGCAAAGTGTTTCATTGTACCAATAGATTTAATTTCGCACTTCCAACCGCCTGGCATTAATATCGCGAGTTCAGGAGATGGCGATTTAGCCCTTGATCAGATTTTTCTACATCACATGCTTCATGTTGCTCTAATACGGAGTCATAGTGAGGTATACATGAAGAATGATAAGAAAATGAGCATTCAATTGTGGTACCGTATCACACTGTGTCTACCTACAGAAGTACATATATAGACCGTGTGAATATGAAGTAAATACACTGTAAATGATTGTGCTTACTAATCATATCAGGATTAACCCTAATAGTGGTCATTATTGTATCAATTTTGATAACGTCAATAACTTCCATTCAAATATTGATCCAAAATAAATAAAGTGTTAATGTATTATCCTTCTCTTTGTCCCAATTCAAATTTTCGTTATCAAATTTCCATTATCACGGCCGATCTCGACGTCCAGACTTACAGTCGCAATCTGCAATCTGTAACCCTCGATTTGCGCCGCCTCTACTACATTACAAGGACAACAACTATCCTAGACAGCCTTGCAATCTTGCGACCAAACCCAAACTCCATGCTCACAAACCAATCGATTTCGCCAAAATGTCGGAGCTGCCCACCTATCTGTCCAACATTCAAAACATCATCCGCCAACGCTCCATCCCGTGGGATGGCGCCGTGAGAGCTGGCTCTGTCACCGAAGCTCAATTGACCAAGATCCGCGCCCTCCAGCGTGCGCAAAAGCCCGAGGATCGCCGCCAACTTGTCGAGTCTGCCTTCCCCAGCTACACAGAGCTTTTCCTCGGAGCCCCTGGTGAACCCAGTGTACTTGAAACTGCTTCAAAGAACTCTAGCGTGGTCCAACATCTGCTGGTACTAATTGGCGATCTCCTCGATCGTAAGTCTTGTGCTATTACAGCGCAAATTCGCGAATGCTCAAGTTGCGACAGTATCGCATCACGTTAAAACCGTCTCTTGCTCCCTTCTTATAATCTGATACATACCTTATGTTGAATCTTGTCATCAAGAGTCTCAATAAAGATCCATTACCCATAGACCGGTCATTGTAATGACGGCATGAAATTTGGCGCAAACTACTTGTTCTCCCTCAACTTGGAGAAGACTATACTAACACAATCTTCTCTGATAGTCATCCCAGGCTTCTCCTCTGCTCTTTTCTCTGACCGCAACCCTACACCGACATTCTTGAACCTTCTCGCCCAATCTAACAACTCCGAGGACCCGATTCCTCTTCTCACCTCAACCGTCCTGACTACCATCATCTCTGCTACCCGCGATGAGTCCACGACAACCCTCAAACAGGCCCTTCCAGTCCTATTCTCCTATCTGGCCAGTCTGACTAAGAGTCAGGATACCGGTCTGCAGGACATTGCCGTTCAGCAGTTCTCTCATCTGTTGTTCGGCCCCGCTCCCCGCCAGCAGTTCTGGGCCCAGAGAAGCGAGACTATTACCCCGCTTGTGGATATTCTGCGATTTGCCGCTGGTGTTGGTGCCACCTCTGGTTCCTCTGCTAGCCTTTGGAGTGGACGTACAGGTACTGTCGAGGGTACAATTGGTGGCGGTGTTGGGCTCCAAGCCCTCTACCACATCCTGTTAGTTCTGTGGCAACTGAGCTTTGAGGGTGCTGAAATTGGTGATGATTTGAACGAGTAAGTTCTTTGATCAAAGTACGAAAATGTTGGGTTGCTAACAAGGTTTAAAGCGAGTATGACATCATAATTCTCTACACACAACTTCTCCGTGTGTCTCCGAAGGAAAAGACGACGCGCCTGATTGTTGCCACTCTTTTGAACCTTGTCAAGAATACCCAGTCATTGCTTCCTACCGCCGTCCTTGCTCGACTCCCTTCCCAAGTGGAAACTTTGAGTGCTCGTCATATGTCCGATACCGATCTCAGTGATGACCTTGCCGAACTTAAGGAGCTTCTGGAGGAATACAGCAAGAACAAGACCACTTTTGATGAGTATATCGCTGAAGTGAAGTCTGGACATCTCCGGTGGTCACCTCCTCATCGCAACACCGTGTTCTGGGCTGAGAATGCTCGTCGCATCCTGGAGCATAACAAAGGTGAAATTGTTCGTCAAATTGCCGATATCATGAAAAAACCTTGGGACAACGACAAGCAGGTATTGGCCATTGCTTGCAGTGATATTGAGGCACTGGTAAAGGAAGTTCCAGAGAAACGCCTTGCTCTTGAGAAGTTGGGCATCAAGACGCGGATCATGGAGCTTATGGGTGATTCTGACGAATCTGTGCGGTGGGAGAGTCTGAAGGCCCTGGGGGCTTGGTTGAAGTATAGTTTTGATGCCAAATAATTGGTCTCGGAGGCTTGTAGGGGTGTATGGCTTATTTTGTCTAGTTCCAGCGCAGTTTTCATCTTCATTTTGGGATTCCGCAAGTTACTTTGGCTTGCCCAGTTTGTTGGCGATGCTAGATACCGTTTTTGTTTTTTTATCACGTGGGCATGTTCGTAAGGTTTTCGATCTAGAATAAGCATCAAACTCTACACTATCATCAATTCCCATCATGAACACACGTGTTGATATCAATATTTCAATATCAGTAAACTAAGTTATCAGTTCCAGGAACAGGGTGCCGGATCTCTCGGGGACGTTTTCCGTGGAAAAAACGGGATTTACAGTAATCCGTGATCCTGTTCAACATGCTTCCCACTGCAACAACCCTTTTGCCAGCACAAAAAATCACATGATTTCACATCTTTTGGATTCTAACTTTCAATGCCACATGGCTGTGAAGCTTCCATGGCAGGTAAAAGTCTATAAAGAACACTTGCAACTGACTTCCCAAATCTCTCTATCAACCTCTTAACGACTAAGATCATGGGGCCCCGTTTATATAGATAGAACCTTGTCGGTCCTTCTCATTCGCATTCTCAATTAGCTCGTGCGGCCCCACCATGTAGCCAAGGTTCTTTCCGCGGGGCAATAGGAGTACCAATTTAGCTGTGGATAGATATCGCAACGGCAAATGACGATATCTATGTGGTGAGTTTGGCTGCGAGCTTTAAAATAATAAGCAATCTGAAGTAGATTCATGAGTTCTCAGGTTTCCTTTGCTTTCTTTTCCCGTTTCCTTGTTTCTTGGGTTAGATTTCACGCGCAGCCTTACATCATCCATCCACTTATCCGGTTCTCAATCAGGGAGGGACTTTGCATATATCAGCTTCAGGCTTGATCTACGATAACCGTATATCCGGTACATCCCATCTTGTTCTCCGTTAAGCCGGAACTATATATTACGTGACGACTCATTATCACGAGCATTTGATTCCCCATTCTTCACTCGCTACTCACATCAGATCTACACAATGGCCTCTCTCATCACTTGCCGGGCCACACTGGTCCATAAGGCCCAGGCCCGCTTTTCCTCCGCCGCTGGTGACCTGCGCAAGACCGCCCTCTACGACTACCACGTCTCCCAAGGCGCCAAGATGGTCCCCTTTGCCGGCTTCCTGATGCCCATTCAGTACGGTACTGTTGGCCTCGTCGAGTCCCACAAGTTCGCCCGGTCCCATGCTTCCATTTTCGACGTCTCCCATATGGTCCAGAACATCTTCTCAGGCCCCGCTGCGGCGCCATTTTTGGAGAAGGTTACCCCTGCTGGGGTCCGGTCGCTGGCGCCGTTCCAGAGCCGCCTCAGCACTTTGTTGTGGCCTGAAACGGGCGGTATCGTGGATGACACCATAATTACGCGGATTGGCGAGGAGTCTTTCCATGTCGTTACTAATGCGGGATGCCGGGAGAAGGATCTGAAGTACTTTGAGGAGCAGTTGAAGACGGCGGGTGTTTCCGGTGTCTCCAAGAATACCTGGAGAGTGGAGGACAACGGTGGTATAGTCGCTATGCAGGGCCCCAAGGCTGCAGAGATCTTGCAAAGAATTTTGGCCAGCAATGTGGACCTCAAGACTTTTTACTTTGGCAGCGTCGTCTTCGCGAAGCTCCAGATCGCCGGTGGCAAGACCAGCCGGACTGTCCAGATTGCCCGCGGTGGCTATACAGGTGAAGACGGCTTTGAAATCTCCATGTTCATTCCCGCGGGCGAAGCCGGCGATTCCCAGCAGGAGATGGTCGACATTGTGGAAGCCCTAATGGCTGCCGGCGGCGAGGATCTAAAGCTTGCTGGTCTCGGTGCCCGTGACTCGCTGCGTTTGGAGGCCGGCATGTGTTTGTACGGCCACGACCTGAACGACTCTATCACTCCCGTTGAGGCGTCGCTTTCGTGGGTCATCCCTCCGGAGCGTCGCAAGGAGGGCGGCTTCCACGGCGCGGATGTCATCTTGGCACAACTGAAGCCGAAGAGCAAGGGTGGCAAGGGTGTCGAGAAACGGCGTGTCGGTTTCCTGATTGACGGGCCGGCGCCGGCTCGGGAGGGGGCTATCATTCAGAGTAAGGAGGGTGAGAAGATTGGTGTGGTTACGAGTGGGTCACCGTCGCCGTCACTGGGGAAGAACATTGCGATGGGGTACATTAAGGATGGATTGCACAAGTCGGAGACGGAGGTGGATGTGTTGATTCGGAACAAGCCGCGGGCGGCCCAGGTTTCCAATATGCCGTTCATCCGGACTCATTACTGGAAGCCCGAGTAAAGGCGTGGATGTCGTTTTATGTAGATACAGATACCCCAATACGGACCGTGGCTCAACCCACATTATCCGGCAATTTTTCGACCCTACTACAAGTACAAGTTACAGTTTAAAACGAAAATAAATCAAGATGTTGGCCACAGAAACCATGAGGTGCCACTATACAGATATCATGACACCCCTCAAACTAGGGCCACTTTTTCTCTTGCATCCACAGATATCTGGGTTTATAACAATCACCGTAAGAGAGGAAGTTGCTCAGAGTCTCCCCTGGCCGACGATGTCAGTCCGCTATGTTGGAGGGGAGCTCTTCAAAGTGTTGCGTAAAGAGAAAAAGAAAAGAGGAAGCGAAATGAAAAATCTATTAGGGATCGTGGATGGGTTTTATAGGGTGTGGGGATTGTAGTGGGGCGGTTTATGGGGTTAGGGTTTATGTGAGAGACAATTTGTTTGATTTAGGTGGTGATGTGGATTTATTTGAGCGTTGATGGTTAACAAAGATATTTCAGGGTCTCTTCTATGCGATTAGATAAATATTTATGTCTTATGGTAATTAAATAGATGATCTATGAAGTTATATTTTACGGAATTCACATTAAATTAATAACTTGAAAAAATCTCAATGGTGGGCAAGGCTAGAGGTACACAACCCCCACATTTGACTTCGATTTTTCCAAATCTACATGATGTCAAGTGAAAGTTGTGAAAAGTCTCTTCAATGATATGTTGTCCCGTGAATGATGATACATCTACCGCACAAAGTGAATGCGTCAATGTCCCATATAGCCAGACCCCAACATGACATCAGCTCATCCAATGGCTTCAGTTTGATTCAGGAAAATGCGACAGAATTCTATATGCACCGTGATCCAAGCTATGCCACCATCAAGGTTCCCGCCATTGTAACGCAACATTTTCACTAGCATCTGTACTTGTTCTTGGGGACGGGCTCGCTAAAAAAGACCCATCTGCAGATCGAGTCACGATGCGATTCAAGATCACAGGTGACCATTTCTTCCCGAGTCCCGCATTGCTCGTGTGCCCTCTCAACTTTCCCTCTTGTCTTATAATGGTTCGGTGAGGATATATGTAGTTTGACGATTGAAGTGGATTACTAGGGTCTTGGGATTTACACGTGTGTGGGCGCTTGGCCATGATTGGCTCAGAAATGAGCTATCCATGTTTATCATATTCTCCAGCCTCGTGGACAACGCTTGATAAATATTGATAAAATGGTGGATTGGGCTTGAAGTTAATAAGGCCTGATTTCAAGACAAGGTCATGAAGGCTTTGGGGCAGGTAATTGGACGGGAGATTCATTGGATGTGATATCTGATGAGCCGACATTGTGAAATGGGAAGATCCGCTTGGATTATCTATTTAGGTTGAGGGAGCGGGGGAATCTATTTTAAAGGGTGTCATAAATGATCTATTATCTCTATATGTAAATGTGGCAAACATCATGTGAACCAAGGCCTGCTCACGGTGCATATAACATGTGCAAACCTCTGCTCTCCTGTCATTGTCAAACTTGAACTTAGGCCAAGTACTAGTTAACTCTCATCCTTCGGTTTCCAAAACACGAAAACGGCCATCCGTGTGTTTGACTGTGCCAGCCTGGGATTTTCAATTCTTGACGCTGCTCACTCTTTAACACCCAGTTCTACGATCCGAGTGTCTTCGGAACGGAGCTCTCACTTATAATCCTCAGCCAAACTTCCATCCATCACCTCTTAACTTCTCTCTGCAATTTGTCTAATTTACACTACGATCTCCACATCCATCAATAATCTTCTGCAATCTCGTCAATCATCAAAGTTTGGCGGTCATCGTCTGATTCCCCTTATGTGCGCTTCCTTCCCAAATCGAGGTTCTTTCCCGCATAAATCGGCTTCTGGGGCCTTCGCTCTTTCCCTGGGGTTTCACGCGACACCAACGAGGTTTTAAAGCAGTCGAGAGAGCCTTCTTGGCGGACATCACCAAGGCTTCCCTTAGTTGGACTTAATTCTCGAGACCCACTATCCAGTGAGGTTCATTGCGAATTTCATTTGGCGCATCGCGATTGCATCTGTTGCAATTATCCATCGTGTGATTAAGAGCGGTGGCATTATTAGATTTTTTTTTCTATATATCTTCGTTATTAGCTGGCTGCGGATCCTGGTCACGGCATCTGTGGTAGCAGTCCTGCACGCAGCTGTGATTGGTGCTACGGAGCCATCATATACTGCATTCGGCAAATCTGCGGTCTTGCCGGACAGAACGCCGTACATGCGATACAAAAATTCAAAACCTCAAAAATCACCTTAATATACAAATTTAGACATAATGTATTCTCGGCAATTCGTGCGGTGCTTCCGTCAGGGCCGCTCATGGTTGCCAACGTCGACTATCGCGACGTTGCTGTTGGCGCAACAAATTGCCGGTTTGGTGGTACCAGAGACTTTGGTTCAACATATCTTGTCAGGTTCAGGACAATCAACATCGCAAAGAAAAGTGCCACAAACACCATCAAAACTAAATGGCAAGTTTTTGCACATCACAGGTAAGTTGCGCCCATGGAAATTTGAGTTTACAATAAAGCGATGACTAACTCGGCTCCAGATATGCATCCCGATATGTTCTACAAAGCTCACACGGCCACGAGTGAGGGCATTTCTTGTCATCGAGGGCAAGGTTCGGCAGGCTACTATGGCGCGGAGACATCAGACTGCGATTCACCAGTTCAACTCATTGACTCTGTCATGGCGTGGATCAGGGAAAATATCAAAGATGAGATTGACTTTGTCATCTGGACTGGAGACTCGGCGCGCCATGATAGTGACGAGAAAATTCCACGGAACTCTTCGCAGGTTCTGGGCACCAATAAGTTAATGGTGGAAAAGATGATTGATCTGTTTAGCGATGACAAGGGAAAACTTTCTGTCCCCATCATTCCTAGTCTGGGAAACAACGATATTCTTCCTCATAACATTCTTTTACCAGCGCCAAATAAGTGGCTTCGCACATACACCGATGTATGGAAGCATTTCATTCCCGAATCTCAACTACACTCCTTTGACAATGGTGGCTGGTTCTTTACCGAGGTCATTCCAAACAAACTTGCTGTCTTCAGCGTCAACACCCTCTACTTTTTCGACCGCAATGCCGGCGTCGACGACTGTGAACGCCCGTCAGAACCTGGTTTTAAGCAAATGGAATGGATGCGTATCCAACTGACTAATTTGAGAAAACGAGGCATGAAGGCTATATTGACGGGTCATGTGCCTCCAGCTCGCACTCAGAGTAAGGCAAGCTGGGACGAGACTTGTTGGCAACGGTACAATTTGTGGATGAACCAGTTCCGTGATGTCATAGTCGGGACAATTTACGGCCACATGAATATCGACCACTTTCTGCTTCACGATAGCAATGAGATCAACATTCGCGGTATGGCTGGGTTTTCAGAATCTACAGATCTTGAAGACGAATCCGTCCACAACGAGGCAGCCTCCATATCATCATCGGCTAATTACCTAGTTGATCTGCGTCACCTCTGGTCCAAACTTCCGAACCCAAAAGCTCCCATCAGCGCTCTGGACGACGAAGAACCTGCAGAATTCTCCATCGACCGCATGAAGCCCTGGAAGAGCATTGGCAATAAGTATGGTGAACGTTACCATCTTTCACTTGTTTCACCTAGTGTTGTTCCAAACTACTTTCCAACTATTCGGGTGGTATCTTACAATACTACATGTCTCAATGGACCGCTTTGGCGAGAAATAGGCGAGAAGTCTGTAGCTGAAAGCGAAGCTTTTACTACTATGAAAACTGTTGATGAACAAGAACTCGAGCAGGAAATCATCGAGGCCAGAAAGAAAGGCGACAGGAAAGGGGGAAACAAGGGGAAGAAAGGAGGAGAGGGGGACAAGAAAAAGACAAAGAAGGATCCAAATCTTGTGATTCCCGATCCTCCGGCGAAGGGAACACCTCCGGGGCCGGCTTACTCTGTTCAGCCGCTCACGTTCCTGGGGTATATCCAGTACTACGCTAACATCACCACCCTCAACAATAACATCAAGGGTGATGTACCGGATAGATCACATGATAAAGACAGTAACTTTAATGGGAGTCAAGAAGTTAAGGGACACGAGCTTCGTTCTTTAAATGGCGAGGTCGACTCGGCGGGATGGAGATCAGGTCTTCATAAGGATCCTAAACCATTGCCCTTCAAGTTTGAGGTTGAGTACAATACGTTTACGGATAAGGTTTACAAGCTGAAGGATTTGACTGTCAAGAGTTATATTAAGTTGGCGTACCGAATGGCGAAGAATAAGCCTAACAGGGGAAAGAAGTCGAAGAAGCAGGACGTCGACAATGTGGAGGAGCCACTGAATGTAGTGGACTCAACGCAGAGTGCGTCTGACAAATTAGCTGAGGCCGAAGAAGTCAGTGACGATACTGGCATTGATAATGATTACTACGAAGATAAGGATGAAGATGATAGCGAAGCAGAAGATAATGGTGAGATTGAAGAGGCTGCCAAGGGAAAAGGCGGCAAGAAAAAGAAGGGAGGAAAGGGAAAGAATGGGAATGGGAAGCCCAAAAAGGGGAAGAACAAGCCTTGGAGGCAGTTTCTGGAGTTTGCGTTTGTGAAGACGATTGAGAAGAAGAAGATTGACGAATTGGATAGACGCCGATGAGAAGGGTAATTTTAACGCTTGCATTTATACACTTTACATCATATCTGAGATCAAAAAAAAAACATAATTTTGATTATTGATCTTTACGGCATCAGATACTTTTATTTGTACTATAAAAAAATTAAGACTTTTACATCCAAAAACATTGCTTGCTCACGTAATCAAATAGGGTGCACATCGTATCAAATACACGGGCTCAACTTCTTAATCAGAGAAGCCGTTCCACTCTTCCTCCTTGTCATCGCCCTTCTTCTCATCACTCTCCTCGTCATCATCCTCGGCCATAGACTCATCGCTATCCTCGGTCTCCTCAACATCGTACGTGGCCGAGATGTCCCAACGGTCCCCCTTGGCACTCCGCGAGACATACTTGACAAACTTCAACGCACCCCCATCTCGCAATACAATAGACATCTTGTTCCACGTCGCTGGTTGGAAGAAGAGAATGTTGTCGTCCTCAGAACTCGTCTTGTAGATCGCCGCATCACCATCGGCATCATCGTCACCGGCCATGTAGACCTCATGACCGCCAACGTCGATCTCCTCTTCTTCTTCCTCTTCGTCTTCTTGCTTTTCCGCGCTAGCCTTCTTGGACGACTTCTTGTCCTCACTCTCGTCCATATCCTCATCTTCTTCATCGTCTTCGTCGGCACCCCAGCCGGGAGTGGGCGTGAGGCCAATGCTGACTTCGAGTCTGGCGGGGCCCTCGTAGCCGGTCGCCAGTGTGTAGTCCAGGCCCCTACGGAAGCGTCTGGCCAACAGATGTTCCGTCTTCAGGGCAGTACCAATGACCAATTGCAACCAGCGGTGGAACTGTCTACTAGGAAGGAAGACATCTAGGAGTTCAGAGATGGGCGTGGAGGTATCTTTAGTTTTACCTTTGCTCTTCTTGGAAGCCCTCTTGGCTTGCTGGGTCTGGTAGAGGAAGCGGTGTTTATGAGGGGGGCGGGCGACTTTCCAGGGGCTGCTGGACTCGATTTTGTCGGTGGATGAAGGGGGCTCGGCTTTCTCTTGGGCTTCGACATACTCGCGGACGGCCGCGGCGTACTTGGGGGTGAGAATGTCACTGACGGTGATGGTGCTTTCCTCCTTGAAGTGGTCCTTCATCTGGCCAATCATGTCGGGTATCAAGTAAGTAGGTGAAATGTACTTGAGCAGGAACTCCAAGTCGTCTTCTTCCCAGTCGTCAAGGCCAGCCTGGTCAACGGGCGTCGGCTCGATAACCGGAGCATCGTACTGATCGGGGTTACCCTGCAGTTGCATCAGCCCACTGTGCTCTTGCAACTTCTCCTCAGCGCCAGCAACGTAGCCTTCCTCGCCCTCCTGGGGAATGTGGAACCACCCCGAGATAGCCATGCGCACCCGGCCTCCTTGGGCTCCGAGCTCCGCAGCGCTCTCGGCATGGTAGACCTCCTCAACGTCGTGGAAACTCTCACCGGGCTGCACGGCGAAGAAGGAAAGCTGATTCCAAGCAGGAGGGATCACCTTGACGACATCGGGGTGGGGAGTCCGGGCGATTTCGCCGTCGGAGGCATTCTTGCTTTCATTGACGGGGAAGAGACGGAGGGCACCGCCCCACTCGGGTTTCCAGGGGGTGTCCGGGTCGGTCAAGTAGAGAATGTAGGAGACCTTGCGGCTGCCGATGACGTCGTCGTGGCAGAGAAGGAAACAGCCTGGGGTGTAGATGTTGATGGCCATGTCGGTCTTTTTGCCGGAGAGGGCGCCGCAGCCGGTGATGTGCGAGACATAGTTGCGGAAGGTTTCCGAGTAGATGCCGTCGCGGAGCTTCAGCAGAGACGGCAACTTGGCCAGGGCCTCCGGCTCAAGGCCGTCGAGATTAGCCAGGTCGCCGGACTGGTGGATTTTGTAGATGTCGGTTTCCTTGGGAGTGAAGGAGACGTTCTCGCGGATTTCCTTGCGGACCGAACGCAAAAGAGAGTCGTTGACCAGCTCGTGGATGACGGCGTGTTTGTATGGGGACGAAGTGGCATATTGCTTGGTGTAAGAGTCGAGAACCTTGATGTCGAAAAGGCCGTTGCGGAAGCGCTTCTGGGCTTCTTCTTGGGTCAAGCCTATGGTTGGTGTGACGGATGACCGGCTGGTTAGCGAACGGCATGGCGGGGTTGAGAAGTGAGCTTGGCGTAATAGGTGGGGTGGGGCTTACCGGAGGAAACCGAGCGCTTCTTAGCGGGAGTCTTCTCGACAGACTTGTTGGCCTTGCGCTTGACTTTGCCCATGATGTAGGTTTTGATGTATGTGGTGTTTTTGTTTTTGATGGTGGTGATAGAAGAGAAGCTATTGTGGTTTATTTGTGGCCAAGAAATTACTTACAAAAAAGTTAACCAAGAAAAAAAAAGTCTGTTCTGTTCTGGGACGATTTTGCCGGTCGATCAGCCCATTCGGTTCTAAGCCTGCAGGCGGAATTCGTCGTGAACTGATTTTTTTTGCGGGACCGATCCGCTGATAAGATTATCGGAAACCGAACTGTCGCATTGAAGCGCGAAGCGGTGAACAAATACCAAGAAAAATCAAAGGAAATCGAGAAAAAAAAATCTCATGCATTATAAATTGACATCATCTTCATCATCATATACAATTCGTACCTTCTATAAAAATATACATCAATATGATATCAACAAAAAACACTTAAGCACGCTTCTTAACCGCCTCACGGAGCAAAGAGATGACCTCCGCAGGATCCTTTGCGCCAAAAACGGCACTACCAGCGACAATGACATTGGCACCCGCATCAGCCGCCTGGTCAATAGTTCCAGGGCCGAGGCCACCGTCAACCTCAATGTTGAGCTCGGGATATTTGGCCCGGAGAGCCTGAACCTTGGGAAGTTCGGACTCCATGAACTTTTGGCCGCCGAAACCGGGCTCAACGGTCATGATGAGGACCATCTATGTGTTTTGATACATGTCAGTTATACAATGTCTGTTGGGGTTGTATCATTTCTTGGGGTTCTGAACTTACATCGGGGCGCTCATCCTCGTTGGGGCTCTCGAGAATCTCCCAGAGGACGTCAACATCGGTAGCAGGCTTCAGGGCAATACCGGCCAACAGACCCTGCTCGTGGATGTATTTGATCAGAGCCTTAGGGTTGGTCTTCTCCTCAGTCTTCTGCTCGGGGGCCTCGGCCGCAGAAGAGAAAGCTGCCTCGTAGTGGAAGCAGTAGAGGTCACAACCAGCCTTCTTGAACTCTGTAACCCACTTCTTGGGTTCGGCAATCATCATGTGGCAGTCAAAGGTGCCCTTGCCGTGCTTCTCGGTGGGGGGCTTGACATGCTTGCGGATCTTGGTGACGACGGGAGGACCAAAGGTCAGGTTGGGGACAAAGTGGCCATCCCTAAGTAGTAAAGTAGATTGGAGGTTCAACTAAGGTGAGCTTGGTTTACATTGTATGAGGCTTCTTACATGATGTCGACGTGGAGCCAATCGGCACCCTGCTCGATGGTGTGAGCGCAATCGGCGCCAAGATCGGCAAAGTCGGCCGACAGGATGGAAGGGGCAATGATAGCGTTGGGGGCCATTTTTGTGATGTGGACTATATGAGTTTATGAGAGTAAAACTTGAGAATAGATGAGACTCACGATAGGTCCGATATTGATGATTAAGCACACTAAGACCCACATTCAGTGGGAGCTTCTAGCAAGCTCATACTGTTCCCATATTCTGTGGTATTAACCCCACTTAAATTCAAAAATCTCCACCAACAATGATGCAGCTCATGATAGTGGTTTTCATGTAGCCAAACACCAAATTCAGGATATTTCCCAGGTATGCTATTGTCCCAAGTGCTACAAGGTTTGTTTATCTTTTGTGATGTTGCTATTCGAAAAGAGCTTTAATAACAAATTTACTAAGAGGTATTTAAGGGTTTGGTAAAACTAGGGTCTAAATCTCTGACTAAGCTACCTCGTTGCTACTAAATTTACACAGACTGCAACTGTTTCGCACACCCTTGTTTTACCGAATCTGGGCTATCCACAAAATTTCGCGAAGCAGTCTGAAGTCAATCATAAGCGAGGCGCATCTACGATTGCCTTTTCCGTGATTGTTGATTTTTGATCCTTGTATTGACTTTTTGACATCATCGATCATCAACATCAACTTGCTACAATACCTTCAAATTACCCCACGCCGCTATCTGAACACTCGAGTCATCACGTAACAACGAATTACCACTGCGACTACTCATAAGACGAACATCTATAACTCGTCTATCATCAGACATCATCTTGTCCTTTCGACGATCTTTCATCGAACTTCATCGTTTTGTCTCCTATCAAACCTCATATTCCAATCCACAAAACTTTAGAACGTGACTATGGCTGACTACGGTTACTTGCATGGCGAGGAGGATACTGCTGAATTGAGGCGGCTTAAAGCCGAAGTGGTAAGTCATCGCATGTTCGGGTCCCGACCGTGTTCCACAGCCTGATGAATATGAATTCAATGCTGACTCGATATTCTCATAACAGGATGCCGACCCCGATAACTTTGAAGTATGGGAGAAGTATGTTCGGACTACTGAGCTTGACGGTTCTCTCAACAGAAATTCCAGTCCCCACGCCATCGCTGCCTTCCGTGCTGCCTATGATGCTTTCCTTTTGAAATTTCCTTTGTTGTTTGGTTACTGGAAGAAGTATGCCGACCAGGAATTCAACATCGCTGGCCCCGAGTCTGCTGAAATGGTAAGAGTTTATCAACGATTCTTTTTTTGTAGTATAACCACTAACTCATTCTCAGATTTACGAGCGTGGATGCTCTAGCATCACCAACTCGGTCGATTTATGGACTGAGTACTGTTCCTTCAAGATGGAGACCACCCACGAGCCGCAAATTGTTAGAGAGTAAGTTCACCATCGAGATGGGCCCCTTCCCCATTCCTTTCCCCACCCATCTTGTATAGCATACGTTTTATGTCGATTTTGAAAGTCGAGATCTGTCTCGCCGTTCGTCAAACAACAATGTCACAGTCCACCGAATCCAGTTTCGACGACGTCACTGGCTCTTTACCGATCATCACGTACATTGGCGTCTACCTACGACTTACCACCGTCCGACTACACGATTCCGCAGCGACAGACTTTATGACAGGACTGCCTCATTGGCCATTCCTACCTCGAAGTCCAGACCTGTCGGATCTTATGTCAACGACCACACGCTGCATCGGTCTCACTCAGGCCTTGCTTGTCCCCAGTGATGTTTATCCCCTACTCCTCAATCATTCCCGTCGCTTTGTTTCGAACTGACTACATACGTGCCCTTTAATCTTGACCGTGTCCCATCAGGCCAGATTTACATGCCAACCATCAGCAATCCACTGAAATACTCTTGCGCGATTCCCACATCGGATATTCTACCGTACCACCCCCTTCCTTTCCCCATCCTCCCATTCGCAATACACTGTGTACATCGGCGCTAACCAATATGTTCAGTCTTTTTGAGCGGGGGGCTGCTCATGTGGGCCTTGATTTCTTGGCTCACCCATTCTGGGACAAATACATTGAGTTTGAGGAACGTCAAGAGTCCGGAGAGCATGTATTTGGCATTCTCCAACGTATCATTCGCATCGCCATGCATCAGTACGCTCGTTACTTTGAGAAGTTCCGCACTCTCTGTCACACTTTGCCTCTGTCACTTGTAGTCGATGAGGAAACCTTGGCCCGTTTCCAGAAAGAGGCTGCTAAGGAGCCTACCACCTATGGCGCTATGAAGACCCCGGCTGAGTTGGAGGTAATCGTTCGTGGAAATATTGACGTCATGTACTATGAAGTGTTCACACAGACCCAGTCAGAGGTCACCAAGAGATGGACTTTCGAGTCAGAGATTAAGCGGCCCTACTTCCATGTCACGGAGCTTGACCATCAGCAGCTTGGTAACTGGAACAAATATCTGGACTTTGAGGAGGCCGAAGGAGACAAGACTCGTATTGTTGCTTTGTACGAGAGATGTCTCGTTACTTGTGCCTACTACGATGAGTTCTGGCTCCGCTATGTTCGTTGGATATCGTCAATTCCTGGCTCTGAAGAGGATATGCGTAACGTTTATCTGAGAGCCTCCACTCTTTTCGTTCCCATCAGTCGACCCGGTATTCGCATGCAGTTTGCTGCATCTGAGGAGGCTAACGGCCGAATCGACACGGCCCGTGCCATTTATGAAGCTATTCTAGACAGACTGCCAGAGTGTGTCGAGGCTGTTGTTGCCTGGGCTCACCTTGAGCGTCGCCAAGGCACCTTAGAGGATGCTATTGCCACTTTCAAATCCCACATTTCCAATGCTCCTGACACCTTTGTTAAGGCTGCTCTTGTCACAGAGCTCGCCTCTATCTTGTGGAAGACCAAGGGATCTGTTAAGGAAGCCCGTGAAGTCTTCATCAGTAATGTTCAGCATTGTAATGCCAGCAAAATCTTCTGGGAGAAGTGGATCAACTTTGAGCTTGACCAGCCCACTACCGAGAAGACAGAAGCTGCCCAGGCAGAGAAGATCAAACAAGTGTTTGACAAGCTTCGTGCTAAGGGTCGGGTATCTGAGGCTTTAAAGAAGTACTTTGCTACCAGATACCTATCGCATCTTCAGCACCGTGGCGGTAAGGAAGCCATGGCGTTGTACTTGACTATCGATCGCGAGTTCTTCGGGTAAGTCTTTTAGTCATACTGATTACTTTTGGCTTTTCACTAACATGGCCATCATAGGCCTGGGTCCGTAAACAAAATCACTACCTCCTCCAACGGTAAGAAGAGCAACCACACCGAACCCGACGAGGAGACTCGTCGCAGGGCGGAGGCTCCGTTCTTCAACTACTACAACTTCCACAGCATCACTGATGGCTCTGGGACTGGCAACGTCTCGTTTCACTAGAAGAGGTGCTCAAAAGTAGTGTCTGTGTGTGTGTCTGTGTGTGTGTGTTGACTTTTGTAGTCGGCTTGTATATGTCATAATGTTCTTTTTCTTGTTATTCCTGTAATAATTGGGTATTTTGGGTTGGGTTACAGTAGATTTCATCATAGCTTAAGCAGAATTGGGGATGGGTGTCTTTAGCATAAATGTCATAATCTAGTCTTTTTTATGTATTTTTTTTATATCTGTGGTGACTCGATAGTATCATGTAGTTGATGAATTCAAGACCTGTTATGGCGATAGTTGCAATGTGGGACTATGGAAGTTTCGTCACTTGATTACCAAAGCACGAATCGTTATCTTTAGACCCTAACCTTAATTTACTGATTGTATCCACCGATGAGTAATTTTAACCATAACCTTGGTGATGGGAGGATCAAACTCCAGAAATCTCTAGGCTTCTCTTTAATTGCTTGATGGTTTATTTCTTTTTTTTTTGTTTTCTTTTATGATTTTCTATAATCACATGTTTTTCTCCGGTTGGATCGCTAAATAGTGAACGCCCAGGAGATAAAACAAAAAGCATTGATTTTATCGGAGACGAACCGAATAGGCGAGGGGGAAGGTCGCACTGGCCCATAAAAAGGTGGAGATGTGAAGTGGGGAGGGAATGGGGCCGGTAATGGCGGCAGGAATATTCTGACGATAGTGAAATGCTGCGGTGGATAGGGAAAATAGTCAGGTATTGAATGTAATGTTATTTGATTATTGTTTATCTTTTCTTAGATAAGTTGAATAACTGATTATGTGTTCATATATGTTGATGTCTTGTTTTTGATCTTGGCTGAATGATTGGTATCATGGACTTGCGAACATGTGCCGAAACATTCAAGCCTATGGCCACATGGGGTATAAACTCTATAAAACCTGCTCTATTTGTAAGCATACTTCCCAAAAAAGCACCCACCCACCATCTCTCTGGATACCGGAGTCCACGAGGTCAATCACGATGACGCTCAACAAATCCCCCTTCCAGACCTTCCTCAGGTTTAGACCGTAGGAGTCGGAAATCGGATAACGGAGGAACGCAGGATGTTCTTATTCACTGTGGCGACAGGACATTAGCCCGGTTGTCGATATTTTCAAACAGGAGATGATTGGTTCGAGAGGCCAGATGGGGCGTCATGGGGAGTGTTCAAGATGGGACTTTGGAAGAGGTTGTGGGCCTAGCGTCGGTTAGTTGGACCGAGAGATGGGGGCAATGGTGGTGGTGGTGGTGGTGGTTTTGGGTTTTTGTATCCTTGATGCATGCCGATGACACATATGGTTATTGTTGGCCGGTTGGATGATCCGAAAAGTGGCTCAGATCATGGCGATTTGTTTTTCGGGAAACAATGGGATGGATGTAGAGATGTTTGTATACCCCAGAGTGGCGGGGAGATCGGCTGATCAAGACTTGTTTGGTATCAATCTGTAGCGTAGAGAATCAAGATTCGAGCTATATTTTGAGTTGTTGGATTTAAAGCCACTTGCGAGGTCAGTCTGCTTCACAACGTCATCACCGATATGCAGCACCTCATCCAAACGCATGAGCCACTATATATATATTTATCCATCTTGCAACCCCCAAGAGGATCCCAATGCTTGCGCCAAACAAACGCTAATGTTCGAAGGAATTGCCGTGGACCGAAGGCCGAATAAACTTGGTTAGAGCCAGGAATCCAAAAGAAAATCCAAGTGATGTGGCCAGAGATAGGACAGGAAGATAATTAGGATGTCTAACCAGAAGGGGAATATGAAAGGAAACGGACTTTCGGGTAGAGTGAAAAGTCAATTTTTGTGGGAAGATGGAATGGAATTGGCAATTCCAAATAGCAGTGCATGAGATTATGGGGAAACATTTCGGACATGCGGCCTGTAGTAATTTGTGTGTTGTGAATGGCTGGCGCCGGAAAATGCAGATGTATGATTGTCTTTTTCTGTGGAAGATGTTAGAAAAGAAGAAAGAGGCTTTCTCATTGAGAAACTGCAATTTGTAGGCCAGAGTTATATAAAAAGCACATGTATCTCAACATCCAGAACACGAAGCGAAGTTCGTGTCCTGTAGCGGTCCGCAGACTCTATAGCATAAACATTAATGGTCTGACCGGGCGATTTATTATAACCCTGCAGTTCCCCGCCACCTGTCGTTCCATATGTTGGTATTTATCTTCAGCGACATAAGGAACACTAGTCGTTTTTTAACGGTTACCTTACTTTCCCGTGTCGTGCAGTATATCATTGTCTCAACCACCCACCATACAAAAAATTATCCAAATACTGATATGGTTCTGTTGGTTGTCGGTCGACTGATTCAAATATCTGAGGTTCTGGGGTTCTGTCAAGACGATCATGCACAGTTCTTCTGTCATTAGAGAGCAAGACCGGTTACATATCGCCGAAGATATATGGCTAATGGATTGCCTTTTCTGCGAAATTGTCTGGCCTGCGTCCCGCTATGCCCTTGCGATACCCCTCAGGAATGGGAATCGTCAAGTGGGCGGATAAAATAAGAAGATTGCGTGAATTTGTAATCACCTATGATAACAGTTATCTTTAGGAGGCCGGTCTTTTGGGAATTTATTTGTATTGGTATCCACCAGACTAACTCATGCTTCTCTTCAGTGGTGATCCAATGGAGAAAGTAAATTCATCTATATACATTGATTGTCTTGAAACTGCAATATCGACATCAAGAGCAGGTGGGATTGTGCGCTGTATCTCCAATTTTTATCTCACTACATCAAACCCACCGATACTGCAGTCTCGGTTGCTTCATATGCTGGAACTCTGCAATCCCCTCATCAGCATCAACCCCAATACCACCCAAAACCTGTTATTCGCATACCTCTTGTATATATTTTTTCCTTTTTCTCTCCCAGCATCATTTGCCGGGACTTCCTGCTTGCACCATGCTTGCAGCTTGAACCCTGGCAGCTGCCCACCAGCCAATCATAATGACGCGATTTGTACATTACGGCGGGGATGTAAGGTTGCACCTGGTTCCAATCGGGTAATTGGGCTTTTCCAGCACACATGAGAAGACAAGACGATGCAGTTGCAAGCAGGTGGTAGAGAGAGAAGTGCGGGTTGGGTCGGCGGCGAGACTTGTACTTTTAATCGTGATTCTGGCGGAATTGCAATCATTTTGCTCCTATACATGTCGAGAGAATGGACACGGGTTGAGGTGCTGAGACAGGAACTTGGTGGCTGTTGCACAGGTTTACCTGTAGTGTAAGCTGTTTTATATCAAATCATCAGATCAATACAATATAGGCTATAGACCTAACAACATGGCACAGACATCACCCTGAATCTTGACTTCTCCATTGATTTAATAGAGTATATACAGCCACTATTTGTGCTTGAGCTCTGAGCCTCTCAGCTGGTTGGATACTTTATTAGCTGGTGAGGGGCTCCTTGGTCTTAGCTTCTTTCCAAGTCTACACCCATAGCTCCCTCCTAATTCCTAGACCGAAAGACTTCCTTCATTCTGACCACATGAGACAGTATGTTTCAAAAAGGATTGACGTAAATGAATGACTATACAGGTTACCGGTCCGGAGATGTAGATAAATTGTGTTGCATTTTTAGTTCGATTGGCCCCTTCCATATTTTGTTATTGTTGTCTGGGCTGGACAGGTCCCTGCCCTTTCGAGAACAGCTTCCTGCGGGTTCTCCCACTTTCTGTGATTAATACATAAGAAACGCCATCCGCCCACCTTCATGTCTTGGTATTTTTGTTCTTTGTGACACTCTCGACTGTTTCATTCATAGTCTTCGAACTTGAAGATCTTTCTACCTTAATCTTTACTTCACATCTCACACAGTAAGTGACCATCCGACGTGCTTTACAACTGCCAATTTCAAACCTTATCAATTCCTAACTGTCTCATTCTCATTACAGATGGCTACCGTCTCTCGCCAATTCGCTCGCACCGCCCTGCGCGCCAACAGCCACCGCGCCTTCGTAACCGTTCCCCGCTACCCCGCCTATTCTGGCCGCCGCTTCTACTCTTCTGAGCCCCCCAAGGCCGCCTCCTCTTCCGCTCCCCTCTTCGCTGGTGCTGCCGCGGCCCTTGCTGGTGGCGCTTACTTCTACTTCAACAGCACCGAGTCTAAGCCCAAGGTTTCCACTCAGGCCGACTACCAGGAGGTCTACAACGAGATCGCCAACCTCTTGGAAGAACAGGATGACTACGATGATGGCTCTTATGGCCCCGTTCTCCTCCGTCTGGCGTGGCATGCTTCGGGCACCTATGATAAGGAGACTGGCACTGGTGGCTCCAACGGTGCCACTATGCGGTTCTCCCCTGAGTCTGGCCACGGTGCCAACGCTGGTCTGGCCGCTGCCCGTGACTTCCTTGAGCCCGTGAAGAAAAAGTTCCCCTGGATCAGCTACTCTGACCTGTGGATTCTCGGTGGTGTCTGCGCCATCCAGGAGATGCAGGGTCCCACCATTCCCTTCCGTCCTGGCCGTGTCGATGGCGATGCCGCCGCCTGCACTCCCGATGGCCGTCTCCCTGACGCCTCTCAGGGCCCTCGTCACCTTCGTGACATTTTCTACCGCATGGGTTTCAACGACCAGGAGATTGTCGCCCTTGCCGGTGCCCACGCTCTTGGCCGCTGCCATACTAATCGATCTGGGTACGATGGTCCCTGGACCTTCTCTCCCACCATTCTCACCAACGACTTCTACACCCTGTTGCTGAACGAGAAGTGGCAGTGGCGCAAGTGGAACGGCCCCAAGCAGCTGGAGGACAAGGGTTCCAAGTCTCTGATGATGCTGCCTACTGACTACTGCTTGATTGAGGACAAGTCTTTCCGCAAGTGGGTTGAGGTTTACGCCAAGGATAACGACAAGTTCTTCAAGGACTTTGCCGATGTTGTCCTCAAACTGTTTGAGCTTGGTGTGCCCTTCCCTTTGTCCTCTACTGAGCGCATGGTCTTCAAGCCTACCAACGCGTAGAGACGATGTGGTCATGAGTGATTGATTGATTTCGGTAATTTGTTTATTTTCCTTTGTCTTTTGCATCATATCCGTTTTCGCTTGGCTTCATTGCGGAGTTCATTTAATCGAGACGTGGGTGTCTCTTTGGGTTGTGTTTTCTTAGGTTGGACGTCTGCTACGGTCAGATGAGCTGGAGTTGGATAGTAGTTGGCTGAAATTCCATTGTATCTACATTGTGCACATGTAGCAATAGATTCAAACCCCGAAATGTATTCTACATAGCTATCGGCCCTATGTGAATGTTATGAATGTGACTCAAGAGACAAAATAGGATATTGCCCACCTGGGAACCCTATTGCGAAACCCCTCGTCTCGAACTATGACTAACATTGCCTTCCATAATTCTTCATAATATCCATCTCATAGTCACCAATGATGCCTATTTCAACATCCCTCACCATCCTCTTCGGATCACAACCGACTAACATGGCCCATAAGTGGACATCCCCCTTCCTCCTCTCCTAATATAACCCCGGCCATAGCTTAGGACGATTGCACCATCACCCATACACACACCTGTAACCCACTTTTCTATTATATAAATCTATAATTTGTAATTTTCATATTTTTGCCCACGAGATGCAAATGGGAAGTGAAATGGGACGTGCGAAGGAATACCCGGACTCCGAAAAGGTTGATACTATTGTTGGGATACTCGGCAGAGATTCCAAGAGAGGCAGCCGGGGAAAGCCTGATGGTTGCTTAGTAATTGTCTATATATATCTATCTATTTGGCTTAGCCTTTGGTCGGATGCCGGATGAGCGGGCCGGACCCGTGTGACATATTGTATGTATATGAGGTGGTTGAATGCGCAGCTAGTTGAATTGAACCCTTTGGATGGTGAGGGGCGAGGGGCGACATGTGGGTGGTGGGTGAGGGTAAAAAAGCATGGGCCGAAGACGGCGACGTAAATGGACTAGACTGTCACGTAATTGCGTGAAGCAACGGGGGGCAGTTTGGCGGATGACTCTGAACAGGACAATTATGAAAATTGTTACACAACGGCAATGAGAACACAGCAACTAAGTGAGCATCAAAAGCAAATTACTATAGCACAAAGGGAGCTGTGGGTCAAGCAAAGAGCAAGACCACAATAAGGAAACACTGTTAACGTGAAAACAACACTTAACCACAAACACTCATCCTCCCTTAACATATATAAAAGTTTCCCAGAACCACCTCAAGAACTGTAACAGCGGCAGAGCGAATCCACACATACATAGAATCTCCAAAGACACAAAAACAAAACCCAAAGCCAATCGTAAAGAACAAATATATTCCTCCTGAAGAAACACGTACAGTAAACCCGGGACTAGAGAAACTCTGAAACTACTTTTCCTAAACAAGTAGTGCACTCATAAGCAGCAAAACCATTGCCAACGAACCCAGAAACAAGGGTAGATATCAACTCAATATCGTAGCACAAGGGGAAATAAAAACAAGAAAAACATTACAAAGTCTCACCAACGAGCCAGCATTTCGTCCGATAAGACAACAGACTCTCAAACGAGCATTTCATATAAGCGGAGAGGGGTAACGAAACAAGGTGAAAAGGGGGAATCAAGAAAACGAAAAATCCAAAATGAACACAAGACAAAAGAAAATACAACAACCAAAGAATGATCTCTAAGGGGTTTGGCCTGGCCACCATTGCCCTTGAGATGCCGGAGCAGTCGCAGAAGCTGGTGTCGGCTGACTTGACCACGTCTGCGTAGATCCTGGCGAACCTTGTGCAATAGGAGGGATATATTGCCGCGGGGTTTGATCTGTGGGGTAGATTCCACATCCAGAAGAGACGTATGATTGAGGGGCAACCGTATTGATTCCGGGGTAGGGCAGCACGGTACTAGCCAAACGGGAAGCGGGCAATTGTGTGGGAGTTCCGTGAGAAGTTCCAGAGACTGAACCAGACTGCGCAGGAATGGCAGTTGTTGAAGGATGATTGACAGAGGTGGCATGGGAACCAGATGGTGTAGCTGAATAGTTGGCATAGCCACTTTGTGACGTATGCGGGGTTTCTGGCTGCTGCCACATCTGCCCTGTGGTTGGTGGAGGATAACTATAACTCTGTGATGCAGGTAATACAGAGGACGAGCCTGAGATAACGAGACAACCGCGACTGTCAGTTTTTATATTCCGACAAGCAAATCAGGAGGTGAGAGTCATTTAGAGGACCATACCTCTGATGGATGTCGCGGACGCAGGTGCCTGCGCAGGAGCCGGGTGCGGGTACGGACCCGCTGTCATCATCATCGAAGGACTCGAAGCCGCTATACCACTACTGCCGATGTGGGGGGACTGAGTCGACCGACCAGCCATGGTAGCCATAGAGTTTGACATCGCCGGTTCAACCGCTGGGGGAGGCTGATTGAGACTAGAAGGAGGCTGCTCATGTGGCCTCCGCCACACATCATTGACATAGGCTTGACGAGCATCACGTTGAGAGTTGATAGACCGACTAAAGTCTGTAGTATGTTGACTCTGGGTGGCCAACTCGCTGACCGGGATGGGTCTGGTTTGATCTTGATAGACAGGTCCAGCGATTTCATGTCTGGGGGCGCCCTTAAGCAGACCAGAGTAATCGCGACGGTCGTTCCCAAGATCCGGATGCAGGACCGGGGCCATGATGTGTGAGTCATACAGACCACTAATTGGGGGCATCTGCATGCCATGTTGCATGAACGGTTGTTGTCCAGAAAAGTGGGGGTGGCCGTATCCCATATCGTGGTGCGCACCCATCATGGCCTGGTGTTCGTGAGCAGCTTGCGCCGCCGCGGCTTGGGCAGCAGCCTGCGCAGCAGCAGCCTCGCGGGCCTTGCCAGCACCGGGGCGTTTGTCGCCAGCAAGATCGTTCTCGGTGAAACCTTGCTTACGAGCCTTTGCTTCCCAGTAATCATCCCGGACACGACGACCATCGACTATAACTCTGCTACCAAACTGGCGGAACATGGAGCGAGCTGTAACGATAGCAATTTGGCGGGACCGATAAGAGAATGGAATAATGTTTTGGTGAACCAGATCCTCCTTCTCGACTTGATTGGCGATGATCTTGTAGAGAGAGCGGTTCTTGTTGAAGAGCAGGTACGAGTCACGATATCCTAAGATGCGGGCGCACTCTGTAGCCAGCATGAAGAGCTTGTCTCCGCGGTTGGGGACGCGGAAGACGCGGCAACGGTATTTGCGGGTGTTGCCAGTCAGCTCTCCATTGGACAAAATCTTCTTTTCGCCGGCTTCATCGATTTCGCGAGGAATGTATTCGTCGCCGGTAGGGCAGAGTTGGTCGGTAGTGTGGTCGCGAACAGTGGGGAGAGCCTTGAGAGTTGACTTTGGCTTGGTCGGAGCAGACAACTTTGGTGGATGTGTGTAGGACATGAAGGGCGCTGAAGACGTTGTGGCAAGCATTTGACTTTTGGCGGGGTATTGGTAGATGCTAGGCATAGGCGGCATCGGCGTGTAGATGGAATTGACAGGTTCGGGAAAACTACCGGGACCTGCGGAGGTCGTGGCGGTCGCAGTGTGAGCCTTCATCGAAGAAGCTTTAGCGCGCTTATTGGGATTCGGATTGATAGCGTCCGTTGTGGGGGCAGCAACTATAAACACACACAAAAAGTAGCGCAAAGTTAGCGGATGCCGTCGTCGATATGCAGAGTTAAATTGGGAGGATCGCGTGGGATTGGAGCGCAAAGACACTGGCAGCGCAGGAGGAATGACACCGATGCAGAATCAGAGACCAGGCCACCCACTACCAAGCCCCCGGTCGCAAGCAAAGATCAAATGCCATATCGTGTAAAAGTCACGCAGCACACCCTCCCGGCAGTAGTCTATACAGAATATACGCTGCAGCTTGTAGCGTGCAGTGCCGTTATAATGCATCCTGCAGAGAGCCCGGCAGCCATCTGTAGTACCAGGTGATCCGCCGGAGCCAATGCTCACAATGTTCCGAGGTACACTGCAGCATGCTAAGGGCGGGCGGACATGTGCAGATATTGCGGGTGGACAGAAAAATCACCGATTGAGTTATGGCAGATGACGTCGCTAGTCCCGATCTAGCCCGTAGGACAGACACGGCATGAAGGAACGACCGAGACTCCATGGCCGAGCCACATGTGATTTATTATGGCAGCAGGATGCGCTCATTATGATCACAACAATGAAACGATGCATGCAATAAATGTTTCAATGTCGATGGCAGAAAAAGATTTATAGCCATTTCATTTGGCACAACATTTTTTTTCTTTTCTTTCTGAGAAGCAAGGCTCCGACCGATGCCGCAGTCGGAGCGGGACTGGAACGGTACACAGGAGGTTGTGTGGGCCACGCGGATAAATCGGGCAATTGCAACTTACAGTTGTCACCGGAGGAATTGGGTACAGTGACGGATTGGTGTAGATGGGTTTCGGAGTCAGGCGACCGCGCTCGCTTTGTTGACTGCATTCGATGGATTGTGAGGATTTGGTCTCGGACCGGGGGGGGGGGGGGGGGGGGGGGGGGGGGGGGGGAGATAAAGAAAACGATAACACAAGACGGACTTGAAATGACAGAAAGTCCGTGAATACCGGTATGTGGGTTGGGTGGGATGGTGGCGGGCGGAGGGAAGGAAGACTTAAAGAGAATGGAAGGAAAAATTCAAGGGAAAAAAGCAAGCCTCGCTACTAGCGAAAGTTGCAATCCTAGAACGCAGAGTGTTGCCCCCTTGCTTTGTGCCCATAACAGCCTGGTCAATGGGACATGAGTTATGGTGATACGAGTACTATTTCACGTCATGGATCATACAAAGGCAAGGCCTCCATAGATTATCATATGCTTCTAACGTCAGAGAACCAGAAGAAAAGGCGTCAACTTTTTCGCCTTCGATGATCGATTATCTCGCCGAAACTCTTCATCGTTCCCAAGCTGTCGCATGACGGAATTTCGATGGCGAAACGGGCCAACTGCGCCCGCGCAAACGCGTTCCTTCTAGTCACGGAGGATCGGTGTTAACTCCTGCCTATTCGAATGTATCTAATGTTCTTTCTCATCTTGCTCTTTTTGTGGATGTGACAGTGACGGCCTGCTGGAGTCCCCATATAAAGTGCATATAAAGTGACGGACCCACTTTTCCTTTTCTGTCTTTTTATAGCACCCTTTGGACACGGGACAAAGACTGGGCTATGTTTGTCACCATGTAAGAAGATGCATTGGCTCCAGCACTCGATTGGACAAGACCCACTGGGCCACAATTGTGCAGGCAGAAAGTGGGGTTCAAGGGTTTAGTCCAACCACTATATGCCCAAAACGACACAATGAACACTTACCATGTTACACTGGAAAACAAGTGGAAATTTTGGTCAGACTCAAACGCCCGATTGAGCAACGGATGGATAAACTCGGGCATCAGTTGACATTGCAACGAACGATTGTCGGGGTATAGCAACAACGAGATTGCATTGTGTGTATGCATTAGAAACGACCGGTGACTGGTGATGTCGGCCGAGTCAAAGACACTTGGCAGAAAAGGGCTTCGGACTATCGACGACAGAAATGACGAGATTGTAAGACTTGGAATGGGTGAACACAGTGACTGTCACTGTCTGTCTGATGGGGTTTTTGTTCCAGTTCCACTGCAATGTCTTTGAATGGCTCCGAAGTCTGATTCCACATCACTGAAATGTTGGGTCTGGCATCTGATCAAGTCTTGAGCAAGCTTCCTGCAAGGGAGATAAATGGCACCTGAGGACCAGCGCACTTGACGTCAATGGTGGTGGTTGGGGCGGAGCTAAGAAAAGCAGTGATGACAAAAACAAAAGAATGGGCAGGGTGAGGCATGTGCTGACATTGGTGAAAATAAGGGCAAATATTCCAAAGTGTAAACAAAAGAAACAAAAACAACATTGTACATGTCAAAATTATACTTACCAATTGCTGCTGAAGATATCGACGAGGTTAGAGCCGCTGGATCGACAAGACTGTTAGCACTTTCTGTGTTGAGGGAGGATGGAAACATGGCTGTGGTGGGATTGCCGATGCTAAGATGGTGGAGAGAGAGGACCCGAGAAAGTGGAAAGATGGAGTGACAGTTTTGAAGTGGTGTGGTGGGCGGACTGAAGGAGGGTTCAGTCTCTTGAACTGGAAAGGCCTCGCAATACCCTGGCCACAGAGTTGGAGCTGCAGATAATGAGTGACGTAATGAATGTAATCAACAGGTCAAGACGCCAATTTCCGGATAAAGGAAAACGAACCGCAGCCCGACAGTGTCTGGTAGTGGGCCTTGTATGGTTCATGTAGTCATGATCTCATTAAGGAAGCAACTAAAAAAAAAATACAAACAGGACGTTCGCAAGGGCAACGGCGAAGCAATATGTATGTAAATTTCATCGATACCGCACACCAGACCCTCCACACAAACACATCTAGAATTGCATCATGTGGGTGGATCCCAGAAAAAGAAGGTGGTGAAGACACGCTGAAACCTAACTAACGCGGGTCACAAGTCCACCAAGACCAAAGAGGGGTAAAGGAAAGATTGTTGAATGGACAGGTGAGGGGATGGGCTCTTGATGCAAGGCAGGAAGGAGTGGTGGGCAGACAATAAATGTTACCGGTGGAAACACCTGCAGAACAACATAACATGGAGAGGAAGAGAGGAGTGTGTGTGTGCATGTATGTGCTGGTATAGAAAGTTGATAGGGTGCTCCCTTTGGGTACGGGTGAGATAAAGGATGTAGAAGAAAGCACATCAGTGAAGTTGAGGTGAGGTTTTTGTGGTCGTGGGTGTCACAACAACCGCGATGATACCGCATAATTCTCGCAGAAACACAGTTCCAACCTCTAATTTGTGATGGTAGTGGCCATGGTGGTGGTAGAGACAGGGAGCTGCCAATATTGGCAGACAAGTTGGCTTACCTATAAAATTGCGGTGGTCTCTGTACTGTATCCTGAGCTGGCCCGAAGAACTAGCAATTGTTTGATTCGAAGCGGGGCAAAAGTCGCGATGAACTCAGACAGATCGATCCGGCGAAGGAGCACTGGCAAGCAGAAAATGTCAAGGGATGATGAGTTTCAGAAGGGATAGGAATAGTGGCGAGTCTGGGGGTTGATATGCTTCTCTGGTTGTTCACAGCCTGGGGTCGACGGGGAAAGAAAGAAACACAGTATGTGATTCGGGCGCGGGAGAAACACAAGCTCAACGAAAAACTGAGAAAACAAGAATAGAATAAAATGTGCTTTTTACAAGATAGAAGCGAGGCTGAATGAATGGGAAACCGCTAATCATAGGCACATATATGACAAGTACAAAAAAATCGCTTAATGAGTGCTGTTTTATCAAGTCGAATATGTATGTGCTTGATTGCGAAGGAGGGCGGCACGCTAGACTCTGACGGGAACGAGCAAATGTGAGTAAGGATGATCAGAAGAAATAGGGTGTGCAAAGGACGAAGTTAAAATGGAGGGAAGTCGAACTTTATCCAGTAAAATGTGTAGAAATGTGGGCGTTGCTCGAGGTGTGTAAAGGACGCAGCTGTTTTTTTCTTTCAAGAGAAAGAGACGTTGTATTGATTTGAATAAGAAACAAGAATATGACGAACTCCAAAATAACGGAAAAACTAAATTTATTTTCAGGTGAGGATCACATCGTTTTTATCTATTCATTGAAAATGGGAGACATTTAGGTACTTGTATGATTCACGGCGATGATTGTTCTGCTCATGTTCGCTTGGCGATAAAAGAGGGCAATTTTATTGTGTATTTTAAATAAAATCAAGCTCAATACCAATATCTCAACGGTCAATCAAAGATATGAGGGGATATATAAATTCCGGAAATTTATATCCTGGTTGTCAGATGGTTCTTGTACTTGGTCTTTGTCCGCTCACCTCCGCGCCTGCTCCATTCGTTCATCTGACGCTTTGCTGTCTCTGTTTTTTTTTCTTCTAATCTGTGAAAAAATTCACTTCTTCATCTTAGTCGTAACTTTCACTTCTCAATGATCTCATTTATTAAGCGCATTTCGTATATACTTATCTCCTAACCCCATATTCGTACTCTACATCTATCAATCTTATTAATCTCTTGAAAGTGTGGGGTTGAAGCAGCGGTGGAAAATAAGTGAAGACAGAGAAACATATTAGAAACCTATTCACCCCATGAAGCCGAACTGATGAGGCAGGGATGGTGGTGTAAGAGGAGAACTGGGTGTGTATTTATAGAAGCAGGGGTCTATGTATCAAGTTCTCTATCACTATCTCTGCCCACAGAAAACTTCGGCCTTCGAACAACATTGACTTACCACGTAGTAAGTCCTATGGCGAAGTAACATCATGGCCCAGATTATCTCATATCTTTAGATTAAGAATCTCATCAATAGTTGGTCCTCATTCTTACAAGCGAACATATTCAACTTCGACCCAGTCGCTATGAGTATCGTAGTACCATCCACAGCACCTGATAGTCAGCCCAGCAAAGGCTTTGGGCTGTTGACCTTTTTTAGTTGAACCAACACATACATTGGCCTGTTGATTAAGACGCTATTTCCCGACCCCAAGTTGAAGTTCAAGGTCTGGTCTTAAGGTCGATCACGATAACATCACATCACTCTGTATTAGTCAGAACAACAGTGTTACGTCAGTATCTGGAGCTAAAACACGGAGCAAATTGTTCTCCCCTGATGGCCTCTTGTCCTGACTAAGTTATTCTCTTTTTGGAGACCTCAGGACAGCTACTGAGGATAGGTCGGCCAAGTCTACTCTAGCAGTGCAGCATGCTAGCCTGTAGCCCACTATTAATTGGATCCAGCCTTCATTGTATTTGAGCATCCACCATGACTTTGTGACACAGAGACAGCGCCTTGTCCTCTGTTCCGAGATTGGTGGTTGCAATGAAATGTTGGGTGGTGATAGACCTCCATGTTCGTACCGTATTTGATGTACACCCTCAGCGCTTAGAAGATATCCTTGTTGCCACCACTTTTTTTTAACGGGCCCTATCAATAGTAATTAAGTAGTGTGAATCTTGATCTGTTGGAAACTATCATATGTAATCTTGTGTGTACATGATGTACTTCACTGATGACATTAATAACTCATGTCACAAGCAACTAAGCATAGTTGGGGGTCCATAAAGAATATGAAGGGACTTTATATTCTCCCGGGGTTCGTGGTCGTGATAGATCAGTTTCAATCTGTAGCGCGTGACAAGCAGCGCAATCTCAAAGTTACATTGCGCCGGTGGTTACTTGGAAGTTGGAGATGATAAGCCAGATATTTTCATGCTTGAACTCACGATGATCATTTTAATGTAGACTCTGGCTATCAGAAAATTGAAATACAATCAGTGGCTACTGAAGTCTATTTGGAACATGTATCAAGCATCAATTACAATGGCGTTTCGGGGTCGTCTGCAGAATCTAAGCTGCAACTGGGCAGCATTGGGCGTTGGGATGTTGTAGATATCTGTTTGTCATTTGCGGTTGAAGTCAAAAATTATCAAGATATAATCTGTATGTGATTAGTTATCAATAAGTCATATAAATACACAATTATCATTAACAGTAACGACCCCCTAATCAAGCACACATTTACACATCTATACTTGACGTTTATGTCAACATAAAGTTTTCTTTTTTCAGAGTTGGTGGTCTCGACTAGGACCCTGGTCTGACGAAACCTGACGAGGGAACCCTGGTCGATATTGACAGTCTCGTCAACGCCCTGCCGAGTTTAGAATCGTTGCCCACCATTATCTTGATGCATCGATAGACGCCAGTAATATATATAACCCTAACGATTGTTTTTTATCATTAACTTTAGTAGAATAATTGACATACTTGAAAGAAACAAAACTAATGTTGATTGCTAGTTTTGTAAAAACACAATGTTCATACCCATTCACCTATATATTAATACTTGAAGTGTTCCTTGAGAAAGCATAGACTAGACATTCACATGAACAAGCAGATGAATGACATATACAAGGCAACCAAGATGGTGGATGTATTCTGTGGCTAGATCAATCTTGTTTTGTGTAGTTTCTTTTCCATACTCTATGAAATGAATTTTGCCATAGTTGCAATCAAGTCAGATGGGGACAGGGTGGACGGAACCCTTCGGATAACTGTTGATGTGATTTCAACATTGTCACAAAGCATGATGAATCGGAGCATGAAAGCTATATAAACATATAATTGTATGTAAAGAATTGACCTGTTTGCCTCAAATCTATGTATTTGTTTCTAACAGGATTACAAAATGTTGTGAATCTGACAATATTATACACCGATTAGAAGTTGACAAATGAGGTCCATTTTTTTCTGAGCATGGAAAAAATCAAGGGAAGATTTAATTCAGATTCACGATTCGGATCCGACGTGTTGATGGCTAATATCTTTTTTTGGATTTTGATTCTGGTAGGCTTCTAGATCCCAGTGGACTGCGTCATAGCTTGCTCTTTCGCCATCCATCACATACGAACATGTTGCATTGCGATATTAAACTGGATCATATGCAGTCTTCGAGTTTTGTTTCTTTGCTTCGTGACCTCTGCAAGGACGTGTTGAAGTGGGGCTAGACAAAGACATGCTCGAATGGCAAATAGTAATGCTTACATTTATCACTCATGGAGTAGCCTGATGAATATATTTACATATTTAGCACAATGCATGCATTCACATTATCAGTTGCTGACGGGTAGAAGCATGATGTCTCCACTCGAAGTAAAAAAATACAGTGTCGGGGGTTATTTGGCTATGTGGGCCCGCTACAATTTCATAAACAATCACAGGTCATAGATTTGCCATTCCATATCAACCATGAAGTCCCGTGCTGCAATGCGATGTGACCCTTTCCAAGTCGGGATAGCATATGCGATGGTTCCGAGACTTGTACGTTCACGGAATGATGTAAACCGAGCTAACTAGATAGGAATGAGCATGTCATGAGAAGACTAATCACCAAAAACTCTCATTGCCGGCCTGCAAGTTCCGCCATAGCCATTGGCCAGGCTCGGTGGTGTTGAACTAAGCCCACAAGGATTGGAATGCGGTTCATCAGTAAAAAAAATTCTACGAGCTGGTTGACCATTAAGGTAAGGGATAAGTGGGGTTAAAGTAATCAGTTATTATGTGAATGATAAAAAAAATTGCTTAGGTTTCTAAGTTCTACTCTATCCTAATTCTCCAATTCATTTTCCTTTTGTCCTTCTGTCCTTTCCAGCTCTCTCTGAGAAGGAATTAGCATATTGATGTATCTAGGTATCCACGTCTAACCCTACCACATATAACCCTATATTCATTGCACCACATGACAGTTATGGCCTTTGGGCTAGTTGCTTTTTTATTTTTTGTTCTAGATGTCTGTTAAGGAAACATCTAGAATTGACGTTAGGACAAATTGAGACTGGTGCATGTGATGTGACAAAATCAAGTCGTAATGAGTGAACATGTACCCGTGGATGTACCCACGGAAATGTATAGTATCGGTATATTTGTGGGTTTTCACTGGCTGTGTTATACGGACTTTTTTTTTCTGAGGGGGCTGTACCAAGCTCCGTATTGAACCGAAAGATGAATCGACGTTGCAGAGATTTGGTCATCTCATAGTGTGAGAAACCTAGATTGTACCCTAAGTGTCCTTTACGGCCATATGATACACTATTTACAACTGAGATTGATACACAGCGATCTAAGTAGTTAAATACATCATTGTTCTGTTCTAACTGTGGGTACATGCACATGCATTATGCGACTACCTGCCAGGCAAACGCCTGAGCAACCACTATGTCAGCATCCAAGCTACATTGAACTGGCACATGGAAGCATACAGATAGCCTAAATATGATGAATAGACAGGAACGATGAGGAAAGGGTGTGCTACGACAGGGCCCTGTAGGGTAGGTTAGACGAAAATGACGGAGCAGTGGACATGTGGGAAGAGATGGGTGAATGTGATGAGAGGAGGTAGACAATCATTGGGGGGTTTGAGGTGCAGGAAGGAATGGGCTTGACGGTTTTGTTGTGCTAAGAGACCGACTGATATTTGAGGCCTACAGGGTTGATATATAAGTCCCAAAAGAAATCGTCAAGGTATATCATATACTTCCTTTTAGAGGTCATTACCCCAGGGCTGTCCCAAGTGATACTGGGATATTTCTGTGCTCATTCGCTTTTTATTCTTTGCAGCGATGTTGGACAGGTCTGAAACATCTCCACCAAAGACGGACATATTGATCAAGTCCAGACCTTAACCATAAATGAAAGTCAAAAGAAAAAAAGCTTGACTATTTTTTCCAAATAATTGCTTGTGACAAGTGACAAAAAGTCTCCATCTTGCTGAAAAGATCGTATATGGAACACTCACGTGTTGCACATGACCAGGTACACCCTAGAGTATTCCAAAATGCTCTTGAGATACTTTTATGACTAGAAACCGTGGGATGCTTCATAGTCTGAGTAGGATTCACATATGCTATAGGATAATACATAATTAGAAAATGTATTTATTTTCTAAATAAAAAATAAGCACCAAATAAACCAAGTATTATACCTGAATATACAAGACATAATAGAAAGTAAATGCAATTACTATAATAGTTATATGAAGCATATATAGTTGCTAGTGACTATGAGCATGCTAAAGCATATATTCTATAAACTGCAACAATACCTCGAAATTATTTATATTCTGTTGAATTACTATGTCATCTCTATGAAGCTAATTGATTAGACTGGGAATATTAATAATATTCCCTCTAATGTTTTATACTTATTGCTCCATTTGCCATATAGTTCATCATAGGAAGGTACCTAAGAGGCAATCTAGGGCATAGTAGCCATTTGTTTTACAGTGTCCTAATGTATACGTTTTTCAGGTACAGATACTACACTACTAATATCATATCTATATTTATAACCACCTATCTAATAGAAGGGAGTATATAGAGGCATAGGTATATAAATATAGCTTCTATATACTACTAGGAATTAGTACCTACTATACCTAACCCCTGCTTATACTTGTACTTATTACTTATTTTCCTATCGAATTTGCCACTCTATTTCCCTGCCTAATCACATATATACTCATATAGGCAGGCATAGTGTTTAAGTATCTTTATTATTTATAGGTTTCCGTACTCTATATACTATTTATCTATATAGTAGTCTAACTACTTTATAAGGGGATTGTAGGGGGCTCTATTTATTAACTAGTATATATAATTTAACAGAGGTATGCATTAGGGGCTATACATCAGTTTACTCTTTATCTCTAGTGACAAATATTATAAACAAAGGCTTCCTTACTAATCAAAGTGCTGTCTCTTTAATAGTACTTTTATTTGATATCTCTATACTATATAATTCTTCTTCGGGGTAGGCTACCCTCATTTTCCTTATTCCACTATTGGTGTCTTTTTTATGTTAGCCAATCTAATACTTATTATCTAACCTATAATCCATATTTGATAGGTCATATTTAGTTATGTCTTTTATTATTTATAACATATTTTATATGCCTACTGCTCTATAGTCCTCTATTATCTTTATTTATAGTGATATTTCCATATACTAGTACTCCTGGGATTAGTTTTATCTAACTTAATATATATTATATTGGCTTTTCGGTTTCTAATATAGAATGTTTTTATAATATACCCTATACCTTTAATACGTTCTATCCTTTTATATAGTTTTATTAGTATAATTTTTCTTATATGCTTTTTCTAAGCTAAGACTTTCATTATTTAGAAATTTATGAAAATATTTTTCTTTATAAGTGCCTTAATTGACCTAAAATTCGGGATAAATTTATAGGCCGGGTAATTCTTTAAATATTATAGGCTAGTATTAACCTCTATTAGGGTTCTACTGCTAGGGCAAGTGGTATTATATTGACTAGGACAGGTTCTATATAAGTATATACTAGCTCTACTTAGTCACTTTTCTAATCATTATTCTCCCTAGGTCATAATAGTTAAAGAAATTATCTTCTCTCTAGATGGTAATAGTTAAGGATTACTATATTTAATATATAATGGTCTTACTTTACCCTAGGATAGGATAGGTGGAATAAATATTGAAAATATTAGAGTTGAGGTTTAATATTAGTAGTTCCCCTATTTACTTCTATAGCCTAGTATATTCTGTACTACTAATTCACTATAACCATCAGCCAGGTTATATATTTTACTAGGAATTTCTTCTTAAACTCTTAGACTTATAATAGAGTGGCTAGTTTAGAAGAAAAAATGGGTAGATATTAGAGCTGAACTACTAGCTATAGGCTTCTCTAATTAGTAAAACATAGGGGGCCTTACACTTTTAGATAAGGTCAAAATTATCTACTAGTATAATAGGTTTAATAGCCTTAATAAAGGTATAAGCATTATAAAAGATTTGCTAGGATTAGGTAATTATTTCTAAGGAGTGTCTGTCTAGCTACCTATAATCTAGGAGAATATTGGGATTAAATACTAGCATTATCTTTAGATATTAAGCAAATATAATACTACTATACTAATATTCTATATCTTGGGGGGCATAAATTGATGAGGAAGACAGAAATATATGATTTTCAAGTCCTGCTATGGTAGAGGAAGATCACTCCCTAGGTAGTAGTAGTATAAAATCCTACTTGTTTGGTATGCTACTCCTAGGTCAGATATAACATAAAAGGTACATGATTATTGGTAGGCTATGAGGGGGTCTCTACTAGTGTCCTATAGTTAGGGAAGAGTAAATACTATTATATTACCTAATAAGGTAGTACTAGAGGCGATTGCCTTTAGTAGAGAAAATATAGTTTTCATGATAGCAGTCTTCCTTAGTATCTATAGAGTTAGGGTTACTTTTGCTAAGAGCTACTTAAGTTTTGCCATTAGAACCTATATCTAAGTCTATAGCTATTTCCCTAACTTCTAGGTAACTTGGGAAGCTGGTAAGGCCTTATCTATAGTAGCCTATTAAGCATTTATTTACTTTACATAATGTTACAAGAGCTAGTCCTAATATTGGCAGATAGTATCTATTTTGTATGTAAAGTCTTCTATAGTCAGGGTTCTATTTCTTTTAGGAGTAGTGGTAGATACCTGAGGAGGGGCGCTTCTAGGTCAAGGCTGGAAAATGTCCGGCATAGGTAGGAATTAAATTGGATATAGTTACACAAACTAGTGTCTACTACGCTTATACCACTCTTGGTTGCTCTCAGAGTTATAGATTTCTAAGTATATCTCTGATTCATGACCTAGGGCCTATACATAATTCCCCAGGGAGGTTTAAGTGCCCCATCCTGGAGGGTTCCTTCAGAATTCACATAGCAAAGTAATTATAAGGGGTTGGTTTGTTCTCAGCTATCTATAAGACGAGAAATTATCGAGCCATAAATATGACTCACTCCCCTAATCAATGGGAACCCTTACAAGGGTTATTGGTAGGATATTAGAGAAGCATCTAGTATCCTTATTACTAAACTTGCAAGCTATATAATATAGCATATAAATGGAGTGGCAGTAGTATCTATAGTAATAGTCCTAGAAGCAACTATTAATGCTTTAGTATAAGTAATTACATCATACAGATAGTAGGCTCTGTATAAATCTTCTTAATAGTAATAACTAAGGTATTATATATTGCAGATTCATGGTCATAGTACTGGGAATAGCTAGGACATCTCATACTAGTGCCTCAATTGTATAGTTAATGGAAAAGGGAGCAACCTATAATAGCAATACAATTAAAGAATACATGAGATGGGTTGACCTAAAGGAAATCCCTCTAATAAAATATAATATAGGCATTTCTTAGTATTATTACAAACTATATTGTTTACCCATTATGATGCTATATTATTTAGTAGTAGAGTAGCTAAAGATAAAATAATTAGTAGAGTATTAGGGCTACGATACTAGTTAATAAGTGATCCTTATTCTTTTAACTAATTTCTAGCTACCTGACTCTATGTATTTTAGATAGTATCAAGACTAGTAAATTTATCATATATATTATAGTAAATAGTATAACACATATCTAGAGTTATCTAGGATAGGATAGCCTATAATGCCTTATAGAACAAGATAGTAGTCTAACAAGTATTACAATGGGCCTTAGTAACTAGCTTCTAAATATCAAGAAACTCGACACTAGCTCTCCCAGTATAAGTATATACTAGTAATATTCTAAGTAGTGGTTCTTATAATGTAATAATGATATTGATATTGATATGCTGCCATACGATAGTTTAGGCAAGATTAAGGACACAGTGGTTTTTAGCAAGCCTCCGAAGGGACCAAAAAATATATATTCACGGACATTTGTGGTAAATACTATAATAGTTTCTTCAAAGCTGAAGCTTAGCTGTGTAAACTAATAATGTTGGACACGGGAACTCGCAAATTCACACCATGCGGGACTTACTGGGACATTACTGAGGGCCAGAAACACGTTGGAAGAAAGTAAATACGAGCTAAAGTTTGTTGAACAAAGAGGCTTCTCTATTCATTCACCTGTCAGAATCCATCGATTTGGCTTTAACTTAGTTTGCATTAAGGCGCAAATCCATCTCAGCTTCTGGGTGTGACGATGTCATAGCTCACTGACATTTTATTTAATATGTATATAAATATGAACCCTCCGATGTCTCTTGAAACCCCACCCGTTGCCAGTCGGTAACTCCTTTGAATACACAAAGTTCGACTCGTAGCATGCCACCAAATACGTAGTTACTGACACAAACTAATCATGGCCCTCCACAAGTCAAATACTGAATGTGCATGCCGTTTGTGTACGTGTGTGTATTCGCTGAACAAACCACAATTACTCTCGGATGAGAATAATTTACACCGAAGAAAGGTCAAGATACAGCTCAAGGAGACAGACAGCCCATGAATACTCCGTATTATCGGTCCCGAGATATTTGTTTGGGTTGGTGGCAATTGTCGTTGTGGGCTGCAAGATGCTGGAAAATCTACGGAACGCGCAGCTTGACTTTTTCCGATGAAACACAATAATGTCCTGGACGTGAGCTGTACGACTGATAAATAGTGAACAGCTGGAAAACAGGGAAGGATTATGAGTGTGAAATCTGTGGGATCTTGCGATGAACCTTGAGTTGCATCCAAGTTGGAGCCTCAGATCCTCTGGCAGATTGAGTATATCAATCTGGGGTCTACCAACAGTGAACCATGGACAGCGGATTCCGGTTTATATAATGTCTGAATTTGTGCTGGATACCATGTTTACTTCTTGTCTATGGTTTGAATGCATCATATTAAAAAGTTCTCGATTAATGATTTGAATAGTTGCGACCAACTGCATGGCCAGATTTCAAACAGTTATCTAGAAAAAAACAGGTTGTTGTCGCAAGCTCGACGAGGCCCAATGAACTGAGACGTACATCGGAGGTCTTGATTTGACAAATCCTACAGATCGCCCAGTCGGGACCAAGCTTTCCTACTGTATGATATGCCGGTGTAGAAACATGGTAATGCTGTATCACCTAGGCCTGGCTTCATATTGCATGGTACAAAACAGAACGCTAGGCAATATTTTACACAAGAAGCGGAGATATATGTAGTAAACTGTATGATGGGATCGTGAGCCTCTGGTAATGTTAAGGGTTAACATGTCAGGGCTTATAGGTCACCATTGAATGGTCCATGTGTTCTCGCATTGATTACTATTTCGAAGTATTATGAATTGTTTGTTCCCAGTAGCAGATGGAATAATGAATTTGGAGCGGACCAACGTGTTGAGATCACATAGATACTGGCCAAGTTGTAGATATAAGTCTATTGCATTTCGCCTCTTAGAGTCAGAAGACCCATATCCATTATCAACAGACACATATTCCGCACGGAGTTAAGATCCACAGGCCTGAGATATGTTTGCTGATTGTTGTCCAGAGTGTATGCTTTCCCGCCCGCCAACATCAAGTATGGGCAGATATATGATCTCCAGGTGATTTAAACTCCATCTCTACAATATGTCAAAGCCCGAACCCCAAACCAAAGTACGCAAACATAGACAGACAAAAGTCTATTAAATGTTGTCGACAATATGACAAGAACAAACAAATCGCAATGTGCAACGACCTTATTGTCATGAAGTTTATATTTTTAAAACCACTGTACTTTCTTTTTTTTTTTTTTCAAACAGCCCTGTTCAGCCTAGATAAGCAGTTAAAACCTAGGTAAAACCAGGGTCTTGATTTGGCAGCATCTTGAGGTTCATCAATGCAGAAAATGCGATTTACACTTGTAAGTTAACGTCTCATTGAAGACAAGCTAAGCGAACCTGAAACGAATGCTTATCTCGACGAAAAAAAAAAGAGATAATCAGCAGCTTCGACCTGAGATTGAGGGCACCAGGTTGTAACTGTGCAAAGGAGGAGATGGCCGGAAATGAGCAAAGTGCTTGCATGGCTGGTCACAAGGTTAGGTGGTATATCATACGGAACCACAGTGGCCACTGTGAGTGGTGGTTGACAGATCTATTTGCAGTACGGTGATGTTTAGATTGCTTCTGTAGCAATATAAAAGAACCGGCTGCCGCCTATGGCAGGCCAAAACGATGAAAGTTCCAAGATCTCCGATTCCTCGTTCAAGAATGAATACAGCCACTATCAGAACGTGTATGTATTTGATACAGTGTGCACTGATCCACCGCGACGTATCAGGTCCGATGGTCACTCAGAGTTACCGAATGAGGCTATAGTATTGTATCTACTGAATCACATTGTCATCGTCGGTGTGTTTATTCCATGACAGATATCGTCATCGCCAGCCGCTGAGTCCTGCTATCGTGAGATGCAATGGCCATGTACGACATCTCAAACAATGACACGCTATCTGTACTAGATGACTGAGATTATTACCGCTATACGCCAGTGCCAACTGTAGCCTTGTAGAATGTTCCGCCGTATTTCTCAGTCCGCATTACCAAAATAGTATCTCCGAAGTCATAGACACGTTTCCGTCAGAGCCTCTTATCTTTAACTGATAGAAGACGAAGAAGAAGAAAAAAGTAACAGCTTACGTGTCTTTGTCAGGGCACACTAGTCTTTGCAGAGAACACTGCAACCTCAGTTGGCATTTTCGAGCCATTTATGGAAAGTTTGAAAATGTCCAAGGTGAACGAACTCCATGGTGGCTTGTTCTTTGGTTGAGCCTGGGGGGGGGGGGAGCGGTGGTTATCGGGACTAAGACGGAAATCATCGATTTTTATTCTCTTGCTCGTGTGTGTCAGAAGTTTGAGTTTGGAAAGTCGTATTGTGGATGGTGTTTTTGATATTATGGGACGCACGGTTGTTGCATGGGGTGAGGGAAGGAGGGAAGCCCGTCTGAAGTTTTATGGTGTATGCCCCTCTATGATAACAAAAAAAACACGGGCGATGAAGGTGTTGGAACAGCAAACTGGAGAAACAACTACTCCTTTGGATAATGCTCAGACAGTCGTTTCTATGTCGTCAACAGTGGGCTTTATGAAGAAAACTGACAAGGCTTTCTCAGTCTTGGGCCTCGACTATTCTTGATAACGAAGAGTCAAATCTGGTGTTATATCCACTGTGCGCCAAGTTCATGTATCCTGTATATTTCATTGCCGTTCTTGGCTTTTCAGATGATGTTCCAAGTGCCATGTATTCAATGTAGTTATTCTCCTCATCCCAAAGATTTAGGCTCACATCCATCATGTCAGAATCATGGTGTATGGGAGTGTTACTACGGGGGTGGAAAGATTCGGATCGAGATCAAAGGATCAAGGAGGGGGGACGGGAAGAAGGTGCCTTAGCGAAGAACTAATTTGGGGATTCAAGGGACATAGAGTGTCAGTTATAGTGGTGTTGTTTCTTGATCTACCACCCAACCTCAATTTTTAAAAAGACCCATAATCATGTATATATGCTGTCGGACTTAGTTTCTTGCCTATTGTATTATTATTTGTCGTGATCCTGAAACACTACCATGTCATTCAACGAAACTTGATAGCTGTCATATGATGGTTTGCGTGCGTCTCGTACTCATTTTATTGTCCCTTTTTTGTTATTTTTTTTTGCCAGCACTTGATATATGATGTTGCGTTATTAAACATGACGAAACATCATCATCGAAAGGGGACTTCGTCCTCCGTTGGACGGCTCACCGCCATCGTGAGTCTGATCTTGATACAGACGACATAGTCATCTGTCGGCATGAGCCTCACATTGCAAGCCTTCATGGCTTAGTTGGCGGAGCGCGACACTAGTAATGTCGAGGTTAGCAGTTCAAATCCGTTTGAAGGAAATTGTATTCTTTTCGGATTAGAGTTGAGATGTTCTGGGATGATCCCTTGCAACGTAATGGCCTGCATTTTGGTCTTGCCTCTTTTCTTTTTTAGGCGTTATCGATCTTTTAGATCGTTTCTGGAACGCCGTAGTAATAACCCTAGTTCTGACATGTTCGGAATAAGCAACAAAATCTGAAATCACTATATATACCATTTTTGGTAGATTGATAGTTTTCTGGATTTATATCATTTTGGGTTTCATGGTCGCTTTGATCCAGTATTTCTTCTATGGAAGAGGCTCAGTCGTGTCTACTTTGGAATCTATGTAGCTTTAAGCGCAATTGCTAAGCGCCGCTAACCCAATGCGTAGACGCTTCAATACTGAGTTCTGCCTTTTATACAAAGACCGAGCCAACAGTGGTTTCTCTACTTGTAGGGGCGTCGAAGAACGACTACAGGGCATATCCCAGACCCTCAAACAGACGCCGTGTTGTGTTTTGACTTCACATGAACGACCTTCAACACACAAACCCTGTAGGGATACAGACTGATGGCCCATCTGTGTCCATCCGATGAAATCATAATAAGATCGTTTGGCAGGTTTCGGTGCACGTATCACCCCAAGGGGACTGTGAGCCATGAAGATCTTATGTAATGTGTTTTTAGTAAGAGATCTTGTAATGACGTCGATGTCTGAGGATCATAAGACTGATGTATGGACTGGCTTTTCAACATTAAGCACTGGATCTAGTAGAAATTAGGTTCATGAAGACTGATATTTTGTGATATTTCTAGTTAATCTTTATGAGTTTAGTGTATCATGTTGGCAATCACACTCAAGCATTAGCATCGTATCACTGGTACACTACACCGAAGTGGCACTCAATCTAGGATGACTTGAAGATGTCTCAAAGAAACTATCAATATTACATGCTTACCAAGGCAAGCTTGAACACTAAGGTATACAATATTACATATCAAGTGCTGATTTTCACGTCCGTAATAATGAACCAGATGTCTCATAGTAGATGAAATTGTAATGGGTTGACTAAAGCCTCGTTCACAAGTCAGCCCAATCGATCTCTTGACATACACCAGCATCACTTGGATTTAACAACGGGTCTAAATGCAGTTAATGAGGACTTACTTCAGACTCTATTTTGAAAGATCATAGTTGCTCACAACATGCCACAATGATCAGCTGACCTTAGGCACTAGAGAAAGATCCTCAGCTTCAGCTACATGAATTGAGACTGTGGATATCCTGTTCACCAGATTATATGCTGGGTGTTAAGCCCACGCTAGATGGTGCTTCAATTTCTCCACAGGTTAGTGTGCTGTTAATATTTAAGTGTCAAAGCATCATCAAGCACGTCAGATACATCATCAGAATGTCCTTCAATGGCTATAAAGCCTAACTTGGGAGTTCATGAAGCTGTACTGCATGAATAACCGACATGGGACATAGACTCAAAGTCGGGGATTATAATGAACTGAACGCTGATGACAGCTCCATCTTGAAAGCTCACATAATGTGAACTTGGGATCACAAATAAATGACTCCTTTCTTTGGAAATGAACATTCTCATTATCACTCTAGCCATGAGGCACTTTCTAACGATATTTTGACTTGCCATCTTATGCCATAGATACCAAAACTCCATCAACGAACTCCAAGTCAAAGGTATGTACAGCTCTGGAGGTTACAGTAAGACACAACATCAAGGTTCTGAAGCAAGACGGATTCCTCTATAGTATAAACTATGTCTCAAGGGCCGGAGAATTATGTGACGCAGATTGAAGTGGCCACTCTCGGGCTAAAACGAAATTCTTCAGAGAGTGCAGACCAAGGTAGGCCTGGTGACATTTGAACACCCTCCGTGGTTGAGTGATCTATGCTACAGTTGAATATTGAACAAAATAAATGACGTAAATCTAAATCCTAGTCATGATAGAGTACTGCCATTTTATATTATGGTGAGTTCCGGCTCATTTCTGCAGCTTTCCACTTTGCGTAATAGTCCCTCGAATCACTCCGAGATTATACATAGGCTGGATGCATGTGTAACTCGAGCTTCTTCACAGTGACTATAGAAAAAGAAAATGCACCAAGTATATTTGTCAATCACGAGCCGCGTCCTGGACAAATACAAAAAACCGTGGCTTTCGCTACACCTGGGTGAACATAACGTAGCAATATCCCGTCACATGGATTGGTCCCATAGCCAATGGCATTACCCAGCCTACCAGCTGTATCTATTGCAGCATGCAGCGCTACCAAGAGGAGCCAATCATGCCGTTCAAGTCACCATGTAATGCTGCGTGCGTGAGCAGTCGGCCTTGCAAAGAACAAAGTGACCGGAGAGGCATGTATGGAAAAGGCTGTGGGTGCCGCTTACATGCAGCTAGAAAACAATGAGGGGTTAAATTGGAATCTCTGGGATATATAGATATGTCACGTAGTATCCCTTTGCAGTAAAAGTCAAGCAAGTCACTGGGCTCAATCACGGGGGCTTTGTGGGAGGTAAGTATAATGAATATAACCGTAAGCCCACAAGTCCACATGACATGTGTTTTGTTTTAACCGGATATTATTTTGACGGCGTTCACTGGCCGGCTAGGAATGTTATATTTAATAGCAATGGTGATACTGATGTCTTTGCCCCGGATGTATGCTTTGTCTTGAAGCTACTTACAGGTAAAAGATCCTCTTTCCAAAGTCGGATGTCTTACTCGTATATCCGTCAATTGGAATTTTCGCCAACTCTCACATATTGAAAGTCTTCAAGGATTAGGCTACTCTGCATGGAAATCAATATCCATGGCTTATGTAACAAGCCAGCAAAGTACCCATGGACTTCCTTGGTCTCAATATTTATTTCTCACTATGAGTAGTCATAATTGGGACGTTGCTACCTCGCAAAGTATCAGGCAGACGTACATAATAGTGAGAAATAAATAGGATGGCTGGACTTGCACTTCTGTCAGCTCTTGGTCTAGATTAAAGTGGATGGTTTATTTTGTGTAAGCTCATCAAGTCGGGCTGTGGAGGTTAGTGCGACCAAGTCCTTTTGGGACACAGCAGTATTTACAGTGGCAAACATTTAAGCGGACCACTAATTTTTGGGAGAAATTTCATGTTTGATTTGGTCCATCAACAAAGATCAAGTATA
>JARQWA010000042.1:0-199155 GCA_030294605.1 Ambrosiella beaveri
TTTTTTTTTTTTGGCTATTCTCCTCCCTATAATCAAATTCTGCAACCACTCGAGCTTCCCGTCTTACCATTCAACATGAGCTCATCGCTGACGGCTTTTGTGGTTGCCGGAGCGTTAAACTCCACTCTTGGCTCTCCGCCACCTACTGATGATATCATACCTCCCGACTCTCCAGATCGCGATTGGTCCTCCATCATCGGCATTGCGACGGCAATTGGAGGCAATGTACTTATTGCGCTGGCGCTCAATGTTCAACGCTTCGCACACATCAAACTTCACGAACAGCGCGCATCAATACGGGCGCGAGTACAACGGGCGCAACGAAGAGCGAAGCTACAAGTAATTCTCGAACAAAATGAATCGCATGAGCTTCCTGTCACCGATCATATAACACGCAGAATATCTGTGGATGACGCCTCGGACTCTGATCATCTTGATTTGGGTGGAACCACAAGCTACGGAACATTATCACCAGCACCCACCACAACATCACCAAAACCCCACGAATCAGTCGAAAGCAGTTGGTCCGATAGCCTAGAAGACGGAACGCCCGTTTTGTCTGAAAAGACGCTATCGCTATCGTACCTGAGATCTCCATATTGGTGGTTAGGGCAAGTTCTTATCACGTTGGGCGAAATGGGCAACTTTCTGGCCTATGGATTTGCACCCGCATCCATCGTATCACCATTGGGTGTTGTAGCACTTGTGTCCAACTGTGTTATCGCACCCATTCTGTTCCATGAAAAGTTCAGGGCCCGTGACTTTTGGGGGGTTGTTATTGCCGTTTCCGGTGTCGTTGTTGTCGTCCTCAGTTCCGCTGGTGACGAGTCGAAGCTTGCTCCACATGATGTTTGGGATGCCATCACTGCCCTTGCATTCGAAGTGTACTTGTGTGTTACTGTGGCTATGATTGCAACCTTAATGTGGGCTAGCAAGAGATATGGCAAACGGACCATCCTCATTGACCTTGGTCTGGTTGGTCTTTTCGGTAAGTAATTCCTGCGGTATACGCCCATACGTTTATATTCCGCTTTTTTTTTTTGTGTGTGTATGTGTGTGAGTTTTCATCATCTAACTCTTCCTCAAGGCGGATATACTGCTTTAGCCACCAAGGGAGTTTCATCCATGCTCTCGTCAACACTATTAGGTGCCTTTCAAACCCCCGTGACTTATGCATTGCTATTTGTCTTGATTGCAACAGCAATCATGCAAATTCGCTACCTCAACAGAGCTCTGCAGCGTTTTGATTCCACCCAAGTTATTCCCATCCAATTTGTTATGTTTACCCTATGTGTGATTGTTGGTAGTGCCATTCTCTACCGCGATTTCGAAAGAACTACCGTTACACAATCTCTTGCATTTACAAGCGGTTGTCTTCTTACATTCTTTGGTGTATTCCTGATTACTAGCGGTAGACCCAAAATACCCGATGAAGAGGCACAACTGTCTGATACAGACGGCATTGACGAGACTATTGGTCTCGCTTCTCAGCAAGCTTACTCGGATGTCACCCCGCCTGACAGTCCCCGTAACTCTATTGGTTCCCGCCGTTCATCTAGGACAAACTTCCCGACATTCCAATCAGACAGACGGATTAGTCTGTCTCATGAAACCGGGATCCTATCTACGCGGACGCCTGTTCGAAACAGCAATGATATTTCCAGACCTCCCATCCTGAGTATCTGGGAAGAACCTGACGATATTGACAACCCGCCTCCCCGCCCAGACCCGACTCCGTTGCAACACGGCCTTGCTTCTGACCATCGCCCGACCTCAACTATCAGTGAGCCTGCTTTCTTCGAACCTTCAACCCCTCCACCACACAGCCACATTCCATTCCATTCCAACAGCAACATCAGCGAAACTCACCATACTTCGACTCCATCTCGCCCTTCCAGTCGTCGCTTTGCAGGGCCTGTTATCTCCGCGTCTCCTTTCTCCTCGGCTGTCTCTGCTGTCATGACCGATACCCTACGCCGCAATCCTCTTACTCGCCGTACTTCTCTGGGTCGCATCGGCTATAGCATCCGACAAAGCATGTTTATGGATGATTATGATGATGATAATGAGGTTCTTGATTCTATGCTCTCTCGTGAACCCCTCTTGGGTCCTCTTGTTGAGATTTCCGAAGTATCAGAACATCCCCCTCGGCCTGCCACCTCACGGGAGCGTTCGTTTAACAAGACTGGCACACGGAACCGTCATCGTAGCTTGAGTGATACCTTTGGCGGTATCTTTGGTCCGTGGAATAGTAACAGTGATGTTCCTGGGAACAGTAGGGGTCAATAACAACATGACACATCTAACATATTGAGGACCTGGTGGCAGGGAAAGATATAAACACATCTTGTGATTTCCTTTGGACTCAATCGGGTTCATTCATTGACTATGTTGCTGTTGATGAGCCCTATATGATTCATGACCAAAGAATGGTCATCATATCCGTACGCATATCCTTGTCTTTTTTCGAGCACTATTCAAAAGCCATACCCTGTTTGTTTTTGCTATACCTTGATACCTCTGGGTTTTTTTTATTATTATATTTCATTGTTTCTATGTATTTGTCTTTTTTCCTGGACTCATCAACATCATATGGTATGTCTTATTCAGTTTCAGACTGCCTTATTGCGGTTTTCCTTGCATATATTTATATTGCTTTCTATCATTGGCATTGCATGACATTACACTAGACATCAGTCTTGGATTTATATTATATAAACATAGCAACACTTTCGATTTCTGTCATTTCAAAAATACTATAGATTAATTTATTGCAATTCGTGGTCACTTATAGGGTTATAGTTAATTTAGGGTTAAAAGAAAACACAGTATGCTGGATGTTTTTCACTGTGTTGGAATGACTATCTGCTGTACTTCATGTTGTAACCAATTATGCAAAATCTTTTTATTTTTTGTTTCGTCATAAATTTACATCACAAATTTACTTGAATTCAAATTTCAGAATATTAATGCCATTAACTAAAGTGTGGATTTTCGGGGGAATTTAAAGGAAATTTTTGACATCAGTTACTAAAAGGGTTATATGAGAACTAGGGTTAGTAAAGGAAACGCCCAGTATAAAATACACACTGCATTGTACTTAGATACATGGGCTAACGGCCTTATGAAATGAGGTTTCTATTAAACATCAAGTGCATTTACCCACTAGGTATGTGGACTTACATTTCTGCAGAAATGAGTCTCATCTGATGATTTTGTGTTGAGTGGATAGTCAAATTTGTTAACTGTGATAACCTTGGTGCCTGAATGAGTAAAAGAAAATCAGTTCATCATTTGCTACTCCAGTGTCTATTTTAACATGGTGACCAATGTTTCATGGCTCTGCTTATGATTGGCCCAGCATTTAAAGTCCTAGGTCATATTCTGCCAATCATTGCTAAATAGTAAGGTCAAAGACATACAGGTATATCCATAAATTTAATTAAATAACACAGACAAGTAGTAATATCTGGTTACTTGGTTGATGGACTCGGTAACCCAATTAACTCCTTCCATAGTTGCACAAGATCCAGGAGGAGGGTCTGGAAAATTGGTTCACCAAAGCTATTGTAGTGCCAGGGACGTGATGCCAGGGGCTACAATCTAGAAAGTGATTAATGATATGATATTAATGACGTGATGCCAAACCTACCATATAATGAATGATTTGTTCTCGGATGCATATATGTAGCAATTATGAAGTGACTGGAAACTACCATGAAGTAACAATCTAATCCTTACAACAATATAAAATCCCATGGCCCCAGATATACAAGTACATAGATAAGTCAGAATTATAAAACATGCACACAAAACTTTGGTTGGTCTCTATGGTAAGCAACAATACTATGACTATTGTATGATGTACTATTGACCATACCCCCCCCCCCCCCCCCCCCCCCCCCCCGTATCGTCAAGTCGCGGTTGCAAACCGAGACTTGTGAGGCTATATTTACTACTAGCACAGGAACTATATATATATCTCGCCTTTGGTTCTTTACTCCCCGGATCGGTCACGTTCTTACTTTTTCCTTTTTATTTCTTTCCATATTCAGTTTTTTATACCTGCACCCAGTGTGTAAATTTTCACGATACCTCCACATCTGCACCATTATATATAATATTTTTACATCCAACATAATTATCATACCCGGGTCATCGTCAACTGTGTCGCTGTTTCCTTCTCATCTCGTCTTGTTACCCGATTACCACATAATATCCCACCTTATATCCACATATTCTTAGTTCCCCTAGCTAACTCGCGTGATCCTATTTCCCTGCTACAGCTTGTTTCGGTCTCCCACTTTGACGCCAAGCTCCATCTAGCATCTGTTTTCTCATCAACTCATATATTAGGCTCTTTGCCCCTCTTCAGGCCCCTGGCGCCATTCTTAACTTTTTCAATTTCTACTTCCAATCTTTTAGACGAACCCGTCTGCCAGAATCCCGCACCTTTTCCAACCACAATATCGACTTCACGACCACTCACCATGTCTCTGGAAGCCGCTACCACCAAGATCGTTGAGCAGTTCGAGGTCTCGGATAAGGTTCTCAATGCCTCAGCCAATGAGTTCCTCAACCAAATGGGTAAGTTGAGTTAACCTTTTTGCCAGCGGACCGTTTTTCCATTTTTCCCGAATAGGCTTTACTTGCCGCACTTCGGAGTTCTTTGTCCGAGCAGCATTCTGTCTATCACTATTCGCAAAAAGAAAGAAAATCTGAGTCTTTATCGTTCGACTACCTTTTCATGCTAGATTTACTGATGTAGTTTAATCACTTATAGAACAGGGTCTCAAGTCAGATGGTACTAGTCTTGCTCAGATTCCCACCTACGTCACGGGTATTCCTAATGGTTCCGAGAAGGTGAGCTTAAGCGAACGAACCACGTAAATCACATTGCAAAATATTGACTGATGATCTTGTTACACAGGGTCTGTATCTCGCTGTCGACCTTGGCGGTACCAACTTCCGTGTTTGCTCCATCCAGTTGAATGGTGACTCGACCTTCAACCTGACCTTCAACAAGGTCGCTATCCCCAAAGAGCTCATGGTCGCCAAGACTGCCCGTGAACTGTTCTCTTTCCTTGCCAAGCAGATCGACATTTTTCTCAAGGAACATCACGCCGACCACTTTACTAGCCAAAACCGCCGCCGCCGTGGCTTCTTCGGCGATTCCGAGCAGAACATCTTCCAGCTCGGTTTCACTTTCTCTTTCCCCGTGCAGCAGCTTGGCATCAACAGTGGTAAGCTGATTCGGTGGACCAAGGGTTTCGATATCCCCGATGCCGTTGGTAAGGACGTTTGCGCTCTCCTTCAAACCGAAATCGACCGCCTTGGTCTCCCCGTCAATGTCGCTGCTCTGGTCAACGATACTGTCGGTACGCTGATGGCCCGTTCTTACACTTCTGTTGGCAAATCCAAGGCTATCCTCGGTAGTATCTTCGGTACCGGCACCAACGGTGCTTACATTGAGAAGCTTTCCAACATCAAAAAGCCCATCACTGGCGAGTACAGCAAGTCCACTGGTGAAATGGTCATCAACACTGAGTGGGGTTCGTTTGACAACCAACTCAATGTCCTTCCCAACACCCCTTGGGATGCTACCTTGGACAAGCAATCTGTCAACCCCGGGTTCCAGCTTTTCGAGAAGCGTGTTTCTGGTATGTTCCTCGGTGAAATTGTCCGCCTTGCTGTCGTTGATCTCCTGAAGGACCCCGGAATTCACTTCTTCCAGGACACCAACAGCAGCTCCAACGACTGGAAGTCTACTACTTCTATCAGCGCCCATTCTGGATTCTTCAAGCAGTGGGGTGTCGACTCTTCAATCCTCTCTATTGCTGCTTCTGACAACACTCCCGAGCTATCCACTCTGCGTCAGTCTCTGGAGGGCAACCTTGAGGTTTACACTCCCTCTCTTGAAGATGCCCACGTTTTTAAGGCCATCGCCCACGCCGTCGGTCGCCGTGCCGCTCGCCTCTCGGCTGTCGCTATTGCCGCTATTGCCATCAAGTCGGGCAAGCTCGACGACCCCAACGAGGAGATCATCGACGTTGGTGTCGACGGTTCTTTGGTCGAACACTACCCCTTCTTCCGTGACATGATATTTGAGGCTCTCCGTGCCATCGAGGCTATTGGTGACAAGGGTGCTGAGAAGATCCGCATTGGCATTGCCAAGGACGGTTCTGGTGTTGGTGCTGCTCTGATTGCTCTGATTGCTGCCAAGTCTCAGCGCAGAAGTAGCCTGGCTCCTGTTGCCCTTGGACGTGAGTTCCTATTCAAAGCCTCTAATCCTGTTTACGACTTCTTTGCTGACCTGTTCCCGTCTTCATCGTGTGCAGTCGCCGACGACAGCCGCTCTACTCAAATTGTGGCTGCTGCCGGTGTCTTGGGTGTTGCTGCGCTGGCTGGCTTCCTTCTCTCCAAGTTCTGGAGAAACTAATTCTGTGGTGTTTCGTTGAGTAGTTTGTTATAATGCGGGTCTGTCTAGGGCTTTGCATTATGGGCTGACATAAAAACGGCGTTCACATGTTTTGGTTTTTCTTTCCTCGGACGGTTACTTGATCTTGTTTGGTGATATCAAACTTTGTCATGTGATCGTTTTGTTCTTTTCTGTCATCCTTCTATCCTTCTGTGTCTATAGGTTTCTTTGCTTTGGTTACGTTTTGCGGGCATAGGTTTTCACATTACTTGGAATGCGGTCTTGCTATTTTGTCTTCTTGTTTGGTCATGAGACTGGGTTTCAATTAAATAGCGATGGTTTACACGCACTGTACATTCAGTTTGATTTATATACCTGCATTTGAGAATTTATCTGTTCATTCCTCAAAATCATATGTATTGAAGAACCTAAGCGTCTAAAAAAGAGTTTTTGTGTGTGTATGCTGTCCAACTCTATTTATTCCATGTTGTACATCTCGTAGCATTTACATCGTGATAAAAATGGCTAGTATGTATGAGCAAGGTACGAGCGGTCACGCTTTTTGCGACTGGATACTCCGCTCTTGCTTTTCGTGCCAAGACTGGCCATGTCTTCCGGCAGATCATTCCACGACATCGGTGGAGCCGCATTCTGAAAAGACTGACCCGTGGCACTGGGAGTCAACGAGGCGGTTGAAGAGGAAGGCGAGGCTGAGAATGCGGGTAAGTTTGCGGCAGCAGCCAGCGTGCTACCTCCAACCGCTGGTGCTGTTGAAGATCCAGAGATGGGACCAAGTGTGCATGGTGCCGTATCCGTCTGTCGAGTCATGATCCAAGCACTTCGGGGTTGCAGTTTCTGGTAGTACTGTTTCAAGGGGACAACCGACTTGACAAAGCCGCGTCTCTGATACCATTCTATGGTATCCTCCGAGGCAGTCCAGACATGGGCATCGGCAATTGTCGCGCCGTCCTGGTCGCGGGCAGCAGCCAAGGCAAAGTCTATGGCCTTGGACATTAGCCCCAGGCCTTGATAAGGCGACAAAAGACAAAGAGCCTGAAGATACAAAGCACAAACATTATCGGGAGGCCTGATTTCGATTCTGCAAATCAGAGTTCCAATGATAGTGTCGGGTTTGTCATTTTCAACCCAAACAATCAAGCGAGAGTGGCGTGAGTTATGCGCCGAGGTGAGGGGCTTGTAGAAGGAGTCGGGATATTGAATAGGAAGGCGGAGAGACAGAATTCGCCGGAGGGCGGTGATATCATCAATCGTGATAGGCCTGAGCTCGACATTGTCGTGGATTTTTACTTTTTGTGGCAGAATAGTCTGCGCAGCGGTTGAATTATTCGGAAAGTAAGATTGTTGGGGGGCGGTTGTGGGGGGCGCGCCGGGAGATCGCGGGGGTGGGGCAGGGGGCGACCGCGAAAGTGGCGGTACTCGGACGGTAGCTGGGCCTGGCGGAGGTACAAGCTTAGTAGTTGGTGGAGGTGGAGGTGCGGAAGTTGTGACATGAGGAAGAGTCAGGTATGTGGACTCGTTGTTGGGCGCTTTGGAACCGCCGCCGGCCGACTTAAACCACGACGTGATGCTGGTTTGCGACATGAGAATATATAGTGGCCGTTTGTGATGTATAGTATATGTTGATGGGGAGAGCGGTGTAAGTATGTGGCACAATGATGAAATATTATGCCGTAGATGTGAATGGCAATGGCTACGTAAACGTCGCGTTTTTTGGTCAGCCTGAATCTCCGAGTAACAGAGAGATTGTACTGGAATGATGAATCGAGACGAGAAAGACCTGGTACAGGCCGCATATCATCGATGTTACTTGCAAATGGCAAGGATTATAGTGGTAACAAAAGCAGCAATAGGAGCAGGGAAAACATCATACGCTGCTTAACTTCAACGAAAGACGATGGGATCTATACATATACGTCTAAGACTGTTGCATTCGTTATTTCTTGTTTGGGAAGTTGTAATACTTTTGCCCACACGTGTGTAATTCACTTATTATATACTACACTGACCATTGACAAATTCTCTCGCTCATCATGTTACCGTTCACAGCCTTTGGTGACAACAACGTAAGGGCCTACGCTGAACCGATGTTGTTAAAATTCTAACAGAGCAAAGTCGACTTGAATAAGATTTGTAGTTCTCGGTTTTGACAATTGGGTTTTTAGTGTAATCACTCATTAATTTGCTTGTTTGTGACTGTGAGAACAGATATGATCATTTGCGACTGTCATGTGATCATCTAGCGGCTAATATTAGGGTTGGATCATATCATCCCATGAAATGCTACACAATAAATCATAATTCATTGCTTCGATATAAATACAACTACTGCAAGAGATGTAAATTTGAAACCTGCACTTCCAGAAATTCGTGGCTCAAATGCCCTATTATACATACATTGACGTCTGTTTACATAATCATATTTGTGTTCTGGAAGGCACCGGGATCGATTCGAAACGCGGACCTAGCGACCGATGCAGTTGCGACCGGGGTTTCAATTGGAAATTCAACAAATTCAACTCTTCTTTCCTTACATATTTCTGCATTTGTCACCGGGACATGGTAGCTGTTTACGTCAAGAGTTCTGATACCTATTGTTGCCACACACCTTCCAAACTTTTGCACCTTTCGAAATTAAATGTTCAAGGCTTTGCAATAAGATTATCCAATTTTCGACTTTGGCAAATTCAATATTCCCCATTACATCACCACAACCCATCTGCGTTCGTTTGGCGTTCATACCTAAGATTTGATACGTCACACGCAAAAGTCTTTCTGTACCTCCAAGAAGTTACCCTTAAGTGCTTTGTATTGCGAAATTCGATCCTTTCAAACTTTGCACTTTCAAACATCGCGCCTTTTACCCTGCGGTTATATCGCCACGCTGCCCGCAACGTCAAACAAGATGACGAGAAAGGGCGGCATCATCTTCCCACCCAAGGATGCGGCAGATTTTGATGTTCTGGTGAGTTTTGAACTAATGTTTATGATGCTTTATCTGCATGCGCCGGCTACCGAAAGCGCATAGTTTTGTAGATTTAGAACTTTTATGCCCCCTGTCCAATCGGGCTAACCATTTTCACAACACGCGATCAGGCGTTGCGAATGTGAGCACAACGCGCTCGAAAGTCGATTATATCACCAAATCCATGTTATCAGTAGTTATATGCTAACAAATGCCACATTCAGGCTAGCGAAGTCCTCGACGATGTCTTGTACAACATATTGCACGACCTAGTTCTAAAGACCCACCGCGAAGAGAAGATGGCCAGGGCTGCGACTGCTGCCATTCGCGTTGAAAAACAAGCAGCTGACGCTACCGATGGATCTCTAGATATGCACCCTGAAGTTCGTGCCGAAACTGATGCTGCTATGTATAACGAGGGCAAAGTATTCTTAAAGGGGAATCCTTTGAAAACTGTCAAGGATATTGTGTGCACGAAGTGCCATCTACCAAAGCTACAACACCCGACTGAAGGGAAAGGTGCCAAAAAGCCCGATCCCAGTGCGATTTATTGTAAGCGCATGCCTTTCATCGATAAACCAAACCATGATATTTATGGACAAACATGGGTCCCGTTGGGACCTGGTCGTGGCAAGAAGAAGAAGGATATGGAAAAGAAGGCAGATTTCCCGGCGGACCAGAAACCTGCCAATCTATTATCTTATCCCTCTGCAACATGTAGCAAGTGTAAGAGGTGTATTCTTGTTACTCGCTTGAACAACCACATGGGATCTTGTATTGGGAACAGTGGGCGTGTTGCTGGTCGGGCAGCTGCCCAAAAAATCAGCAGCGCCAATGGCAGTGGAGCCAACAGTCAGCATGAACCCACGCCACCATTAAGTCGACGGGGCACTCCGGTGCCTTCAGGGAACGAGACTACTCGGAAGCGGGCTTTGTCTGAGATGAATGGCGAGGTTGACATAAAGAGCGAAGCTGATTCAACAGAGTCTGGCCCCAAGAAAAAAAAGACGAAAGCTGCTAATGCCGCTCTTGTTGGTCCTAAGATAAAGATCAAGACGAAGTCCACTACACCTGTTCCTCCTCCGATACCTGGAATTGGTGCGTCACCAGCTAAGAAAGAGGACAAGGATAGGGATGAGAAGAAAGTCAAGAGTGTCACCGAAAGCCCCATTCGACCACCCAATTCTATATCTCCGTCAAAAGGCCCTGGTGGTCTTCTGAAGAAACCGAAGCCCAAGCAGTCGTCTCCGCTTAGGAAAGTCACAAAGATGAAGCAACATGGTCCCAGTTTAGGGAAGAAGTCTCGGGAAGAGAAGTCTGATCTCACTTCTTCACCAGCACGGTGAAATGTGATTTCTACTAGTATCAGAATAGCGCTTGCGCTCAGGTAATTGTTGGTTTGTATCATATTTGGGTTTGCTTTTATGGAGTTTGGGGTAGGTGGATTGGTATTTTAATAGTTTGATATTAGGTTCCCCCTTTAGTAGACCTGGGCGTTGTTTGGGATACAGTTATAAGTATTGAATGAAGTTCATATCTTCTATATGTCCAACTAGCAAATGTTCAATGTAATCATGGGTATATATTGCTGCATGGGGTGTAGTAAAAGCAAACCAAACGCCACATTGTATGTTTAGTAAAAAGGGGTATGGTCTAGTAGGATTCTTCTAGAACACGCGCTTCTCTGATCTTTACTTCATCTACAGGTCTGTCTTCAGGTCCAGTCTTCACCAGCCCCATGCGCTGTACTACACTCATACCACTCTTGACTCGACCAAAGATGGTATGCTTGCCGTCCAGCCAAGGTGTGGGGGCCAAGGTAATGAAGAATTGGGAGCCGTTTGTATTAGGACCAGCATTAGCCATACTGAGGACTCCAGCTCCGGTGTGCTTGAGCTCCGGGGAAATCTCATCGTCAAACTTTTCACCAAAGATTGAAGTACCGCCGCGACCAGTGCCTGTTGGGTCCCCAGTTTGCAACATAAAATCGGGGATAATACGATGGAAGATGACATTGTTGTAATAGCCGCGCTTAGTCAGACCAATAAAGTTCTGGCATGTTTTGGGAGCATGTCTCTCATAGAGTTCCAGCACTATAGTGCCCTATTAATAGATTGCGAGTTAGAGGAGAGGGTAGACAAAGATATATGAGGTACAACTAACCATGGAGGTATCGAGAGCAACTGTTGTAGCCATTGCGCATGTTACCTAATCTATCGACCCTAGCATCCAAAGTCGTAAAACGGCATAAAAAAAACATCCGAAGGTTTAGCAAGGCTGAAGCTTGCGCATGTCGTTGAACGTTCATTTTTGTGGGTCTCGTGTCACGAATCGGAGTTTAATTCACAAGGATGTTTATGTAGCCTTGCCGTGAATGCTATATAACTTAAACACAGCATGCTTTACTTTGAACCTCGCCATATCACTTCATATCCTCTTTAGACTTGGCTCATGGTTATTGTGTCTTGAAAACATTGCAGGCCATTGTTTTTAGCCACTTTACCCTTCATTTTCTTTGAACCAAGGCGACTTGGTCCTTTTTGCGAACAATTGCCACTTCCATATCAATCCGAGTCATCTAACATTGTCCTTCAATCACACCCAGATTGCACAATACTGGCCATTATGAGCAGCTACGACTTGCTCTTGCAACTCATATGGGGAGCTTCCATGTGTATCTATGTTGGTGCCCATGCATCATTGGCCCGTCCACCGTCGGCGGCTCCAAACAAGCCTTTAGATGGTAGCTCTGATGATGTTGATGACTTTGATAACGAAGATGAACCTGATCCAGCGCTACAGGCTGGTCTGGATCATACAGATGCTATTGTGCTACCATTAATATCTGCATTGGTTTTGTATGGACTGTACTGCATCATCATGTACCTTGAAGATCCAGAGATCCTCAACAAGGTCGTTCGTGGTTACATGTCTATTATCTCCTTGGCTGCTATTACTAATTCTTACACTCTCTTCTTGATCCTATTGACCACTTTTGTGTTCCCAACCTACTGGCGGACCGGTGATCAAATATATATGATCGATCAAACCAACCGGTGTCATATGGCTCTGAATGTTGCGGGTCCTATCTCACAGACATCTGAATTTATGTTTGGCCCTTTGCCATTTGGAATTTCCGGTCCTGAAGTTGCGGGATCATCGTTTCTCTGGTCTTTGAGAGGCCTGGCCCACCAGAAATGGCTTGGATACATCACTATCCGACGCATCTTCCACGTACGTGAGAAGTTTTCGTTCAGAGTCCAGCATATCCTAGGTATGATGCTGGCGATTGTCACAGTGGTTGTTTACCAATTCAACAATGGACCTTTGATCTCAAACATTATCGCCATTTCTCTTTGCCTGATGACGTTTTCCATTCTGTCGCCTACTACATTTATTATTGGGTCGTTGATTTTGGTTGGATTGTTCGTCTATGACATAGTCATGGTATTTTATACGTAAGTTAAAAAAGAACCTAGTTTAGTGGTCCCTCACTAACCGATGTTCTAGACCTCTCATGGTGACGGTGGCTTCCAAACTCGATGCCCCCGTGAAAATTGTGGCCACATCCGGTGGGAAGGGTGCCAGCATGCTAGGTTTGGGAGATATCGTGCTTCCCGGCATATTTATGTCCATGGCTCTTCGTTTTGACTTGTGGCGGCACTATGTTAACAAGTATAAACGAGAGGAGATTGATCTCAAGGAGACCGTGGACGGTGTCTCTAGAGTTGTCGCCAGAAGAACCATGACCAAGAAGGTCAAATATACCAGCGTTGCAAACAAATGGGGCGACCACTTCTGGACCTCGAAGTTATTCGGCACCCTTAATGATATCCCCGCCCCGCTAAGCGCTGCCCGTTTTGACAAAACATACTTTAATGTTTCTATGCTGGGATATCTGGTTGGTCTCTTGTCTGCGATGGGGTGTATGGTATACTTCAAACATAGCCAGCCTGCCCTTCTTTATCTGGTTCCTGCAGTTTTGATTTCTATTTGGGGAACTGGGTTTGCCCGTGGCGAAATAAGCCTGATGCTTCAGTACACCGAAGACGGTAGTTTGGACACAGCCCAAGAGGTTGTTGAGGTTGACGAGAAGGGGAACCTTGTCAAACAGGGGAAAAAATCTCAGAAGGATAGCAGTAAGAGAAAAGACGATGGTGAGGTCCTCAGCTTCTGCATCCGAGAGCTGCGAACTAAATGCAACATTGAGTAAAGTTCACGTCGGCAAAAATGGCGGAGATATTGACAGGTTCAAAAGACATGTTTATTAATATTTATAATTATCATAATTAGATTATTGTGATTGTATAGAATGTGGCACACATTAGATCAAAGATTAAGTATTAGTAGATTCGGCGAGACCTCATCTTGGTAGAATATCATATTTCAGATACTCAATCCCTTGCACCACGTAGAGGTTTAAGGTCTCAATCAGCAAGGGGCCCTCCACATGGTTTACATCCTTTTCGGGTGTCTCCATAATGAGAGACGGAGAAAAGAACTCCTCCACGCTTCAGCGGGTGTCCAACAGTCGGCGTTAAGATGGACGGTGTATAAAATAGTAGAGATCGAAGATCGAAAAGAAAAGTATAAGTGACCGAGGCCGAAAAAGGTAGAAAGAAAACTAGGTACACCAAGACGGAGTTATGGCGACACCCAAAGGCCAGTCGATGACGCAGTAATACTAAAGGCCACGAGGGTGAGCAAGTGGCAAAGAATAGAAAATCTAAATAAAAGTCGGGTGATTTGTGTATTGTCAACCCCAGAAAATGTAATAGAACTAGGTCGGAACCCCTGGATGGTGACGGAGAGCTTATGACGCCGGGAACCAGACCTCTTCACCCAAAGAGTGGGCGGCAAACGAAGATGTAAAAAAAAAAATTGGTTAAAAAAATAATGGTAGTCTAAAGATTTAAAGCGTCCCGGCTGCAGGTGAGGTGTGGCACAAGACAAAGATGATAGACGGAGAAAGGAGATATCAACCTTGGAAAGGTGATGAGCCTGTCCAACGCGGAATCAAGGAATATAACCGCGAGGCAAAAGTTATATGTAGGTCAAAAGATGCAAATACTAGTAGCGAGAAGGCAATATGTGCAAGGAGAGTATTGACGAGGCAGACGCGAAGAGACTGCGAAAAAAAAGAAACCCGGGCTGTAGGCGAAATCTAAGCAAGACGACGGTTGTATGTACTGAGATGCTAGAGATCACGCAGCGGGCATAATCAAAAAAGCTGAATAGGGAAAGAATAAATAAAAGAGTAATATGTATAAACGAAAGAACGAGCGTCTGCAGATGGCCCGGTGTCAAGAAAACGGCGACTGAGCCCGACTAGTCACTCATGATGAAAGATGGGTGAGGTCAACTTGTTGCAGAGAGGTGCAGATGGGGAACGGAAAATATGAACTCGAGTGAAAGGCGGGCGACGACGGAGCCTTATATGCTTGTGAGATCCTCTCAGACGACTCCGCAACGGATGGTTAGAATTCCGATGAGGGGTATGAAAGAACAGGCCACTGCCACCTGTGTCACATGGAAGAGTCAGAAGAGACCTAGCGAACTTCAAGGATCAAGCATGAATTTAGGTCTTTGTTATGGCACGGGATCGAAAACATGGATTGAGAGATGTGGGGGGAGGGACTGTCCTGACGTTAGATGTTTCTGGATGTGAGGAGAGCTGTGAAGTCACGTTTCGTTGTACACAGGGCGAGTGGATACTTGCATTTCCGTCTCGCTTAATGTTGGCTGATGAAAAAAGCTGTACTTCTAGGCAATTCAGTGGGTCAGGCCGGGTGTGCTAAAACATTGCAAGAATTCAGATGCATTTTGCAGTTCTTTTTTTTCCCTTTCTTTCAACAGGCACGTAGTAGCGTTCCTCTAAGAAATCCTATAGTAGACTTCCGCAAGCTTCAGTTTAGGTATGGGGCGTTCCGATAGTACGAGGAGAGCAAGAATGTTGCAGATGCCTCGGACTGATCATGATACGGCCCCGACTTTTCTTTTGCGTAGGCTTCCCGTCTTATTTTTGTTCTTTTTCTGGAGGTATCGGCTGGTTAGTGACATTTACTGACCCGGCCACGATGTTCTGTTTATATTTTTAGTAAACAGCTGGTTGTGCGCTGCAATTCTCTGGCCACTGGAACATATGCCAAAACTTCCAAAGAGCAGAATTGGGCTTGTGCTGGTTCAGAAGAGCTTCCGAGAAAAACCACAGCAAAAAACATTTATGCTTACTGATATTTGCATGTATGCATTCCATTACTGCCTTGATATCTATCAGATTTCTCTCGAACTCAAGGAGAAAAGCTTGGATCATAATCAGCCTTGGGCAAGACTCATGATTATTGAAAGATGCAGTTTGATGCGGTTGGGCCCAACTGAATGGAGTTGCTTGCTACTGACAAGGATCCGGGGCCCTGAGGAATGTGGGTAATGATGATATCATCTTCTTTTTTTCAGAACCTGGCATGCATTTTGACCAGTGACCAGTCTTGTCATATCCACTACATCGTTACAGGCGAAGCTGTTTGAGCATCCGGGGAAAATGCGAGCTGCCGCCGATGCACACTTGAGGAGGTTTAACCCCTCCACTGCACCCGCAGCCATCAACATGTTTGTCTAACGGGCATTCGGCCAACTCACAACATGGCATTCCGCCCATATCTCCAGCCACTCACATTTCTTTCATCTTCTCACTGTTTTGGAGTTGCAGTGTGTTTCTGCAGAGAGTGTTGTGGCAAGAGAAAACGGCACTCTGAAGTCGCATTTTGAAGGTGGGGCCGAAGGACCTAAAAATGGACATGGCTGCACTATCTCTATCTTCGTGATTTTGTCCTGATTCTGTGATGAGCAGTCAAACCAAGGAGTATATATATTTAACAGCTGAAAATAACTGTCAGATCAGGATCCTTGCCTATCAACTTTGACTTAGAGGAGATTGAAAGATCTTGAGTTCAAAAGCATCAACTAATTATCTGAGAGAATTATCTTCCCACAGATTCAATCGTACATTTCATGCCCAAGAAGCAACTAGAGTCAAGCCATCTCATCCTACTCAGATCCTTCTTATTGTGACTGCGGCCCGGAAGCCATTCACCCGGAGACATAACTGGTGGCGGAGCTGTCGTCTTTCTCAGACTCGAGCCATTTATTATTCAATGAATGGAACAATCCATCAGTCTCATTCCACTTGGAGAGAGGATGGAAAATCATGTAAATTTCACTCACGAGAATGGCCACAATCATGCATGATGGATGTGTGCATACATATATGCTCATGCCTGTCCCACTTAATCTCCTTCTTCAGTTAAAGGATGCCAAGCATTAGAACCATACAATAGCAAAAAGCATTATCACTGTAAGATATAGAAATGCCTTATGTTTACTGCCTTTCTGATTTTTCTATAATTTCTCTATATTCTCATTATAATCACTCAAAATGACCTCAGGAAGCTAACCAGGACCTATTATGATAACTTTATATCCACTACAATATTATATAATTACTCTTCTTTTACTGACATTTATTTGCTTTTTGGACCATTATTAATTTGCCTTAATAGATAACCACCTACTAAATTTAAGGAATTAATTCATATAATTATCTTAATTTAAATTTTTTCCAAATAACTCAAGTCGACTTCTCAAAATACACCCTCATCAAATAGAGCTCGTCCCTTAAAGCATTAAGTAGTTTTTATAGTACTAGTAGAACTGGTGAATCTAGTGATTATTGAGTTATATTCGTAGATATATTATTAATCAAATTTTCAATATATTATTGAGTTGAGGGTATATTGATAAGTACTAGATCAGGTCCAATTTGTTACTCAGGAGTTAATATTCATTTACTCCTATATAACTTATGTCTAATTTCTTATATATCCTTTAACTTTTATATAATAATAAATAGGTAACATAGTATAATGTTATATATTATTTGAAGGCTTCCTTAGTAAAACTCTATCAGAAGATAATTTAATAAATACTTGATATAGTTCCAAGAAATGTCAATTTGGTAATAGATCTGACAATAGTATGATATCATTATCCTTACACTTCTATAGAAAATCAGCTAATTTACAACTCTTATAAATATCTATAATGAGTAGGACATATTAAATAATATGCCTTTTTCAGATGTATTAAATAAAGTGATATAACTACCCTAAAATAATCCTATAGTTTATAAAAATAGTTAGTAATACTATAACCATAGTACCCTTCTCAAGCTCATTTTGGAGGTACTATTTGCCTAGATATAGCACCCTCGAATATGATAAAAGGTAGTATAGTGGTATTAGTAAATACTAATGGTCTCAACTGAAGTAATAGTCTCTTGATTATAAGGGATAGGGATAGGAGATATATTGATTATAAGGCTGGTAGTAATAATAATACTTTTAGTTAAGTATAAATAGAAGCTACTCTTATCTATATTCTAGATATCTAATATGTTTATAGTATTATGATCTATAACAAATTGAGGCTCCTCAAACTAGTTTGAGATAAATTTAATCTTCTCTATATTAGATCAAGTCTGATTTATAATACCTTATTTAATAATATCATATTTATGATATCATTTTACAAAGTAAGATACATATTGAGTACTGATAGGGTATTCTGGCTTAATATAATAATTTCATCTATTTTGGTTTTTGAAGCATTACACATTAGTTAATTGGAAGAAAGTGGCAGTATCTTAAAGCAAAAGGCAAGTTATAAGATATCCAATAGAGATAAAGTAATCAAGATATTTGGTAGGAGCAAACTTCTGGCTCAATGAAAATCATTGATTATAACCTCTACAAAGTATTTGTTTAGAAGGAAGCTTTTTAGCCTTTTTAATTCAGTCAAATAGTGCCTATTTAGGTATATTGAATTCCTAAGCTAAGGATTGAATAGATCAAGATAGAGTATCAAAAAGCAATTAATAATACCATCAATGACATTTTCATATATAACTTTGTCAATTTCCTTTATATTGACAGAGTAGAGTTAATTAAATGACTATTTAATAATAAAAAACAAATGCACATGTGCTTTCATTAAGATGGAAGTTTTAGTGAGAAGTAGGGTTGATAAAACCAATATATAAGACTATAACAACTCCTAAGGTTATTGAAGTGATTATGATGAGAATCTAGAGAAACCAGAAAGGCAATAAATCTATCATAAATCTATCGATATCTTTAGCTATTTCTATATCTTATAGTGATAATGCTTTTCGATATTTATTATATAAGATATTAATATAAAAATCATTGAAAAGTGAGGGTAATGATTTGGCCAAAATACAGCCAAAATCTAGTATATGGTTTTTGTCATTGTATAGTTCTAATGCTTAGCACCCTATAACTGAGGAAGGAGGTTAAGTGGGACAGGCACAAGTACATATTTAATTTACACATATCAGACCCATCACACCATCCATACTCCAATATCTGTTCTTGTAGGACATCATGAGAAGTAGTCATCACAAGCATCCACTAAGCGCAACCTGGCCAATGCCATATGATGCTGACCATCTGAATATGGAAGGAGATGTGCTGCTGAGTTAAATCATGCTGGCATTGCCCCACTCAGGAAGCCCGGATGCGGAACTTTGATCCCACGAAAGAATCTCATGTTATGGTTTAAATCAGCCAGATTCCTCATGCCGACAACAAACACATTATACATATATACATACATTAGATATCACCACCGAAGCCTACTATCGATGAGCAGTTCTGTCTCAGTCATGATCTTCCATGACTGGAGCAATTGAACCATCTCTTTAAATTGGTCTACTGTGAAAAATAACAGCTCCTATATCCAAAATTATGTCACTGGTTCATTCATTCAACTTCTAACTGAAGCCCATTCCTTTCTCAAACAAAAAAAAAGATTTTGTGACATTTACCGCTCGTAGGAACTTAAACTGGTAATATTTCATTTGGAGAGGGGTGTCGGAATATCTGTTTCTTCTGAGGGTCTAGAAAGGCCCAGCCTGAACATGTACCATGATTATATAGGGTTAATAAACTTGTAGATTTTGCATGGGTCTCAATCAATGTCAGATTATTGAAATCATCTACGCTTGGATATAACCGACTTCATTCAGGAACCTATGACGTGAAAACTCACCTAATCTGTCCCAATCTGATTGTTTTGTTTGGTGCTCTTATTATCAAGGTAATAAGCCGATCATATGGTACCCTTTTATGACATGACACTTTCAAATATTTATGACGGCCAGTGAAAATGAGAATTTGACGTTATTTGACCTCGGAGTTCCATTGATTTGGGATTTCAATGTTAATTGTCATCCGCGAGTATCAGCCCAGACTGAGCCATACCGACCAAAATTCTTCGTTCTGATTATAAGAATCAACAACACTTCGATGGAATCGGGATCTATGCATGAATTTCAGTCTGGTTTGACCTCACCGGTATTGAGTATTATGCCCTGGACTCAGTGTGACTCCCTGTATGATCGTCGTATGGGTCTGATACTTGTAAATGAATGTCAATATTGAAAGATGGAAATCTGTGTTGATACTCGGAACAATTCTGCATGGCGTCACATGAATATATTGGTCCTTACACCAGACATCGATCTATGATGTTGATTATTGTGCCCAAGGATTGTCTTGATTACCCATTTGTTGTAATTTGGGAATTACTAGATTTAAAACCACAATGGTTTTGGTGCCTATTAGCAAATAAACATATGATGCATTAAAATCACATTAAATTGATCGAAAATCTACATGTTTTGTTGATCATTTTGTGAGATGTTGATAATCTATGAAAGTGGACTCATTGTAAAATATATCATGGTAAGATTAGCGTACCTGCCCAATTCAGCAATTTTCTTAGGCTGACTCCCCACAAACATTGAATCATCATCAGCAATTGTCGAGCAATTATCCAATGACCTCAGCCCTATATTGCCTTTATATCCTCTGATTCATTAGCATCACATTTCCGTCATTACATATTTGCCTTTTTTTATTCCTTTTCTCACTCTTTAGGCAAGTCTCAAGATTACTGATCATTGGCTACGGCCCCACCTACAACCCACCTATAACCCTTCAAACTGGGGTTTCCATGTGTTACATTTGAGCCGTTAGTAAAGCCCCATTGCAAATCATTGCACATTATTTCGGAACTCCAGCTTGTTACTCCGGATACCGAGTCTGGTTCCGCCCAAATATGATATGAGGTCAATTTGATTACATAGAGCCACTAATTTAACTAAATGATGCAGCAGAGTATTGATTACAATCATTTATAATATTAAATATCTTTTAATCATGCCCCAGATCGTCCAATGGATAGTTGACACTCAAAAACTGTGGACTTCTGCCAAATCCACAGCCGATCTTGAACATATTGTGAGTCTGATCCCAAAACCCTATCAGGATAGGTAAATTTGATGGCTAACGTTGTATCAGGCTGTCCACGAGTTTGGACTCCTGAGTCCAACCGAAAAGTCGAAAGCGCTCAGTTTTATCTTTGTCAAAGATGCCAAACTTAGCTTAGCCTCGAGTCTCCTCAAACGGCTTGTGATATCGAAATATGCTAAGGTTGCATGGAATGATGCGGTGTTTTCTTCAGATTCGCGAAAGAAGCCCATATTCCGATTACCTGGTTCTGGTAAAGAGCCCATTTCATTCAACGTCAGCCACCAAGACGGTCTAGTGGTACTAGCCGCAGTGTGTGGATACGATAGCGGAATAGTCGAAGTGGGTGTTGACGTCGTCAGTACAATTGAACGAAGAGAACGAGACCATATTAGTTTGGTTGAGCCAGGCGGATGGGATGCTCATGTTAACATCTATGCCGAGATCTTTGCTCCGGGCGAAGTTCGGTACCTGAAGAACTTGGAACTACCTAGTCATCTCAAGACTTTGGAAGAAGTGCTGGACTTTAAATTGAGGTATTTCTATTCCCTCTGGTGTCTCAGAGAAGCCTACGTCAAGATGGATGGCCAAGCTCTTACTGCGCCTTGGATCAATGATCTCGAATTTCGTAATTTTCATCCACCAGCCCCTGTTTATGGTGTTCAAGATCACCAGCAGATTACTCTATGCGGAGCACCAGTCATTGACGCACGAATTGAGCTTCGGAGTTGGGGAGAACATTACATGATAGCTACAGGTATACGAACTCCTGCAACTCCACATGACGCAATGGACTTTGAACTTCGGCCATACGAAGAAATTAATCTCAAGCTAGAGTTGTCAAAGGTTGTAGTCTAATTGTCATATGGGACAAAGTATGTATGTAGCAACACGCACTCAACGATTTCAAGTTTATCGTGCCCGAAATGGGGGTGTTAATGAGTTTACGTCTTTACATATATGCAATACACGTCATGATCGCTTTCCCGATACCTAGTTGCAGATGTCAAATAGCATTCAGTTAAATTGAACGCATGGTAGTGGCGTTTCAGCCACACCTTTATGTGTCTCGAGCTGCATGTTATATCCTGTAATCAAACCTCAAGTGTGGCGTCGCGGCAGTGCACCGGAAGCATAATCCTTGACTGCCCGCGTTGAGGCCAATCCCACGACGCCAATCGTAAGTACACGATATTCACATCACATTTACTTCGCTTCTACAGTTTCCGATTGTGATGCTAAACAAGTCCACACACATACTACATACATCGGATTGCATTCGAAGCCTTGATACCGCACAACTTGTCCACAATTCATCACTAGCCATTCTGCGTTAGCCACAACAGACACGCCTATCATTTGCTCTGCCCTTCAATCGCATCAGACAATCGGCCCATATCTGGCCCATATCACCGACCATCACGGAGGTCTTATTATATGAAGTCAGATGCAAACATATTCATAGCACTCATCCATTATTTTTTTGTATTAGCCGACAGACGCAACAATCTCGACATCCATACCGACATCCCGCTGCTTTATCGCGATCGAATACCAAACACAAGTTCTAAAAAGCGACACGATGGCAGTAATCACAGTACAAGACCGAACAGCAGAGTTCCGCCAAGTTCTCCAACAAGCACAGCGAAAACAAATTCAAGGAAAAGTCGGTGCGCAGCGTCAGTCACTTCTTACAGATGCTCAGAAGAAAGCTGCTAATGGCGAACCTCCACGACGAAGCGAGTTTGCCCGTAGAGCTGCGGATATCGGTCGAAGAATCGCTGGAACAATGGCGAAGCTTGAAAAGCTTGCGCAATTAGCGAAACGTCGGACCATGTTTGACGACCGACCCGTGGAGGTCAACGAGTTGACCTTTGTTATCAAGCAAGATCTCTCCACCCTGAACCGGGATATCATGGCATTGCAGGCACTTAGCAAGTCCCAGCACTCCAAGGTTGACCAGGAGGGTGAACACAACCGGAATGTTGCTTTTCTTTTGCAACAAAGGCTGACTGATGTTGGTGCGAACTTCCAGGGCGTTCTGGAAGCCCGGTCAAAGAATATCGCGGCGAACAAGTCCCGAACCGAAAACTTCATGAACACTGTCACTTCTCATGCCCCACCGCCGCCTATGCCTGGCTCTGATGTCTCGCCTCTTTACAACAACCCAAACAGACCATCTTCGGCCATGAGTTTGGCTGCGCCAGAGACCTTAGCTTTGAATCCTATGCAGCAGATGAGCGACCAACAACTAATGGTCATGGAGGAGGGTCGCCAGGACAACACTTATATTCAGCAAAGATCGGATGCTATCGTCAACATCGAGCAAACTATCAGTGAACTTGGCGGCATCTTCGGACAGTTGGCCCAGATGGTCCAGGAACAGGGTAACCAAATCGAGCGTATCGATGCCAATGTTGAGGATATATCAGACAACATTGAGGGTGCGCAGAGAGAATTGCTCAAATACTGGACAAGAGTTTCCAGTAATCGCTGGCTTATAGCTAAGATGTTTGGTAAGTGGCACAATATAGTACGGCTTTATAGTTTCTAACATACCATAGGTGTTCTCATGATCTTCTTCTTATTGTGGGTTTTGATTGCCGGTTAATCAAAATCTCCGGAGCATCATTGTATTGGTTTCTTCTCCATTGCGGCGTTTCACTAAAGACAATGGGATTTGTCTAGTGTTTTGATCCGTTATAGTGGCTCTTTGGAAATGATACCCGTCTTGATCCCTGGAAACCTTTCGTCTTAATCATGTTCCCATTTTCACAACGCTGGCGTTATGTTCTCTTTCTGATCTTTTTGGGTGGTTTTCTTCGCGTTTTTCTCTTGCGCTGGTTATGTAATTTTTCATTAGCGGATCAACATGTCTAATCTGTATTTGTTCACCCCTTGTTAGAATATTCTCATAAAGCATTAATTGTGACAATGTGATGTCATACTTACTAATAACCGGGGATGAGATTCCCCATGCGTGCCGCTGGGAACCAAAAATCCCTCGACGGTGTAATCATTACTTTCGTCCGTATGAAACCATTGATGCTGAACAAGATAACTCGGTGTCGGGCCGGCTTTATCCTCGTTATCTGCCGCTTCCTGGGCCATGTGGCCCATGTAAGACAGGAAAGACCCCCCATTTTTTGATGTCATCACGGCTCGATGGGGATACACATAGAGACTGTGGGAACCTATGATGACGAAGTTTGATATTTCGTTTTTGGTATCAATTTCAATTTCGACTAAGTCATAGAGGTAATGAACATAGTCAGATCTTTATTTAAACCATTGGTGATGACCCGACTCTTCTCAACACAGTTTCATCGGCATCAAATCATACAATCGACTTACAACAGCAATGGCTCCCTTCTACTTTTACATTGAACACTAAGCAAGAAATCTCAGTGCTGGGTTACGGTAAGACCTTAGAACAGGCACCTAATTATGGTGTTGTTTTGATGTTGACCAAGTATCACAGGCACCTAACAGGGTGATCTGGAAGAGACCAAGGAAGGTGTCAAGGTTGCCCTAAAAAAGGGATACCATCTCATCGACTGTGCGTATGTCTGCAGGAACGAAAAGGCTGTGGGTGAAGCATTACAAGAGTCCTTTTCCGAGGGCGTCGTCAAGCGGGAGGGTATTTTTGTCATCGCTAAACTCCGATGCTCATATCAATCATCTGCTATCCGGGTTGCTGAGTGTCTGGCCAAGAGTTTGGACGCTCTGCAGGTGGATTATGTCGATTTGCTCCTCACTGTAAGTCTATGGGAAAATGTGAAAAATGTGAAAATTATCCGCTGACGATTACTAGCACTAACCTGTCGCCTTCAACCCCAACGGAAACGATGACAAATTTCCCAAGCTTGAGAATGGATCTTTGGATGTCACAAAGAACCATTCCCATCTCAATACTTGGAAGCACATGGAAGCCTTGGTTGAGACCAGGAAGACTAAAGCCATTGGCGTCTTATACGTAGGTTCTGTCAAAATTATCTGATGATAGCAGTATACTAATTTAAAGCAGTACTCCAAGAGAAACCTCGAAGAATTGCTGGGTCACACACATGTAATCCCGGCTGTGAATGAAATCGAAAACCACCCGTCACTCCCACAGCAAGATGTAGTTGATCCCTTTCAATAGCACCGGTGGCCCCATGTTCAAGGCTGAACCTGTCGTGAAGTTGGCCAAGAAGCACAACATTGGACCCGTCACTGTGCTTTTGAGTTGGAACAGTAAGCTGAATGATCCCTTTTCATGGCCATCTGACAACTGCTGAAATCTTCATGCAGTCGCTCGTGGCTCAGCTGTATTGGCCAAATAGGTTACCCCGGAGCGCATTAAGAGTAACTTCCAGATCATCGATCTGGATCAGGAAGACATGAAGACTTTGACCGATTATTCGAATGATCTCCGGGTAAGAGTCAGTTTAAGAGCTATGTCGCGCCAGATTTTGGTGTTGACTTCAGGTTCTTGGATAAAGCTTGAAAATGAGACCAGATTGTAAATGTATATACATAAATCCATACTTAGATTCCATGACGTGAACAAGATTACAAATAATTGTCAGCTTGTGATGTGAATGAGGATATTCAGCACCTGCTGGACTGCAGGCCTTACTTTTCGTTTTTGATATATACATACAAGCCGGTCACGCTGGTACTTTAATTGTAGCTGGACAGTAAATCGCCTCAACTGAACGCAAGAGATTAATGAGGCGCGAGTGTGAGCGGGGTTACAGCTGTACTTGTTGATTTAGCACACGAATATTATATCGCCTCACCTCAAGATCGTATATAGCCTCTGTATTTCATGGCACGTATATAACCGGAGCTTTAGTTCACTTCCGAAATGGATGAGATTTCCACCTCTGCAATCTCAGGGTTCGATCCAATTTTCCAAGATGTCTACAGCTCTTGATATATTCAAACTTATCCAGGCAGGTCAGCACAGTATCAAGGTCTCGCGGGCAACGCTTACTAACATACTCAGAATCATACCCACCGATGAAACCCGCGTGATGATCAAGAAACTCGACCGCAAGATCAATGTGTATACTATAGACCTCTTGTCACCCACTGATGCTGATGAGCTTCCTGGAAAGGTCAAGGCCGACGGTCATGAGGTTCGCATTCTGGTGAACTGTGCGGGGATCCAAAGACGCCGCAAGTGTGAAGACTTTCTCACTGCTGATTTCGAAGATGTTAGTACATCACGACTCATCTTAAAAGAACAGATTCTCACTTCACAATAATAGATCATGAAGGTCAACATTAGCTGTCTTCGCTCTCTGTCGTAACTTTGGGCGCGAGAAGTCGAATCTTGAGCCATCACCCTTTGCCGGGCGTCGCGGTAGCATTATCAACTTTGCTTCTTTGTTGATCTTCTAGGGTGGCTTGACGGTTCCGGCCTATGTCACCTCCAAAGGTACCGTAGATCAGTTGACGAAAAGTTTCGCCAACGAATGGAGTTTCAAGGGTGTCAACGTCAATGCTATCACACCTGGCTACATTGAGATTGACATGAATCAAGCATCAATCGATAACCCCGAGCGCATGAAAGGTATTAGTGATGGAATTCCAGCTGGTAGATGGTGATATCCTGATGACTTCAAGGGGACCACCATCTATTTGGCTAGCCGGGCCAGCAGCTATGTTTGCAGACATGTCTTGGTGGTCGATGGAGGATGAATGGACCAGTAAATCAATTGAAACAGTATATTTCAAATAAGAGGTAGAACATCTAAGTTATTTTCATTATATCAATATCCGATTCTCTGAACTATACCAGTAATGACTGAGGAGGATTGGCAGTTTCAGTGGCCATGACACTTCATCTATGAATAGACAGATGCGTTAGCCATGGGGTAGCCCATGTGGAGAGCACTTTGAAAGAATCGAGCTTCTTTGGGAGACTCGTATTCAAACAACATCATTGAATCTTCGATAGGTATCAGGCCATCTTGTACGCCCTGTTTTGCGGTCGGTATAGGGCTACGGTGTTTAGATGATGTGAACAAACTTGCATTGACGAGAAGTAGTCTTGTCGATGGCTTGTCAAAAATTCTATTCTCTAACAAAGAATACTTTTTCTGGCCATTTCCCTTGTACTCTTCAACTAAAGAGAATCCATGCTTCATCGCCATAGCCGGTGCCAGCCTATATTTTGTTAGATTCATTCTACGTTACACAAATATGTATGAGGTCAACTAACCTGGCGGGGTATTCGTGGCCTTCAGCCTTTTCGATCCAGTTCTTGTCAAAGAAGTAATGCGCACTTGCTCTCTGGGCGACTGATCCCAGAAGCCATTGCTTATGTGTATGTGCCACATACACAACGTAATAGCCACTGCAACTGAGTCCCCAAACCATGACATGCTTCATGTCAAATCGGCCATCGCCTCTCATCCACTCAAACACACTAGTCCAAAGGCGATCATGAGTTTCAGGGTCTGACGGATCAGCAGGATAATCAGAAGTATCCGGGACCTCGGCGACCACACAGGCCCAGCCCCGAGACAGGAAATCATTGCAACAGGCTGTGTTGTCCAGGCGGTACCCATATAAGCTGGTCATGAGTAAAACAATCGGGACAGGACCAGATGCCCCCTTAGGCGGTCAAAAATAAACCGGAATCGATTTATGGTATTGGTTTTTGACGTTAACATGTGGAACCATGACTTCCTAGACAGAGCTTTCCCATGTGACAGCGGCTTTCATATGGATCTTTTTCTGCATCTTATTGACACGCCGTTTCGTGTCACAGTTTACCTTTGGGAACTTGGTAATATAGGGAAACTAGGCAATTCTGAGGACGGTACAGGCCCGCAAGTACAATTCACTAGCATTTTCAGGATCGGATGAGACCACCTTGTCACCCTCTTGTTCCAGAGCTTCCGCAGTGGGGAAGAAGACATCCGTATAAGTTGGGTGTGTCATGTCATTGAAATCATGCTGTCTCATGTCAATACTGTCCTTATTCAGAAGGGTTATGATATCACTGAGACTCATCTTGATGGGATGCTCAAAAATAGGCCCAAAGTCTCCATAGAGATCATCGTGAAAGGGGTACACTGATCTAGTACACTGCATTTATCAGTATACTTGGTCCATTACACATATTAAAGTGCAAGGTGGCATACAGGAAACTTCCATTTGGTCTCCCAAAGAGCCTTCATATTCGCATGATGAGGCATAGTAGCCTCAAAGGTCTCCTTTTCCATCTTCCAAACAGACATTGTGGTGAGGTATAACAAAACCAGTGTAAGAAAGTATTGTGCAATGTGCGAGGGCTCGTTTTTGGGCCCAGTCAAGTGAGAATGTGAACATTTAAGGTTTGAGAAATGAGAATATTGACATCATTCGGAGATTGAATAGCACCTTTTTATAAGTAGAAAGAGGTACTGGGGAGTAGAGGAAGGACCCTGCGTACCTTGATCGTTCAAGACGAGCGGCGCCATTACTTTAGGTGCACATATTCGCCCTTGATGTAGGGAATCATCAGGATTGAGGTACATTATTATGTGGATATTTTCTGTATTCCATAATCTAAACTTGGAGCACTTCCATAATTTGTTCTTGCCCGGGCTCTTGCCTTCTATCTCCTGGTTACATAGAGCCACTATGTTGATCTGCAGCCCATCCACAAGATCATTGTTCACAGTTGCACCAGAACCTACAACGGAATTATCGAAGGTATGTGCTGAGAGTTGCTATATAGTATAGTATCATCAATATATTCCTTTGTTTGATCGGCTTGCATGAGATAGTCACACTAACCCGCCACTCGGAGGGATCTTCAATTTATCTCACGATTACTCGGATTCTTCGCCGCTTGACAAACGCCGGCTGTAGCTGAGGCCCTTGATAAATGACTACGACTTTGTTTGTTTGATGCCGGATAGGAGGTGCCCGTCTCGACGATGATCCGGACTTGTTGAGGACGCTAGGAATGACATATGTGAGTTACATGTCGTCTGAGATCTCCTAAGTACATACTGGGGGATTAACTGCGCCTGTAAAGAAGCAATTCTGATGCGGTCTATGATTCCCCGTAGTTCGTCAAACATCTTCGCAAAGGTGCACGGGAAGAACAGTGGGGATCGGACTTCGGAGTCGAAAGTAGGTCAAATTGGAGTGTCAGTGGGGATTTCCGAAAAAGATTGTGTCGAAGTGGCGTTCGAAAAGAAAAAGTCAAAGAATAAACATCTGTTGTTCAAGAAACCAGAGTCTTGTTTACTTTATGGGTAGACAGCAGATTTATACTCAATATCCAGTCTCCAGAAGAAAGGCGGGCATCTGATGATTCGGCCATTAAGCCGGCATTTCATTGGTTCTTATACGTCAGATCAGTCTTGTGTTACAATTATGCTTCCCATGACACACTAATGAAGTGGTTCCGCTAGCTCTCTGTCCTTGGATACTAAGCCTCGCTGATGTCTCCTTAGGGACATGAATATTGGTCGAATATCATTATAACTGCCACATGTATAAGCAAATTCCATGGAGGTCTCACTTCTGTAGAGTCAGTAGCTTGAGGGCAGTTATGTTTTCGCTCATATCCCCCCCCCCCCCCCAAAAAAAAAAAAAAAAAACTCTTGGCTCGCTGTCTTATCATTCAAGAATTTCTATCACAGCTTGTATTGATACTGGATAGTATGGTATCTTCTTGATTACGACACAGGCTAACAAAACGAGACTACATGTCACGAACAGGATGTTACTTTTGAGATAGTTTCACTTTGGGGCCGAATGGGATGGGAGGGCAGAAGGGAGAATATAGTGTCGTTACAGTAATTATGAGGAGTCCATTGCGCCATTGGCGTATCTGTCAGACTCAGAAGCAGATAGTGTTGCTCGCAACCATTCCAGTGATGAGTAGATGTCAAGCTTCTATATAGCCAATGCATGGCACTATAGTTACATTGATATTTGTAGATATTCGGGTGACATATGACCTGTATCATGTCTTGTCTGAGTATTTGAGAACGCACTTTTTAGTAAGGTACCCGCTTTCTCTGAACATAGATACGGGCTTTTTCTTCTCTGGGACGATTGTCAGCCATTGTTCGTCTTTGAATCTGAATACAGGAATCAAAAATATTTATTTTGATATGGAAGGGATGATGACACTGGTATATTTAGTGGGATAATGTAATATAGATATCTATGAGATATATTTGACATTGGCAGTGAGCCTGCACAATGTAGAATCGAATAAATATTCCAAGAGCGTATTGCTAGTTGATATGACCAGTTCATCTTTAGTGCTTCTGCTGGATAGATATGCCAGATAGATGGGAATGTCCAGTGACTGCCATTGGATGTGAAAGTTACAGAAAAAAAGAAAAAGAAATATCAACGCCATTGCACTGTGTAAATACAACCCCAGATGAACAAACACATGGTGCTAAACTGCAAGTAAATTTCCCCCATTTATTCTTCCTCATCTGAGTAAATATACTGATATTGAGAAACGCCAAGACCTTAACCAAGTTATACTGCTTTGACTATTAGGCGGCTCTTGCCTTGTGGAGATAAATATTTACGTAGGTTTATTTACTAGAGAGGCAGGTTGTCAAAAACACTACACCAATCATAATCAAGAGTTATCTCTATGCTCGGTCCCCACAGCGATCCGTTACAGGCAGAGATCAGTATCCCACAAGATCTAATTGCTGACATGATACTTGAAAACTTAAGAGAGTGAAATGTTGGTAACAAGCTGATGGTGGGTTCCGTATAGAGTTCTGGAGCAGTCCACATAGTCTATCATGCCTTATCATGTATTTTGTTCCAGCGTGCTTATGAGAGCAGTTGTCTCCAGGTTGTTGATGCCAATGTCACTGTTCAGTTTCCAACTTTGCCCTTGTCCAAGGTAAAGTACCGAGGTATGATCTCTGTTTTCTGCACAGCCTTTCATGAAATAAGCACAATGGTTGGTAGAGACAATAAAGAAAGACCCCATTGTAACTATGTTGAGGTATATATCAGACGGGCTTGCTTCAGGTCAAGATGCCAGATGTACCCCGTTTATGCGGTTTGTGGCTCTCGACTGTCTCAAACCTGGAGGGCTATTGGTAACTCTCAGACCTTTTGCACCACTTTTCTTGCAAAAGAGACTAAATATCTATGTACAACCACCTACCACCACCACAGGCGAGGTAAAGCCTCAATTTTCAAGATCAGCGGATTCTCCAGTGCCTGTGCATATTCGCATCGGAGGAACGACACGTGTGCTTTGATGTAACTCTCTTCGGAACTTTAGTCTATGAGATCCAGCCACTGTATATAGGATAGACATGACTGAAGGATTTTAAAATGATAAGACAGTGTAGTACATAGATATCTTTGCGGGTTGCATCATCAGTCTCTGACATCCAGCAATTGGCTGATGTTGATTGGGGCAGCGTGTTAAGAGAGGGGTGCAATATGCAGAACTATTTATATAGGACTAGTTTCAAGTAATTGCGTCTTTGGTAGATAGATAAGCATGATTCCAAAGGATACACATGCTGAGTCTCTTGGGCCCCATATACTTTCTATGTGTTCTGCCATTTGAATATTGTGGGGGCAGGGCCTTCTCTATCAAACGTGATAGGTCATTTGCCCGATGCTTCACCGCTTCCGTCATTTACACGGATGAATATTGACCATCGAGGCAAAAGGTCTTCAAGATCGGCTACAGACAGAGCGGACAACACGGACAAGCACATAATATTGACAATGCCATACTCACCGCTAGAACTAGAGGTCGCACAAGCATGGAAACCATGTCCGTTTTCGTGTAGATTAACATTTTTTTTTTCCATTTTTTTTTTTTGACGAATAGCAGTACACAGAATCAAACACCGAAAAGGAACCTTGATTGGTTTGTATTGTGCTACAGAACGATGGACTCCCTGAACATCAGCTCGACATTTGTGGGCTGCATAGAAATAAAAGCCGGGGATGATAAAAACAATGACTGCATCGGATACTTGCATGTGATTATCAGTGGCCATCTGTAAGCGATAGCAGACACACTCGGGTGGTTGTTTGCTCTCAAAAAATAGCATCTGGAACAATGCTTGTGTCCCCCAAAAAGGGTTGCAATTTGAGCTTCAGACTGCATGCTAGAAGACTAACTTCATATAACCATTTGTGGCCATGGAAATGCGCACATCTATAGACAAAGTGCATGAAAGTTAGTTTAACTATCACTCAATAGTGGTCATGTTCCGAAAATAGAGGATACACAAATGTGTGTTTATAGAGCAATCAAAGTTGGCACTGAGTAATGTGGCCTGTACACTAAATATAAACATCGTGATGGGTGATGACTGAAATCTTCAGAAAATTGACAAGTTTTTTTTTTAAGGATATGATCACTTACAAGCACTCGCCATCTGCACTAAGCTTTGCAGCTATGCATGCCCATACATCAACAGATCTGTTTCAGGTGTTACCAGTACCAGGGCTGGCTCTCAAAGTATAAAAGTTTACCCACGATCATCATGACGTGTCCCAATTTAGTAGTCTATACTGAAAAAAGGCATCTGCAGACAATGTTGTTCCCAAATAGCCAGATTAAAAAAATCAATAGCAATAAACCAAGAATAATGTTCCAGTGGTGCATTATTAAGGGAATATATATATATAAATATATAATATGTTTTCCCCCAGTGAATGAGCTAAATACTGATAACACGATATGATACGTTATGGTACCATGGCTTTACATTCTGTTGCGAAGCGCCCATCTCAAGAAATGGACTGGGGCCTTCGGAGATTGGATATGCACTATGATAGCCACATTATACCATCTTGGCCTGCCAGTAGCTCTCATGCCATGATACATGAGATTATATACAATCAGCGGTTCATTACTTGCTGGTTCATCACTTTGAGTACGGCGGCTTATGGGTTTGGTGGATAGGTTCAATTTCATGTCCATCAGCAGCCTCTTCAGTTGTGGCTGTGAGCACAGCAGTTATGGGTACACATGGGCGCATATCAAGCCATGAACCCTTTGCAAGCTTTTATTGGTATTCTTGTGATTTTGATATTCGTAGTCATTGGCATAGATGTTTCTCATCGATTGTTCCAGTGGCATTCTATGAAGCCTCTAGCGCTGGGAATGACGAAAGATTAAAAAAGTCAAGAATAAAATAGCCTTTTGTCTTGGTCTTTTAATACAGACCTTGTTGAGTGAGGATGCATTCTGAACATTGAACATACTATATAGAATGATGATGCTGCATATACGTAGATGAGCCTATTCTTTCTCCCCTTCTTCAAGATCAATGAAAATAAATCTTTACCAATAATTGCAGAAAATTACATATTGAGAAATGTGGATACACGTGGCTTCCCAAATATGGCAGGTACTACAGGACTCAAGTGATTGTCATAGCAAGATGTCTGATTGATCTACAAAAGAAACAGTTGCTAGGGTTGAGGGCACATCATCAGTTGAAATGTCGTCAGAAACGGAAACAAAGAAATCGAAACGAAACAGGAAATCAGTGATCCATGGTTGAATTGGATAGCAGAGAACACATCTTATTAATGCGGGACCAATAGTGGATTGAAACAAACAGGTGGAGATTGTCGCGTTAATGATGAACACGAGGATATCAAGTTTGTGGTACCATTAAAACTTTGGCAGAATCAACCAGAACATCGCATATGTCTAAACATCAAGGATCGAGCTTGACTATGACTGCTTCCGCTAGAGCCTTGTATATAGACATGTTCTCACGGCACAATGAGTGTTTTCCAGTTGATGTTTATAGTAACAAGGCATATGAGTCCTTCCCAAGTTGTTCAAGCTCTGGTTCACTAAAACTCGGAGAAGAATACCCCCACTGTATTGGTCATGACATGTAAATAAATACTTACACTGGAATAGATTTGATGATAGTTGGCTCCGGGTTCAAGTTCCAAGTCCAAGTTACTTCTTGACCAGCTCCCCCCTAAAGCTAAAAGCTTGTGTGTGGAGGTCTCTAGGAGATCAAGAAATCTGAAACATGGGGGTTCACAAGGTGGAAGTTGTGTTGGGGTTTGAAAATCAGAAATCAGTGTACAAAATCCAGTCCATTTTGACACCAGATAATTACCTTGCCTTTTTTTCTTTTCTTGTCTGACCATACATGAATGACACCATGTTGACTAACATTGTATTGTCTTGTGGACTTTACCAACAGGGAATATCAAGCTAAGCTGTGAAGAGAGAGCTTCTATGAGCTAAATACATCTATATAATGAGGCCTGCTCCAGATTAGAGAGTCTGGGGCTGTGAAACCACAATAACATCCAAAGGTCCTGTTTTTTTTTAAGACTAACAAAACATGGGGATCCCCAATAGCATAAATCTAATCTCATACATCAAAGGAATGGAAGAATTTCAGCTCTACGCTAGAATCTCAGTGACAGTTATAGCTATTGGCACTAAGACCCGTTGGGTCCAACAATTCTAACTTGATTAGGAGAATTTATATCTTTGATCTACTTATTTAGATCACTTGCCTCCTATAAAACAAGACAAAGAAGAGGGGTAAGAAAGGATATGATTCTTCCCCTCTCTCATGCATTGAATTCTGAGGGGCAACATCCTGAGGATATATAGACATTTCCTATTTTTACTGTTTCTTTGTGACTCGGCGGATGCATACTCCGAAGTAAAAGCAGCATTTTTTTTTTCTCCAGCAGTTACCCCTCTCAGCATCATACTCCTGGTTCATCCTTCTGCACACTTGTGATAAGTAAATAGTCAAGATGGCCGCCAGCTGCCTAGACGTATATAGACACATGGACCACTCACTCAATTCAGTGGATCAGTGTGAGAATATTTACAATCATGCTCTCACTTATTCTCTGGAACATGCCAGTGACCCGCACCTGCAAAACTAGTATATATTTTCATGTGGTCACAACTGTGGAAATTTGGATTCTGTAGGTTCAGTAAGCAGTAGCATTAGTTCATGGCAGAATATGCAGGTCTCAAGGGCCTGGATGCATGGTGCTCGTTGATCCAACCGAGAGCGGCCTCAAAATGGATCTCAAAAGGGGAACAACAATGCTGTGTGTATTTACATGCTTGTCCATATCAGATAAGACGGAAATGAACAGAAGCAATGTTTGGTAGTGGATAATTCATCACGCATGTGTATTTCCCAGTATTTCCCGGGATGCATAACCAATTGGTGGGCCAGAACTTGATTCTTCAACAGTGCAATCCACAGTATTTCCTAAAAGATCCAAAATTCACACTGGTGCTGCAAGTTGAATGCAGGTCAATATGCAAGAAGCAACTCAGCCCACCATCAATGGAATATCACGGATCATGAGAATAATCCCCGTTGCAACATCCGAGGCAGTGTCTGCCACATCCACATATGCAGCAAGTCCAGTCTGAAAAAGAAAGCATAATGTCTACATTGTCCTAGAGTGAATCATCTGCGCCGTCGGGACGGGACGGAAGACGACAGTAAGTCGGTGGAGTTTGTGAGCCACGGTTTTGGAATTAATCCTAGGGATGATCAACTGCAACAAGCTGAGAACAAGCTCAATCAAACAGCCCCTAAATACTCGATCTTGTTTATATACTTGTTGTGTTATAATGATATGAACATTGCTATATATATGTAGCACAACTGGAAACTCTTGCAAAATAAGGCCTGGGACTTCAGTGGCAAATGGTACATAGATAATGGGGCCTGATGTTGATTAACCAAACTATGGTAGATATTTTCTTTTCTACCTTTCAAATGGGCTGAGTGGAACAATTCACCCAAGTGCTCGCTAGGTGACTGTAACGTTGAATAAAGGACCTGCAGCAAGATCTACAACCCAGAATGGCCGAGAAACCTGTGGCCTTATAATATGCAATTTCCAACTGTCGGACTTGAAATTTCTCCGTTGTAAATAAATATTATAACATAAAAAATAGTCATAATCGGGATCAAGGACATCCTCCATGGGTGCTGATTTTCTGAGGACCCAGCAAGATTCCTAATCGTCACAGCTACCAACCTCCTGCTCAGTCTTGAAACTTCAATGCCATCATAAACCAGGCTTAAAAATAAAAAGTGGCGCTGTAAACGCCAGCCTTTTTGGAGAACTATGTATGCAACAGTTGAATCTGCATGTATTCCTCATCATCAAGCAGTGATAGAGTGACTGTATGTTCAGGTATTCAGCTCTTTCAAACATTGCTCTCATTCACAGACACCCTTGGATACAACATCTCCAGGCTCGAAAATGCCTTTGGAGTAATATAGAAGATTGAACCCCAGATTATCAATACAAGCATTGCTATGCATTCCCGAATTGGAAAGATATCTACAAGCCGCACACCAAGCCTCAACCAACTCGTTAATAATCCAAAGATGCTACAGTAAAAGACGCTGAGGCTATAATAACCTGGAGGTGGCATGACAGTATGCTATTTTTGATCTTCTTATCACTATAGTCTCATCACAAGTAATCATAGCCCTGAAGCCAGCCTTAAAGCTAAGTCTTCAACCCTGATACTTAAACTGTCAAGATCGTCAACAATGATACTTGCATATTTGACCAACTACCAATATACTATGAGGCATACACTAAACAAGCATCATGATCAGGACTCACTTCCGTGGTTGAGCAAGCCGCAATTCATTTTCACCCGGACATTGCAGCTAAAATTTGTCTAGTGTAAAGTGTCAACATACAGACCAGCAATACAATCCCATGTCCCACCTACAATCCACATGTCCATAAATGCTATAAACTCACGCATCAGAAAGCTTTATGCTTACCTCAATTCTGTAGATGTAAGAAACTTATCAGACTGATTGAATCTTTATGTGTGCTTTTTAACTCAATGAACCAACCCGCATTGACTTTCCTGATTAGTATAAGTCATATATAACCCTAGTAAAAAACATCACACATAGAACATCATAGACATTTATAACCCTGCCTCGAACAAGCAATCCAATATAAAGGCATTTACTACTTATTTTTCTTCCCTCTAGGTTAAATAATATATCTCATTACTAATCTCTCTTTTATTGTACAAGATCATGCGCTGAAGGCCCCCAAATTATAACATAACACAGATTCCATGTGTCGGGATGCCACCGAGGGCGTCATAGAGGGGTATGGAGGTCTTTGAAAGTCCTCAAGGCTCTGGATCTACATTACATCGGGGTTATCACCAAAAATATACTTGCTTTAAGTCATGTTCCGACACAAAACATTGTAAAGGAGATAAAAGGCGTCTCTGCACCATTTTTAGAAAAAATACGGTTGCTAAACATGTACATACTACCAGCATCACTACTCTGCCTTGTCTATTACTGTTTTGGAAATATACATGCCATAAATGAGAAAAATAACCCTAAAAGTAATAGGGCATAATTTTGTTCTAAATAAGATTCCGTTGTTGAATCTTGATGGAAGTTGAGACGGGCTTGGGCGTCGAGGGTTGTTAATTACAAATAATGGCACTGGCGCTGTCGCGTGAGCTACATATTGTAGTGAGTGTAGATCAGATAATGATTTAAACTCAAGTAATTATATGGAGCTTTTAACCATGCCTGCAATGTTTCAATATGGTAAACGAGCAGTTGAGTCATTATCCCACATCCTAGTAGGCTTGACGAGGCTTTAAATTTTGTAATGCCGGTCTCAATGGATGATCAAGACGGAAAGATTTTTATTATGATTTCGATAATGTAAGCCATTTTATAGCCCCCACGTTTCGCAGGAATGAGTTGTTTAAAGTTCTTACAATATTCAAACATAAAAAAAAAAAAAAAAAAAACAAATAAATAAATGTGAGATTAAAATGGTATATAATTGAAATTGCAAACAACTACAGATATGCTTATATACAACATGTATATATACTAGAGGCTCAAGTCGGTACGAACATCACGTGCCGTGGTTTCTATCTTACATAGCAAAATGTGGGGCTAGTATCCTCTAAAAGCTCGATAATCGATAATTCTGAATTCAATGTGGATAGCGTCGGTTTCTTGGATGCATGTTGCGTAGATACAAACATAATGCAGGAGTCTTCTGGGCTACCAAATGCCGACTTGCAATGGTACAGAACTTGCAGATGTCAGTCCAATACAATACAAAACATGTGGAAGATGACATCTGGGGCTTTAAGTGTATACGTTGCCATTCTGCATGCTTGATAGACACACCATGATGATTACAGTTGGTCAAGACATGGAAGACAGAGAACGTGGGGGCAAATGTAAGTATAACAAAAGACCCTAGATCTCGTGATTGTCCTGGGGGTTGGGAGCAAACAAGTAACATGTGCCGAAATGTTCACAGATACAGGCTTTGTCTCTTTATCCAGATGATATCGCCATTCAAAGTGCCACATGTCATCAGGATCAACAAATGGCTATCGAAGTCTTGCAATACAAAGACATGGAACATTGTGTGTTGAGCTGCCAAGCCATCCGCTTTGTCTTCTGTGGGATAAATCTTGCCATTGTTCATCATGATTCTGGTTTTCGCCACATTCCGTGGCATTGTCAAGGTGTCTCTTGGGAAGCCACTTCCTTGCATTAGTCGCCCAGCCTGCCTAGATTGTCAACCACTTAATCAGATTCTTACGAATTCCTCTTGCGACAATAAGCCGCACTAGGGCTGAAAGTAGCCGGTAGCCTTCATGGCTGTCCAAATCTACCAGTCTTGTTGTCTACTACATTACAGCACTAGCGACTTGCGCCACCACATAAATATATACAAGTCCACAATAAAACAAAATACACAAATAAACATAACTAGTATTTTCCCCAGCCTCTTCGTTGTGGGTGATCCTACTGATCAATTCTGGAAACCACAACCTGGCATAACAACCGCCACGCGCGATTTTTTCACATGCTGGTCCATCTTCGTTCCGATTGCCTTGTTTTGTACATAAATCAGCCCTGCACAAAGTTGTTGTGAAACAAGCGGAGCCCAACGGGCTGGACAGCGGCGAACAGACATCCAAGACCCAATGGGAGAATGTCTACCCGAAAGAAAAGGCTCGTGGGGCTTATGGGCTGGCTGGCAATGTTGCAAGAAAAGAAAAACAAAGCCATTATGTAGATAAATAAATACACAAATATGTACATGGTGAATACGAAAGCTAAAAGTGGAGAGGGCAAACAATGAGAACAAATGTTCTTGTAGTTTTGAGCCATGCATCAACTGTGGATCCAACCATATGCATAAAACCACTCTCTAGCTCAATTAGGACCTGGTTTGTGGGGAAGAGAGTGGGACATGTAGACAATAAGGTGGTAAAGGCACATGTGTGCCTGGTTTGCAGCAATTTGTGGGCCATGTCTTGTTCCAGACTATCTTACCAACCACAGCTTAACCTGGAGCTCATGTTTTGAGAATTCAGAAAGCCGGTAAACACTTTTGTAGGGAGTGGGAATGAACTACTGGATGCTAATAGAGGCACAATCTTCAAATGCATTGACTAGGAAATGACCTCTGTTCCATCCGCCATATGGCATCAAGGTTTATGGTATTGATATCTTGAAGGCTGGTAAGTGGACAGCTGACCAGTGCACTGAGATCACAACTATTGTTTTCAGTTATCAGTCAGATATATTAACCATATATAATAATTGTTTGAATGTCAATGATGTTTTTTGTTATGTATTGGCCTTTGTATTCGAGATCTAAAATTCAGATTTTTTTCTTGACAATTGATAGTCAATCGAAACCCTAATTAGCTGGCTCAAGGTTTAGCATCTTTTTCAAAGCATACCAGATATTGAGGACATGCTGAGTTCAAGTGATAAAGAAAAACTCATAGTACACATATAACAGTTAATTAAATAAACACACGACATATCTATAATATTCCTCAACCTACCCCTTCTATGGACTATTTTTCAAATTCATGCCCAGTATTTGACTTGACTAGACATGCAAGGCACTGAAGTTGATGTCATCAATATCATTGCTTGCTTTGATTTCACACCGTTCGCCGAGTTCTATATATTTATAGATTTTTCACACATCAATGGCCCATAACGCTATCATTGACGTGATACCTATGTCTTAGCCATCAAATCTATTCAAACAACACCCACCTTCTGGCACGAACTTGTCTCTGATGAATGGTTTGTCAATGACATGGTTTTGCTCCCTAGCGTTTGTCTCTTGTTTCCCCGGACATAGCTTCTCGATGTCATGGTTTTGTTGCTATATTTTTAAATATATATATATATATATGAAAAGTGAAATTCCCGATGGCCCGTTCTCTGTTCCCCAGTAACAATATATATATATTTTGAAAAGCGGAGCGACGGGCCCCTGGGGATCGCATGTACGCATGTATTTATATACTACATCGCGTGAAATTTAAGGTATTAAATGTGTTATATCTGGTTATGATTCAATCGATTATATGGCAAAAAGAAACACTCAAGGTTTGATCTGACGTTTGAGGTCATTGTGTAGTTTCGATCGATATATATAGCGTCATTGGTTTGTGGTTTATGGTTCTGGTTGATCATGTCACTGATATTTGCTCTGCATTTCCCAACACACTTACGGGTGCCTCCGTCGATACGGATCACGACGACAACGGATCCCATATTGCGTTTCTAGCCAATAGAATGTCACAGAAGCTGTAGAAAGCAACCTTGACCCCCAATGCCACTATAAACGCCACGCACACGAAAAGAAATACTTGTGGAAGAGTGAGAGAACACCGCTAGAATGCGCGTTTCAACCGAGAGTCAGTCGAAAGTTTATCTTCTATAACTGTCAGATAATTTCTGATTTTTTTTTGATACATTGATATGTTGCTCATTTTATCTCTCGCTTCTGTATCATTTCCACATCATCTCGCTCACTGCTAACAGATTATCATCACAAGCTGCCAACAACGAGATTGCTGCAATTTGACAGCACCTGCCGGTATCCCGGTCTCGTTCTCTTTTTTTTTTTCTATTGGCAGACGAACGAAGAGTTAGAATTGAAAATATGGGCACTGTGGGCGTACACAAAGAGGAAAAAGACATGTACGAAACTAGGCTATGTGCAGAGTGCTAAAAAAATTTACCCTTTTTTTGTATTTAATCGTAATTTATCTTTACTGGCCTTAATCAGGGAGTAGATGGACATTGGGAATTCTACACCCCGGACGAGATTATTGTCCTCTATGTTCCGAATGATCGACAGTAAACTTCATTTTGGTTGCGCCTTCTCATTCAGAAAGGTGATTTGGTCATGTCAGTAACACGAGTAGGAGAAATCCGTCAAGATCATTCAGCGCGAAGCCATTATTTGATATATGTTGATAGTAGGATCATTTCGATCTCACAGTATGTATATGTTCATATATTTTGAACAACAACGGCTATATATATCTAGATTCAAATCTACACTACAGATCCCCTCTCTACCCTTCAATCAATGATATTCCTGCCCTTACATGGATCCGCCTGCATCCCCTTTACACCACCATGTCCGCGTTCTCTCAGGCCAACCAACCGATCTGGGTCATTTCTATCTCCCCTTAGTGGGCGAAGCTATTTCAAACCCTGCTACATGTAAATACATATGTATACACCAACGGGGCCCTCGCCGCCGATCCCCTCCCTCCACCGTGTCCAGACAAATCATGGATCGCGAAGAAGAACCGACGTGAATTGATTGCTCGACAACGGTCGTTAGATTTTGAACATCCTGTTCGTTCATCGTCATCCGCTGTTGATGAACCCCGTGATGTCGTACCAAGTTCATGCAGTTTCCCTCCATCCATTGCAGGAAGTCAGTCAGTTAGCCATTGGAATGTATTTCAAAAAGGGCAGTTGCCTTTTTGTTGTCTGAGGGATTGGAATTCTTTGTGTCTCTTTCCTGATTCGAAAGTTCTTTCCTGCCCTGATTTATCTGGATAACGACATACGAATAACGCCATATGGCTTGGCTTGACCAAATTTGAGCATTTTTATGTATATAAATTTACCTATTTACTAAGTTGTTTTTCATTATTATTTTTTTCTCGTGTTTTTTGCTCCGCTGTCTTCCCAAGATTCAAAGACCGTAAACAGAAGTCTATCCACACACACCCTATATCGCACACTCTTATGATCCTTGATCACCTATATACATATCACACCCCCTTTGCCCTCCACCCCGGACACCTCTTTTCTTTTTCGCTGTTGCTTGTTCCAGGGACCCTATCTCCTGGCTAAAACCAGGATGTATCTGTTCCTTGTCCACTTTCACCCTCACGCTGGCTTGGCTGCTTCCCCCCTTCCCCAATACAGCAACAGGCTGGGGCTCGCCTTCAATGAGTCTAATCGTCTGTGTTGTGAAAGCTTGCTATGGTCGGTTGTCATTCTTAATACCGAGATGTCCTCCAGTTTCGCGATTGCATGTGCTTTCCCTTCTTCTCTAGTTTTTTTTTTTTTTTCGTTCTTGACTCTGTCTGGCCTGTATCCATCATCCGATTACGACTACCTAGTAGAGCAATCGTTGTTTCTCTCGAATATACATTCATTCATTCACATTATATATATATGCTTTACCGTTATACGACATTTCATCAACAACTCTCATTACCTACACTATCATTTACCACCATAACGCCATCTGTGCCGTGCTTGATATCACTCTTTATATACCAAAACAATCTGTCTTAGACATCTTCACCACGCTACCGACGCATAACGAAACCAAAAAAGACACTGGCTCACTGCCAATCAACCAAGAGTCCAACCAATACCACCGTCCTCGGAGGAATATCATCACCACCAACAACGAATATAACACTATCTATATAAGTCAGCCTCGAAGTGATCCGAGAACAAAACAACAAGGCTCATTCCACACTGTTGGCACCGAACATTACACTCAATGCACTATCGAGATTCTTGATCCACAAGAGTAGGTTCCTATTTCAGTTTGTCTGCCCATATTATACACCTGCAACTGCATAACGATGGCTGGTCCGTGTCATTTGTTTGTCGAGTCCTCGCCGGCCCAGTGTCTGTTTCTGCCTTTTTAACCCACGCTAGCCATACTCAAGGCAAAGATTCAATGTAACCCTAGCCAGAGACTAACAGAAAATGTCCGTGTGCAGCTTAGAAAAGAGAACCAAGCCTCCAAGAGAACTGCTTGTGCACAAGAGAGCATCGCTTTTTTGCGTATCAACAAACACTTCTGTGCCCAATTCCAACAATCACAATTCGAGAACTGATCGTCTCGCCGGACTGCTTCTTTCAGCAGCTTCTGTGAACACTAGCGCTGTCGATTCTCAGGGGCTCTGGACCTGACCTGACAGAAGCTATAGAACACACTGAAAGTGCTAGGAAGGCCCGAGCGTCCTCCCGCATGCTTCCTGTCACCTACTAGTCCATAAAAACAACGTCGTCACCCACCACCATCCTGTCTGCATCACCTATTGCCCACAATGTGGAGCATAGGCAACGCTCTCCCCAACTACTACTACTCGTCGTCAAGCATCAGCAGCCGTGACGGTCGTTCAAAGTCTCGCATGCGTTCTGCCACAACCACATCAACCTCTTCGCAGTTTTTCTCGGGCGACTCGCTCATTCCTCAGTGCGATGAGCCCATTGCCCCTTGCACTACCGACGTTGACACACTCGCTGCTGAAGCCTCACTCTTCACCATCCGGCCGCCTACCGCCCCGACATTCACTGAGTCGGGTCTGGGCGGACTGAGCGAACTCCTTGAGCCTGCTGTTGACGGCCCGCCCTCACCTCAGCGTCTTCGCGCTCTGAGCAATCAAATGCGTCAGGCTTCTATGAATTCTCGCTCATCATCATCTTCCGGTGCCGAGCGTATCAGCTTCAGTCGTCACGGCCCTACGTCATCAGCATCATCGTTGCGCTCCATGGTCTCTTCATCAAGCCGCGGCCCTTCATGGGGCGGCCCTGAACACATTCTGGATATTGCCAGACCTTCATCTCTCAGCCGCAAGTCTTCCTCGCGGTCCACGTCTTCCAGCATCCGCCACAGCGTCAAAGAGCGCCCAGAAAGCCTTCAGGTCTTTGGCAAGAGCATCTTCCCTCGCCGTGGTCGTCTTCGTCGGGGCACCGCTGATGCTGCCACTTTTCCCTCTCACCAGTATCTGTCTATCGCCAACTCAACAGATATCCCCGTTCCCGAACCATCATCATCCGCCACCGAGTCCCGTTTCCCCTCCATCTTTACTCGCCGCCGGAGTATCAAGCCTGATGACCCATCTCCGTTGAATACCGGGTCTTCCGGTCGCAAATTGACTATCTCGGGTCCTTATAACTTCCAGCACCTGACGCACACTGACCGCGACCAGCTACCGGGTTTGTCTGCTGCCAGCCGCATGGATCTCGTTAATGAATTTGGCACCCTGAACACTTATCGTACTCCTACCATGCCCGCCCTGGTTGAGGATAACCAAACACAGTCGCCCGTCAAGACTACTGATGAGATGGCTGACTTCGCCGACTTCTCCAGAGCATCTGAGATCACCTCGATCAAGGCTGATGACCAATTCCAATTTCCTCAGTCGCCTGTTAACCATAGCCGCATGATGCAGAACACTCGTTCATCAGACCAGCTTCGCTCTATCCCCCCACCAAGACCACCACGCCCTGCCGAGTGCCTGTTTCCTCTTAGCAGCCCTCTGGTGAGTCCTCCTACCGCCCCGCTGCGTCACTCTAGCAGAGGGACCGGTAGTGTTGATGGCTTTAGAGGCTTTAGCCCTGTTGAGATGGAGTTTAAGCGGCCAGCCACTGCGACTGGCACATACTCTCTGCCCGAGACCATGTCCATGCAGTTGGCCAACATGTCTACTGGCTCTCACTTCTCGCATGCTATTACGACTCCTGATGATGCTGCTTGGCCTATGCCTTCGCCGTCATCGCCTCTCATGTTTGAGAAGCTCGAGGATGTGCCTGAAGAGGAAGAATACTTTAACCGGTCTCGTCTGAGCATCGTCAGCACTCAGTCATCACTCCGCGGTAGCATCTCGGTTCCCATGATGCGTGATGTTGAGATCGACGAGTCTCGTCCCCCCAGTGCTGGTTCCGACACTCTGGGTTATCTGTCCCGTCCTGCCGATGTTCCTCCTTTAAAGTCCCTGGACCGCGTTGAGTCCGGCGATGAGACCGAAGCCGAGACCGTCGGTGAGGATCGTGGCTTGTCCATGAACTGGGAGGACGACATCGATTATGCTTATGAACACGAGGTTGAGGCTGATTGCTCTTACGAGTGGCGCCGCAGCTCTCTAGACATCCGCATCGAGCGCGAAAACTCTGCCGAGCCCGCAGATGAGCTCAACACTCTCGGAAACATGGGATTCCATAACATGGCTGGCATCGCGGTTTCTCCCGAGGTCCCCGTTCTGTCACCCACCAGTGTCACAGACTCTTCGCAGACGGCCTCTCCCCTGCCCACTGGTCCATGTCTCTCCAACTTCTCCCTTCCCCGGTCTGCGCGTGGTCGGTCGTCTTCCACCGTCTCCGCCACCCGCGAGGACAGCCAATCCTTCAGCCTGTCCCCCTCCATGCTCATCCCCGCCGACTATCGTCGCCAGATGATGCTTTCTGGGGAAGTCAGCCCCGACGGCGACGAGGATGCTCTCTTCATCCACGACCCCCGTGCCAACTTGGACTACAAGTTCAACGCGCGAAAAAACCGCATGTCCTCCGTCTACCGCCCGTCCAACGCCGACCGCACCTCCACCTCCACCATGACCACCCTCTCCACCGTTGCCTCATCCGACGCCAGCACCTTCTCCGCCTCTTTTTCTGCCGAGCGCCACCAGTCAACTTCGACCACACTCACCCGGATGACTTTCTCCTCCGAGGGAATGTGTGACTGGAGCCCCGTCTCCGAGTCTGGCGTTGTCCTTGGCGTCGAACCTACCGATTTAGACTTCCTCCGCCATGGGTCTTCCACTGGGGATTTGCCCGCGACAGCCAAGGCGATACCTGCCGTGCAGTCTGGGCGCCGAAGAGCGTTGACTGCTAGCAATGCGACACCGTCTCTGTCGATTTTCCCGGCTGCTGCGCGGTCGCAGTCTCGTCAGTTGTAAATAAAATAAGTCACATCAATTGACTGTTTGCTTTGTCTCAAAAAAGTTGCGAGATGGCGCAGATCAGCCTTGTACAAATATTTTTTTTTAATCCGCACATGTTCTTGCATCTGGCGCATCTCTGCGGGTTGCGCAGGTTGTTTCCTTATTCCTATAGCATATGAGGTCAAAAGTCTCCTGACATGACCTCGTGATGCATCACATGCAACGCGACTTCAACTTAAAACCCATCTTATTTTCTTGTGCTATCAGTCCCCTTTCATCTTCTCTTATGTCATTGACCTATCTGTATCTAGCCTCCGAGCCACTTCCACTTTGCCCATATCATCCGTCATTCCTTTGCAGCTCATCTTCATTTTTTGTCTTTTTTCTTTCTGGTATCCTTAGAGTCGGTTCCAGGCGTCATCTGCCGTCCTTCGGGAAGGAAGGTGTTTGGAGTTTGGTAGTGTTTTTTTCTTGGATTTCTTGGGCTTTCTTCGGTTTATATCATTGGTCGATTGGGAGTGTCGACTTCGTTTGATGTTTTATTTTATTCCGGATTGCATAAACAAAATATGAAAAAAACAACAATATATCCGAGACAAAGAAAAAAAATTATAGATTGTGATGCCATTTACACTAGTATAACTTGGCTTTTTTTTTGTCGCTTGTATAGATGAAGCGTTCTATGTTACATTATATTACCTTCCTTATGCCCAAGGAGGACATGTTAGAATCAATAAACCATTTCAAAAACAGCTTAGAGTTTGAGATAATGTGTGCTAGTATCTGAATGAGCATTAGAACTCCGAATTTTCACCTTAAAGTTAAGAAAAAGCAGAGGTACATGAGAAGTATTTAATCTGTCGTAGGAAGGGAGAAGAGGAAAAAGTGCCTCAAGAGAAAATGGGGCTATTTAGTTTATAAGAAGCCTCTCCACAATATGGTGTTACTGCAATAACCATCACCAGGAAGAGTGTATTTCCATGATTTTTTTCAGAGCACAATCAATGTTATAGATACATTTATATCATTATCAAAAAAGACACCATGGAAGGTCAATATGACCAAGTAAATCCGTAAGATATACACCAGAAACATGAAACATGAATGGAAGAAAAAAAATCTAGATTACAATAGACGCGAGATCATTTCAAAATCGACAAGAGAATCAACTTCAACTGATTTCGAAGCCACACTCCAATCCAGATGACACGCAAGACACAGAAAGCCTACCGCGAGATGGCTTTATCTGTAGGTGTAGATATTCCCTGTATACCCAAAGTTGAAAATTCTTGAATACCAACACCCTTAAACTTGAGCACATCCTGACCATACTGTAGAAAGTAAAACAAAAGAGACCGCAGGCTGCCACTTCACTCATATGCCGGATCACTTCCACCGCAACTGTCCCGTCTTTCGTTGTCATTGCTGTCATCATCCATAGACCACGACCCACTAGAAAATGGTGGGCCCGAAGTCACGGGAATCCCCGTAGTTTGACTTAACATGGCCGAAAGTCGATCGGCTCGAGCCTGCAACTCATTCTTCTCACGCTCCAGGTTCTCCCTATCACGCTCAAGATCCAAAATGTGCTGACGAGCACGGTCCAAAACCTCGGCCTTAGTAACTCGCCGGTCGAGAAAATCAGGTTGGGATGGCCCTTCACCATCACCAGTCTCGGTGATGGTAAAACGACTGATACTCAGACCGAGTCCTATGCCAGATCCACTTGCAATAGTCGCGGAACCGCCGAGCAAATTACCTGGATCGGGCAAAGAACTAAGGAGACTCTCAAAAGACTCGTTCAGTCGTTGGCGATATTGCTTCTCAATCAGATTATGGGAATTACGTGATCGTCTCTCCTCGGCACTCTCACTTGGTCGGCTTTGCTTATTCTTGGACGTACGGGCCGCGCTTCGAAGCTTAGTGGGCCTCGAAGGGGCTCCATTTGTCGGAATTGAACCCATCATGTATGTGCCACCTACAACCACAGGCGTAGTTTTTGGGGAAACAGGACCAGAAGAACTGATATTTGTGATTGTACCCGAAGACCCACCGGAAACTCGGAAGGGTGTTGATGATGCTGACGAGGACGAAGCGAGAGATGGAGTATTGGCGACGCCAGTGGGTGAAATTGTACCTTCGCCTCGTCGTATACGCTTTGATTGTCGACGAGAAGGACTTGGGTGAGACTGAGAAGCAAAGCTTGATTCAGTAGCCGTATCCTCACCTTCACATAGCCAACCCTCTGAGAGAGAATGATCCGGTGCAGGCAGTCCAATACCAAGCTGCGGTGACTCCGATGTTGCCGAAGGGCTGGGATTGGGATTTGGACTCAGTTGTATGTGAGTGTTTGCAGGACTTGGCGTCAACTGGGCACTTGAGCTAGGTGGTCTGGTAACAGAGTGAGGCCATGCAGAGGACTGCTGTTGCTGCGACTGTTGTTGTTGCTGAGTACCAGGTACCGGAGGAGGACCAAGGGGTTGTTGCTGGGGTATAAAGTTCAACTGATTCTCCGGAATCTGGGGTTGGAAGAACACACCCGAAGTTGTGGGACTTTGCAAATGGCCTGGTTGACTCTGGATCTGAGCTTGAACTTGTACCTGAGCTCGAGCCTGAGCTTGAGCCTGTTGTTGCTGTTGCTGCTGAAGTTGTCTTCTGTGCTGCTGAGGGGAAGGTATTGGTGGAGGGCCTAGGGGCTGGTGCTGGTTGATATACACGAGCTGCTGATTTGGCGATAAACTTGATTGGAAAAAGAAAGCCGAAGGCGGAGAAGTAGATGGGATGTGAGCATGCTGACCACCAATGTGTTGTTGGGCCTGATGTAACTGTGCCTGATGCTGTGTTGCTGCCAAAAGATAGGGATCTTGGATGACAGTGGCGCCAGACTGCCAATCTTGGACACGAGGGAAAACAGATTGATGCGATGAATGGTGGATATGAGGTGGCGGAACTTGGGGTAGGTAATATGAGTGTTGCGGTGCCTGCAGCTGGTGAGTAGTGGATGACTGACCAAAGGACGAACCTAGCTGCAGGCTCTGATGTGATGCTGGGTGGATGGCGTGAGAACTGGCTCCACCTAGACCGGCTGTTGGTGGGGCCACAAGGTGATTATGTTGCTGCGAGAATTGTTGCTGTTGTTGGCTAAGCTGGCGCTGATGCTGTTGTTGAAAACGTTGTTGCACCCGTGTTGGCTCTGAAAAAGTTGAGGATTGACTCAGTGGTTGTAAATGAGGGTTAATTCCAAGAATTTGACCAGGGTTATCGACTGGTTGAGCGTGAAGATTGCTAGGAGAATTAATGTGAATTTGAGACAAAAGATGGGCCGAGGTTACGGAATGGTCGTCATCAAATTCGTGCGACTGAGTGGAGGGGTCCAAATTTTGTGAAGGTGATGCTGAGCTGGATGGGTTTGGGTGCGTTGAGACCCCGGATATTTGGGAGGATTCACTCGGCGATTGGTTCGGAAGTTGCTGTGGGTCCTGTGGGGCCGATGCGGCCGTGGGCCGATTTATGGCGTGGTGGCCCTGCAGGGCCTCTTGTTGTGAGGGATTCATAATCTGGTGACTTTGTGGTCAGATTGTATTCTTCGTGTGAGATATGATTGCTCCTTATGGAACTAAGAACAGCCATGTTTCTGACATGACGGCGAGTGAGGAGGCGACAAGGGGGGGTGGGTAACGGTCATTTCGGAAGATGGATTCACCCAGAGACTCGGTAACGGGATCGGGATCGGGATCGGGGTCGGAGAGAAAGCATGATGTCGAGGCTCAGACTGCTGGCCGTGGGATTGCGATCGAAAAAAAAGAAGAAGAAAAAAGAAAAAAGAAAACTATGACCGAGTCGATATGTTGTATGGGCAGATATGAAGAATTGCTTTCTTTTTTGTGGTTTGCGGGTGTTTCTCACATGGCATTTGTGACATGGAATAAAACAAAACAAAACAAAAAGGTAAATCTTGCCTTTGACGAAAAAAACCCGTTGTTACATAAGTTCACCGGAAAGCCGATATACTTCGAGCTTGTTTGGCCAAAGCCATGTTAGACATGGAAAATGGCACCAGAGGCCAGACGTTCGCTTGAACTGCTTAAACATTATCAGGACATGACAAATTTAGTAAGATTCGCAGAGAGGCATCCGGTGGCAAAGAAAAAGGAGTGACTATCTTCGGAAGGTCGGGCATTGGTGGGGAGGGGGGTGACCGGGCCGGATCTTGGAGGCCAGTCAGGGGAACAGAGCTCTATCGGGATTCCGGGATCATGGTGATGTTGCGGAGCTGGTGGTCAACCATCACATAATCCATGTGGTATTTCAGCTAATACTGTCGCAAGTATTGAGGCTGTAGACCGGTGTAAAAGAAAGATAGTAATGATGATATAAAGCAAGGAATAAGAAATGAAAATCAATAAAACCTGATAAAAAGATCGAAGAGGGCATGGCCTGAAAACAAACAAAAAAATCTTGGTTAAAACCAAGTTTAATACTGTCAGATTCTTATGATGCAATGGGGTCGCGCGCATGCATGCAATACGCAATGAACCAGAATATAAAGAGACGTAGGCCTTTGGTATAGCATCGAGTTCTAGGAGCAGTGTGTTACTGCGAGGTACCCAAGAATACAGCTTCTTGCGTCATAACAATGGCAAAATGGGGGTGTAATGAGTGAGGGAATGTGGGGTATACTGCATATTAATTGCATACCAAGGGGTGAGACTTTCACCCATCAAATCTGTACAGACATATTTAGACCAAGATGTGTAGGTCACGAAGTTCACATCCCAGAATTGCTTGGTCAAGAAAAGAAAAAATAAAAAGAAAAGGAGAAAAAGAGATAAAAACAGAAATAGAAAAATAATATACAGAGTAGACCCAATGGTAACCAAAAATTTGTGGGTTGAGGAGAGTAAAGAAAGAGGACAAACAAGAGCTCTCTTCCATCCACGCCTTGGCGCACACATCCACCGAGGCCTCTGTCCTGTATTGTTCGTGTCCTTGATATAGGATGATCTTTGCAATGCGTAGGTCAATATTCCCAGCCTGATTCCCGCTGTTGTGTGGTGTGTGGTGTGTGGTGTGTGGTGAGACGTTGAACCTCACCAATTATTCGCCATCTACAACTGCAACAGCTCCACAAATAATCACTTTTAGACCCCCACCACAACAACTTGGCGTTGTTGTCATCTCAGTAAGCACGGCCTCTTGGGAACATTGGTCCGTCAGAGTATGGTTACAGCGACAACAACGGGCGTATTGACAATAGCTGGGATATCGGATGCAGTGGCGAGAATGAAACTTTGACCAAAGGGCTGCGGAAAATTGGACTGCTGACCAAGCTAGTGGGGAGCCAGGAGCCTTTTCCATATTGGGGATTATGGTGGGATGCATGACACCTTTATGCTGTTCAGGCCCAGGCTTCATGGGTGTCAAGACGAGCTCAACAAGACCAGTAATTCTGAAGGGAGAAAAAAGGCAGAGTAAATCAATTTGATCAAAATGCTTGTAGTCTTCAGTTGAATTATGGTGGGTAGTACTATGCATCAATGCCAGCTTCCAACCTCAAGTTTGTTCACATCTATGCACAGGTGCATGAAGTGTAAAACAATCCCGCTGACGTCACTCAAAGATAATGATGATGAGGGTAGCGTAGCTTCTGGAACAAACTAGGACAATTGTGCATATGACGAAGAATTGTTGCAACTACAACAGCCTGCAATGCCACAGCGACTGTAGCATGAGCTTCTTGTACCTGACATCAGACCCAGCAATATGAACTATGAAATTGAGGATAAAGCGATAGGAATTGGAGTGATGTTGACTAGGGCGAGAAGTGGGTATTGACAACACAGGTGTCGTTGACGCGAGCTGAATATAGCGCAGTATCAAGTCTGGTCAAGTGCCTCAATTATCGAGATATTGTGGCATGCGACCACGAAGAATCTGGCTCACAGTGGAATTGAGAAGAAGGCCAAAACATCATGATAAAAAAAAAAGAATTGCAGAGCTGTTCATTTCACGGAAGATACACGAGCTCTCTGGAGTCCATATGTTCAAGAGAATCGCAGATCTTCAATAGCTCTTGAGATACCAAGACATGTTCTTATACTTATGGCCCTAGACTCGTGACGTCGAGTTCCTTCAGTGACAGGAAATTTATTGGGAGTACAGTCTGTGTTCCATAACTTCGGAACCAAGACTTGGCGAATACTTCAATTGCTTGAAAAGCACAAATATAGGTCTGCAAGAATAGATAAACCAGAAATGGATGATTTAAAAAGCTTACCTATGAAATTCTGTCTTTTGTACAATGATCATTGACCCGACCGTGATGAGAAACAGGAGACAGAAAAACTGCTCCCAAAGTTGAATGTTATTCACCCCAAAGCCTCAAGAAATTGCAGGTAAGTTACTGTCTCCAAACTCATGAGCCTCAATGGGCCAAAATGGTCTGGATTACGGGATAAGAGGGCACTATAATCAGTGGGCAGATGAAATTGATGAGGAAAATCGTCGAAAGACGCAGAATTTGCCACCAACTGACCAAGAGTTTCTCTATGATAGAGCTTGTGTACAGATTCTTGCCGATACCCCAAAAATGGCCGGGTACACTTTGACTATCGTAACTTGATATCGATGGAATTTTGGTCTAAATGCCGAAATGCTAGGGTACAAGGGCTTGGTCGAACAGCCCAGCTGCAACTGGACGTTTGTGGCAAGGTTCCAGCTTTCAGGCTTGTAAGTCGAATTAGCGAGTTAGTGTTATGTTTTGAACTTTTTTCAACAAAGCGCAATTTTTGGTCGCTAAGGCCTTCGATTGATGTTCCACAGGGTCTTTCTTTGAGCCAAAAGATGTCGCTAGCGCCAAGACGTCGAGATTCCTGATTCGGAATGCAAACGGTGGAAGATTTGAGGGTTTGCGTGTCACTATCGGACACCAATGACAATGATAATAACACTCGGAAATCTGACGAAGGAACTGGAAGATTCAGTTCCCAAAGATCAGAAGAATCAAAACTCAGGACAAAGTATCAGGTGTCCAGGATGAAGATATATACGGCCTGACCCGACGGATATGTTACTTCTAGGCAGTTCAAAACTAATTGTGCTCTAGACACTAGATTTTGGACAGATTGTCTCAATGGGTTCCCTCTTGGAGTTAGGGCTGAGAAGCTCGAGAAGGCAATCCTCCGGATTGATATCTGGCAATTAAAATGTGGTGGCACAACCAAACCTCGACAGATTAAAATTGGTAAGTGGTGAAATGCCCCAACAATAATGGACACAGAAGCTGCATCGACGACTACTCGAAACGAACTTATGAATCAAGATCCCGGTCTAGATCTTGATGACCAAACAAAGGGCCTTAAAATCACACCTCGAAGGGGTTAGATATACCGTAACTCGACAAAGAGGCCACTAGCACTGGTGGCAAAAGATTTTGTTGAATTTTTACCTTTTTTTTCTGGATATAAAGAAAGGCAGAGAGGCTAGTTTGCAACTGAAGATGACACTTGGTTAATTGGGACCTCGAATTTGTGATCGAGATTTGCAGAAAGTTGGTGGCAATAGGCACAGAACAACTAACTCACAAACAGAAAAGATGAAGATTTCTTTGGATTAAGGTGTTGTACCACAACCAGCAAGCATTGGGATTTGACAACAACTGTATAGTGCACAGCGCGGAAAGCTCGGGTAGCGTTGTGACGTCGACAAATGATGATGGCCGAGGGCGAAATCGAATCGTTTGCTTTTAGTAGACAAGCGAAGAATCTCTATATCTAGATACTTTAATTGAGCGATTTGAGATCTTGGAGTATCCTCGATAATGTTGATTCTGGACGAATAAAGACTTTGATGTCGATGCTGGATTTTCGTCAAGTTGACCTGTCGGAGTTTGAAGAGTAGATGAAGAATTTTCTGTGGGCAACATTTGAAATTCCTGCCTTTGCTTTGAAAACAGCACGTAGTTACTTAAACAAGTCAAACTGATTGTTCCAGATGTCTACTCGTCCTGCACCTTCTCCGCCTTGGTGACCGTAAGAACCGAAATGTCCTATCCTGTGGTAGAAACTCGCAACTGCTGGAAATGCAGAGTAGTCAAAGCAAGGAGCCGGTGATACAAAGTTATTTGTCGATAATAATTCGATGCCCAAATGGCAATGACTTGCAGTTTGACTCAGAATGGCAATCGCGTCACGAAACCGAGATTGATCTCCGGGATCTGTGGGTGGGGAAGGTATATTAAGTGAGGTCGAAGTATCCACAGATATTCTGATTATAGGACCACAATATATATTGGGAGATGACCCAGTTTTGATAGCCTATACGCTGATAAGAATATACAGACCAGTGATATGGGCAAAGAAATAATGTCAAATGAAGAGCGGTTGTAAAGGAGTTGAGGGAGGGGCTCCTTTCCTGACGTTTCCCCGGGCTATATATGGGATCGGGGAACCTGGAATTCGGCTTTTCTGATCTTGATCTCAAAAAGAAAGATATTTCTGAAATAGAGACAATTCACGAGGCAGGGTTGGATCTCTTCCTGCTGCTAAAATCTTAGATGGGGCGACAGGTTGTGGCGAGGTTCAAGGAACTAAGAATGCCAGGACTACCCAAGGATCTCAGTATCTGAGGTTGAAGGTGCAAACACCAGTTCAACGTTAGACTCGAGAGGTGTCGATGTTCCACTCTTGTATTCCTTTGGACCACTTGAGCCATAGAACAGACCCAACAAAGTGGAAACTCAGTCTATGATATCACACCAACCTGGCGGCACACACTTTGACTGCTCAGCTTTTGTCAGTCTGCTGTAGAGGTGCCTGGATATTGATGCCCGAATGACAGTCAAGTGGCACGTAATGCAATGTTGTCGTGGTAGCCGCAGCCTTACTGGACAAGTGGGGTGGCGAACACGACAATGGATACATGAACCAACGGCGTCTGCAGGCAAAGATTCCCTTGACGTCGATTGATGCTTAGGGGTACACTCTGATGGTGCTTTTTATTTTGACAGAGACAAATCGGTTGTTCACACCGTATTTTCAGTCTCCCAGAAGTGACAAAGACAGCTGACCTGGTAATAACACCAAGCTAGGATATTCGTCGTCACGATAGCTGAAACTTTTCAAAGCACACTAGAAATGTGCAAAACGGGCTAGCCTGGTCAGGTAACTCTCCGAAGACAGTTGGCTGTTCTGCGAACCTCACCGTACAAGTGATTCGTTTTCAAGTCACAGTTATTCTATGGAACTCAGTCCAGACACACAGACTGGCCAGAAGCAATTGGACACTAATAGTTGAGGCCTCAAGAGAACAATAGCCTAGTTATTGTTCTCTCCAAGCCACATTTGGAGCAGTGCCTTGTGTGGCCAGATATGCTGGAACTCAGTCAGATTTTCAATATGACAAGAGCCAGATGGCGGCTTTATGCTTCACACCGTCCAATCAGAGGCACCTAATGGACTGAAGGTACCTATGAAAACCCCTAGTAGATAGATCTTCGGCGAGACTGTTTCCAATCTCTATTTGTCCAAGCCCAAAGATCTGTATCTAGTAGTCAGGGACCAATAGCTGTGGGTGTGAATGAAATAGACACAGCGCACTAAGGTCCAAATTCCAACACCCTCGAAACACCCCCAAGTACTGACAGCACGCAAGGTATGTTATGTGGGCAAGATGGGGGATAGTGGCCAGAAGACAAACCACAAGATGCCGCAGTTTGCCGTGCAGATATGAAAAAATAGAGGCGGGATAGTGGTATGGCGAATATGAATGTGAGACAACGGAAAATACCAAAGTGGGCAAATAGTTGATCGTTGTGACTGAGTAATCCCGCCACCTGATGTCTAAGCTCGGGCAAGTTACTGGGAACACTGAGACTTGACTAATCGAATATGAGTCTATCCCAATCGCTTCACAGACGAAAACCTCAATGAAGGAGAGAGCTACAATGCGTCTAAGCAACTCGCAAGAATCCAGATTGGTCCTGGTGATGGTCTGGTAGCGACAAGGGCAGTCCGAAGCAAGTCCCAAGCTAGGCGATAAGGCGGGCGATCTCTGGTTCTTTGCGAATAAGCTGCGCACAACCCTAGCACTGATCGAAATCAAGACTCCCGGATAACAAATGATAATGATGATAAAACGTTGAAACCAATACGGGCGTTCAAGTAAGTGTGTCAAGCGACGCTGGCTCAGGTGGCCAATTTGGGAGATAAGCTCTAGAACCAGAAGATTGGAACTTCGAATTAAATGTCACTAGTCAGTTCTTTGTAACCCGTGACTTTGGGGATCTGATTTCCGAGATTCTAGAAATATAGGAAAACGGCAGCTTTTTGGACTCTTTCAGGTGTCTCGGTAAACACTTGACCGGTATCGCCAATAATCTTACAACCCCCGAACCAAGACTCGTTCACCGAAGGCTGCCAAAATATTACCAATATGAGAGGCAATAAAATCAGCCGTTTCTGACCTCCAAGTGGTTTCCTTCGCGGAGTTCGCCGCTGTGGGAAGAGAGCTCGAGGCAAAAGTAAGATTGTTTCGATATGGTGGAACGATTTCAACCATTCCTCTCAGGTACAGATGGCCGAAATGATCTCCGTGGTTTTCTGGCAGCCTTCTTATCCAATAGACGCATAGATGACGAGAGAAACAAAGTGCCCTGTTGTTGATCCCACAGCAAATTTGCCTTGTGTCCAACGGGAGGAGGCAGCGGAGGCGAGGGAAGGAGGCAATGACAAGTGGCTAAGAGAGGCTGTAGCACAGCTGTAGAGACAAATTAACACGTTTTACCTCAACTGCGGAGTATTTGGGTTGTGCTAAGAGGCTCCCTGTATGGTAACTATTAAATTGGTTGCACACAAATGCAACTGGTCTGATCTGGCTGGAGCGGTTGCTTACTCCCAAGGACCAGATAGTATGTGCTGATCAGTTGTACACCGTATGATCTAGTACTCCACGTTCGGAGGTAAAGAAAAACATAAAAGAAAAAAGCTCCAATTGCAACAGATATGGCGGAGCCACCAACTATAGACTGTACGCTATATAGCAGTCTGTCTGCTGTAAGTGCCTGGAGCCCTGAGCAACGGACAAGTGACAAGTATGACCCAAAAAGCCCAAACAAGTCAGCCCGACAGACACCAGAAACGGAAACAGACCAAACAAGTAAGGACAAGACAAGGGAGTATAGCCCGAAGGACGTGTGTTTCCTGCGTCGATAGTTCCTCATGGATTGCTTTTGCTTGCAGAAAGAACTTCCCACCCTCAGCACAAAGGCAAATACAAAGACAGGCCACACTACCCACCCAATAGCAGACTGGCGTTGTTGCTTAAAGGAGGGAAGTCCTTGAAAATCTGGTCGGTTTAGTGCTGAGCTTACTCACGGGAGCCACAATCATGCCTGGAATCTAAAGGAGGGGCTTGTTGGCAGGCCAGGGATTCTGTCACCAGCAAGACAGGATGAGTGACGGGCTGAAACAGGGTTGTTAGTCTGAGTCAACTTGCACCACTCTATTACGCCATAGTCCAAACACTAACCTTGCACTACCCAGGCTCGAGCTTCCTTGATCCGGAGTTTGAGTTCCTTGAACTCCGAGGTATATATCTCAAAGTTGATATTTTCCGACTGCCCCTAATGTGATGGTTGACTTCCCGTATGATAAGGCGGGATTAGATGGCAGTCCGGCAGTCAACAACGTCAGTATGGCTGGCAGGAAGCCGTACTTGTTGAACTTCACGACAAGATTGTGATAATAGCTCTTGTTCTGGGGGACAGGTCTAGGGCGGATCCTCGTCTGACCAGACACCCGTATTAAAAGTGACAAGTGGCTTAATTTTCACCTGTATGGCGAGTTACGATGTGAGATTGGTGAGCATTTTGAGTTGCTCTGGGAATGAAAGTGGGAGCCCGTGTGGATCCCAGGATGACAACAGTAGACTGAGTTTTCCCTGGAACCCGTCTTCTAGAGCGTGAAAACGATGAAACCGCGGCAGATATACTTCTTAGTATATCAAGAAAAGGCTTCTGTAATGATAGACACCGGCACGACAAGGTTTTTCAGTGGCAAATATGCCCTTCTTGAGACAGATACTCAGTTGAGTGTTTGATCCACTATGCGGAAAAGGAAGCCTGTGGCAAATGGCAGTTGATAATTCGAAGGCCAGAATAATCTTGAAAAAAAAATTACAGAAACACAAAACATAACCTACATTTAGCTGATGAGCTTATAATGGGAGGCTCCAATATTCGGGCTATCCCAAAGTCAGCTAGGAGTGACGTCGACAGGTTTCGGCCGCGGGGGGGGGAGGTACCGATAGCCCCTAGTCTCCTCTGCCTTGTTTATATAATCAACTATATCTGGTGACATTTTCCCTTCACGGTGGGGCTAGCTAGAATTGAGTTCTGAAATTACTATTTTGAGTCAATATCTGGCAGTTACTGTTTTTGTCATGATTTAAATGCATGTGTCACCACAAACTACCAAGATATCCGACTTTGGCTGCGAATATACAAACAAAGGCTGTTTTGACAGCCATTTAGACAATAGATAATTCGGATTATCTTTGAGCTCGGATATTGATCAAGCAACTATAGTGCTGTGGGCATCACTGGGAAACCCGCAGTATGTTGTTGGATTTCAGAAAAAATTGTATATCTACCAGGCTGTGGAGTCCAGAAATTTAGCGTTCATCTCTGTAGGCCTCCCTAGTTATGCAGATAACCATGTCGAGGATATCTCTGGTTAAAAAATGACGACAGTGGGTGATATAGGAGGAAACTGAGAATTCCCACCAACCCCGCGCTACCTGGACTGTGGCCAATCACAGAAGTGAATTCAAGTATTGCGGATAAGACAGGTCTATTTGGCAGCGTTACTCTTGATTAATTTGCCATTGCTTTGTTGTACTGACAGTGCAGGGAGGGTGGCGTGTCATATGCCCCTCATTTATATTGACCAAGTCACAGAACGCTCACTATAGGCGAACTTTGCTCACCCACTCGAGCAAAGTGACGGAGGTGGGCCAGGTTAGCGAGCTAATGACCCAGTTACTATCCAGCCCCTTCGTTCCATTGGCCCCCATAAATCAAGCCTGCTCTTCCCATGCAGATATTTAGCTCGGGTAACTCGAACTATGGCTGTGTCTTCAGCGTGTACTGCTTACAAACACTGATTCTTCGTGTTAAATGGACACCCCACTTATTCAATTGTGAGATGCTTGTTTGTTGCCACCAGTATCTATATTCACCCTATTCAAGGGTGTGTACCCAAACATAGAGCTTTCTTGAAACCCGAGCCCGGCGGTGACTGTTTATATGTAGTCTGACGTGCCCACAAAAGTATATTTGCATAGTTGAAATTCTTGTATATATATAAATACTGACAAGTATGTCAGTGGGAATGTGAATAGTATAAATATTCTTATAGGCATCATAACCCACGAAACGATATGGAGTCATGATCATGGCGTTTACTTGTAGAAGACAGATCTCCTTTACCATTTGAACCACAGTCTTACATTTTTGATTTAGCAAAGCCGGCAGGCGAGGTCATGTATAATGGTCACTTGTAATCACTTCAACCAAAAGTGATGCAACCAAATATCGAGTGATGGTTATTTGGGTGCAATCTTGATGTTGATGTGAGCTTAGACCTTCATACTGACAAAGGTATACATATAAGGAACAATATCTGGAACTTACAAGTAATCACAATAATATAATGGCACATTGAAGCCTTTAAGACCAGAAGCTCTTAAGGAGCATGGCATCCAAGCATATAAACCAATCAAAATGATTGTGGAAGCCAAAATATGCATTCCATACTGTATCCAGTTCGAATATTAATCGCTCATCAGGTCAGTTGTGTCAAACTGCCCATTGCAGCCCCAGCTTCATTGACACAGTCTCACCCGGAGACTGGTTGGGTATCTCATCCTTCAAGATGACCCTCCTGGAACCTTTCATCAGATTCAATCGATATGCATGATGATGGTGCATTGGACAATATCAGATCCTTGCTCGCGGACCAATTTCAGAGCAACACCACATCAAACAAAATTCACCTTTTGAGTTCTTCACATGGAGGGGCAAACGCCAGTGCGTCACATCTTTTTTTAGACCACTTGTCATTGGATGTTGGTGAGCTCGGTAAGAAACAAGCACCAATGAGCATGTATGATGATTTATATGTAGTCCTTCGGTTTTCAGCATCCAGTGTTTTTTTGCAGCATGACAAGTTTTTCTTTTTTTTTTGTGGTCGGTGTCTGATTAACCCTGTAAACGGAGGAGTCTGGTAACCCATACTACGGAACCTCGGTTTCTGAAAGCAAATGTTTGACAAAGACATACATATGTACGTACGAACTTACATCCATCCATTTAGCTTTCATAAATCTCACCTCTCGACAATCCGGGAAATCAACCGACGCTAGTCAGGAACTGGCCAAGTTTGACAGCAGGATTCCAACTTTGATGTCACAACGTCTGCAACTACTGTGGTCGACAAATTATTGACGAAAAGTTCGGAATATGAAGTCCTGTTATCTATATATATATATATATATCTACGTTATGCCATTGTCTTTAAGCCGCGTAACTTGGATTTATGGAGTCAGGCCTAATGTGAATATATTCACAAACTACACAAAGACTAAGTCAGACTAACGAATGACGGGCTGTTGTCACATTTCCTATTTGTGGACTTTTTTTCCTATTGAGAACAGAACATTCTCAGCTAAATGATTTTTGGTGTGGGCGGAAGAGGGACAGTTAAGGATGACCGGGACTCAGTTTAATGCTTTACACGAAGGACCTTGTGTTGCTTACATAAGCACCACTAAATTCAGACGTCAAAGACTTAAATTCAATAGGACTTGAGCATTTTTAACAGTCTTTTATATATATATAGCAAAAAAAAAACAATACTTTCTGTCTTGCCTTTATTTTATTTTATTTTTTGATGACTTGGAATTTTTGGGCATATACACTAATTATCTGCTGTAGCACAGCTGGTAACTCAAATTTTGTCATGTTTCATGGCTCATGTCGCACACTGGCATTGGAAATAACCCTGGTACACACACAATTTAATCAGCCTCAACATTAACCCCCATTGAAGGCATATCAGAACAAAAGATTATTTTTTTTTAGTATCTAGACAGAAGTTTCTGGCCTTAAATACCCTCTCATTCATTCAATATGACATGATTCTCATAATTATCTGTGCATGTTTCCCATGGGGCTCTAATGTTATGCCTTGAAATGGATAGTTGACTAGAAATTTCTAGGTGGCTGATCCATCTTCCACGGCCTTAAAAACTTGCGATGTTCCGGAACTTGGAGCTCCACTAAATTACACCGTTGTGAAGTCACAAGCGGATTTCTACAATTGCATTTCGTATATTTCTTATTCATGAAAGTTCCAATATGTTCTTACCTTGACATGTTTTGGTAATCTACGCATATACATGGCCAGTTTCCCAGCCCTATTCCCGGCTACTATACCTCGAACAAGTAATCCAATATGAACATATTTTTGTTATTTGCTTCTTTGCATCTCATCGGCCGAATTTGTATCAACGAAGTTGCAGGTATTTTGCTGACACACACCACACTGAAGTCGTTGAAGTCGACAACTTTCCACTAACGTTAGGCCAATGCTGGTCATATTTCTTCTAAGCCTCTACACATAAGTAGTGGGATTCCTGTCTTTGTGAAAGCATCGACCACTGTGGAGCTTCCCCATCCAGATGCTGCAGATGATTCAGGGCCTTTCTCTGAAGATATGATGGCAATTAATATGCAAGTTATTAGAAATAAGCACATCTGCAAGACTGTTATCGGTAATGTAGCAATACAATAATACATTTAGCCATTGCTTAAATCTTTAGAGTCAAGTCTCTTTGATATACGGCCTACAATGGCCAGGATCCAAGGTTCGCCTCATTAGCTGACGTCCGACTACAAAGGAGACCCCTGTATATAACCATTCTCTAACTTCTAAGGGTATGGAATTTCGATGTAGGAAAGGCAGGCCGTTTACCTTGATGGGACAAGTTTGCTGATGTCCCGGGGTCAGGGTGCAAGTAAACCTAAAGTTTGACAACCCGATCAAACAAACAAAAAAAAAGCTCTATATACATACTTCATAATCATGAAAAATAAAGTAAATTCCTTGAACGAAATTTACATTGGAAGAGTACATATTGTATTACTTGAGGCGTCAGTGTGGCCAATACAACATGTAAGGCCTCATGATTGGACTCTTGGGTTCGTGTTTTGATATGTGGGAGCCTGTTTATTTATTTCGGCTGGCTCAACGTGTTCCTCATAAGCAACTAGTTAAGAATCTGCATACGCAAGCCTTCTTTTTTAGCATGAGTAACCTTGGGCAGTGTTGGATAACGGCGGGAAACCGGAGTCTGCAGAGATGTGCCCAATTGAATACAACGTCTAGGAATATCGGGTACCATACAAGTTTCACCACTGGTAATGCAGGAAAGACTGGCATGTAACCTCGATGGAGATCAACCAGTCGTACTTGTATCTTTTTAAGTACGGAGTAGTGTAAAAGTACATTGTCTTTGAAGACCAGTCTAGAACTCCGAGCAGGGTACGAGTTCCTTCATCCAAGAATGGCCTGCTTTCCCTAAACATTGCAGTGAAGTCTCGGTATAGATAGATAAGGTGTTGGTGATTCTATATAGTGACTCAAAGTTAACATGTATGGCGGTTATAGGGAAGTTATAGCACGATATCATTGTAGATAAACAGGTAACCACCAGTTTTTGTGTAGTAACTTTATCATAGCGATCCTCAAATGCAGTAAAACTACTGCTATTGGAAACCCTCATGAAATAATTATATGTCTGTCTCTAAAACACAGGTTTCTTGACCTGGGTTACACTACTCAGGTGAACTGGACATTGGTACTGCCTTCGTAAACTGACCAATGTCATCAATATCATTTTGGAATTTAATCTGTGCAGACATTAAGGCCCTTTGGTGATTAAAGCTCCTTGTTTGTCTAAACTTGGTGGTAACCTTATTCTCAAACCACAGCATAGTAGACAGCCATCTTAAACTACACGAGATATCAACTCCATTGTCCGTACCATGCTTGTAAAGTCATTCTATTGGATGGTTTGCTAATAGCCCCACCCTGGTATTATGACACTCTCAAACTTATTTTATGTGATATAATGATATAACCCTAGATCACGATACTTCAAAATACACACAAAAACAAACCGTAGTGTTTCTTGCGTTTCTTCCCCAGCATGAAGAAGGAAATGCCGACTAAACGGGACAGGTCATGAAGTTTAGACGCTTTGGGACTAGCGTCGTGAGACCCTGACCCTGGTCACCAAGCTGCAGAACAGTGCAGAAGGCGACAGGGATCGTAGTTACAATCCCTACAAACCAAGCATGATGGCGGAATCTCAAAGACCGTAACAAAAGTCCGAGTTGATGCTGTCGATGAACCGCCATGTCGATAATTTTTACATACACACAAGTGAAGCATATCTAGATCTCTTCATACTCTATTATATTTTATATAGGGAAGAGTTCAAAAGGCGAGTCTAGATATCAAAACCCGGAGCAATCCCACTCTTTATAGTCGAGTGCATTCACTAAAGTCTTTGTCCTGCAGATTAGACGTGCAGATGATTACATGCCCTTGTCCTTGGACGTATAAGACAACAGACACTATCCATTGTTGACAGAATGATTCCTACCTCAGCAAGCATAATGGTCGGCAGCACATCAACCAAGCCGGAGTGCCAACCTCACCAACTCTTTACTTAACACTTAAATTGGACTCGTTCTGTTATTGACATCAGAATCACATGCTATCTAATCACTAACATTCAAATCAACCAAGATATCCGTTGATCATCTCTCAACACGACATATCATAACATCAGACGAACTCTTCTTGAAAACAGCAACAGTACACTGAGTGCCTTCCACATTGGCGTGGAGCCCGTCATGCTCCACATAACCACCATTACGATTTAGCTAATGTGTATCGTTGTCTTACCGCTATTCCCTAAACTTAGCATATCAGAGAACAAAAAGGATGGGAGGAATCTGCGTTGTAAAATTAATGCACCGGCAACAAAGGTTGTCAGACATTCACGACGTAATCGAAAACTTGGTTTTGACAAAAGATTCCTAATTGCATATCAATACCTCCGGTGTAATCTGCATGGTCCAACTCCGCCGCTTACAGAAATGCCAGTGATAAGGCCCTATGTTTTCGGTGTCTCTTTGAGGTCTCATTGCCATGGAAAACTGAGCCAAGAAACAATTCGAGCACCAAGATGCATCAAAGTTGAATAGCTTCTGTTGATTGATCTTCGGTCGATTAAGCCACTAGTAAGGGTCATTCGGCTGGTATTAAACCGAGAGTTTGAAGCTATGTGGAATTTTTCAGCCTCCTTGATCTCGATAAGCAGAGACTTCCACTAATGCTTAGACTGCGAACATTCATCTGCTGTCTGATAAGCGCATCAAGTCAGTCTATACACCTTATTATTGAATTGCAGGTATACCGTTTTAACAGAGCCCCCTCACTTATGAGTCGTCTCCGCTTTCCTTGCCTGTCAACCCCACTTCAGAATGCAATCTACCCATGAACCCCACTCACGAAACAGCCCATCCCTTCCTTGCCTAAGCCTCAACCAGGAATATATTTGTTCTCCTCAACGACGGGGGACAGCCGGATCTCATAACCCATTCTTGTTCCGTACGCCGTGACCGAAGTCGCCGATTAAGACTTTTTGGCTTGATGATGTTATCGACTTGTGGAACAAAAATTCTGACGGAGGACCTGAGGCCACAGGGTAGTAGCTTGTTCATCTTGTCAAGTATTCTAGACCGAATTGTTGAACAGTCGGACGACCCGGTTATGTGCAGGCACATGACATAACCCTATTGAAGAGTATCTCACAACATCAACGGGGTTTTTAGGTTTCGAAGCTGCTCTCGTCCATCTACTGAGCCATGACAATCCACTTATATGAATATAAATGAAGTATTGCCACATGTCTTTGGCGGTAGTTCAATATGGACTATAAATATAGACTGTCACTCATTTGTCTTTCTATCATTTTCCGTTCAAACATCTCATGAGTTCTTTTTTTTCAGAAATTCTCGAGGACGTTGAGATCTTCCATGCATCCATCGCCATACCCAAGACCATTACGACACTCGATCTGATGCTCAACAATTCCAGATTGTTTTGTAATCACGTCGAATGGAATTTCCAGAACAAGTCTTTAAAAATGACCGGACACAGCCACATGTTGACCTGATAAAAAATATCCCGAGCCATACAGAGCGAATTCTCGGGACAATCTTTGGTCAGCTGACCTTCCTCTCAGCCGGTTTCCGTATATAAAGCATGCGTGTCCCTGACTAATTCCAGTGTATCGCCGAATATCCGAAAAAGCCTAAACAGGGTCAACCCTCGTACTAAAATCATTGATGAGAAACCCTGGAAAGATAGTGGAGATTCAAGCAATTCCGCCGCAGAGTAATTTGGAGGGCTATTATTCTCTAGGGATTATCGCTGTCAGTGATGCATAAAAATTGCAGACCAAGGTTGATAAATATGGCCTAACAGCTGGTGGCTTGAGGGCATTCTAGAAGGCAGGAACTAGGCCGCATCCTGGTGAATTTTGGCATATATGCACTTAAAGAGGTCTCCAACCTATGGCACAATGGCAAAGATTTTTTCGGATATCTTTGACATGTGATATGCAAGTGGGTAATAGTTACTCTAGGGTAAGAGACCCTCACTCTGCCAAATAATCAACCTATAACCACAATAAGATATGACAGATGACAAGTCACAAAATAGGCATGTTAGTTCATAGAACAGTTCATCAATATGCCGCGGTGGAGGCCCACTTGCAGAACATAATGAGCTGAGATGAAAATGATGTGCTTGTCACATTGAACGGCTTCGAGCCTAAGTGGTTGGGTATCAACTTGGGGTGTTTCGTTTTGGTTACTTGTAGGTTAAAAAGGCTGTATAATGGTAAGTACATTCTTGGGCTAAGCTATATGTATTTGATGCAAACTTAGTATATACATGTACTGGTGTTGAACTGTATCTGAATTGGGTTCTTATGTGCGACCTCTATAGAGTAGGGTTAGGGTATTTTATTTGTCAAGCTTCAAGGATTGCAAGTGTTCATATCCTCGGGCTTAGTCTTATGCCAAATTTACGAAAATATATTTTGAATTCACATTAAAGAGTCACGAATACGAAAATATTTCGCTCGTGACCTGATTGACTGATAGAACACGCCATCTCAATAGCTTTTTCGCTGACTGTAATGAAACTTAGGTGCAAATTGGCTGTCTTACAGGATCACGAAGACCTCCACAGGGTGGCAAATTTCCAAATGTTGAGTTGGTTAGTCGGGGTTTCTCGATGCCTTGTCACCAAAAACCACAATATGCTGAGAACAAAGCCACAGAAAAAGCTCGTTTGACCCCGGACGTCAACCGGCGTCTGCCTTATTTTCAGTGCACCCCGGTGCCGGACCTTCCCGTATTGGAACCGGGGGCGAAAATTGCAGGTATGTATCAGCCATTTTGTGCCTGTGGTTGAATCCAAACATGAACTGCCTCAAAAATTGATGCCGAAAAGGAACCGAATTGGTAATTACAAGCTTCAAGGACAACTTGCCTTCACAAACACGGACGGCAATACACACTACAAACCATCATGCAGCATCAACATTAGTCCGATCACTTTCACGGCACATCTTACCATTCTTTGTGTTTACGGGTTTTCCTCCTTTTCCGCCCTGGAGCCACCCTGATATACGCCAAGTGGATCATTACTTACGGCCTCATAATAGGATCGGCGGAGTGAGTGGGTCGTATCTACCTCCGGCTGGGACGATGTATATAATAGCGCACCACGACGAATTTGTCAGTCGATGACGTTGCGGCCCAGCATCGCCTCATTGGAGCAGTATGGTGGCAGGTAAGTGCATACATAATCAGTTCATGTATTTGGTTATTTCCTTGTTTTGTTGATAAATATATAGCCTTTGGATATTTACATGCCATTATATGCATCGGAGGAGTGGGTCCCTTCCCGAAGTGCATAAAGCTGATGGAACGAGTTTTTTCGGCTTTGTTTCTTCTCTTTCTCTCTGCTTTCCTTTTTTTCCGCACAAGTGAATCTTCAGTGGCAGGGGTCACAAGGCCGGAAAAAGTGGGACTGGCCGCGCTCGTGCGGGAGCCCCCTCAGGCCAACAGCGGCGCACCACCAGCCCCGCCAACTCTCAATAATACCGGCGGCCTCGGTGTTGTCGCCAACAGTAAATGCGGCTGTCATTTTCAGGTGAATATATATGTCTATGCATACTCGGTCTAAGCAGGCCATGGCCCTGCAACTAACGCAAGGACTTTCTGCATGGTTGGTCGGAGCCGATGGCCCCCTTCGCCACCCTTCAGCTTTCAGATTACCATTGCCCGGGCTAGGCCCGTAGCCGACGAGCATATCAAGGAGATGACGATGTTCCCAAGCTACATATTAGGATTAAATTCTCCGCTGCAATAAGCGTGTGTGATGGATATGTGTACCATGATTATAACCGTGTCTAAGGAGGCAAATATATATACATACATATATATATGTAGCCAAGCAATTGGCGGGTAGATACCGGGTGATGACGCCTTGGTTCCGCTATGACCGGGATATTGATACGCGGAATGTAACGGTGGATAAGTTGGAAATAAGTGAGGCCTTGGTGACGGAGACTGTTGAAAGATGTTACCTGAAGCGTCTGAGTATGTATAGACACTAAGTAACTTGGCTCGTTACTTGACACATCCGTCTCGGCAGCCCAAATGCCAATATTGAATCTCCAATTGCCCAAGCTATATATATATATATATATATATATGTATAAAACGCAGAGCCTATTGCGTCGACGCCGTAGTTGTGCTGCCGTTCCGAAAGGTTGTTGCAAGTTGGACGGGTCATCACCGAAACAGGCAACTTTTACTTCTCCATGCCAGATCACCAACAAGCACTACTGCAAATCTATGATGGTCGCCTGTCACCATAAACAATGTCATATTGGTTCTTTCCGCAGACAACATCTTGTGTCTTCCCCCCCTACCCCCCACCAAGCTGTTTGATTCCTCAGGATTTCCCCACATCAAGCCTCGCGAGCTGTCCCTGTATCATGACATCACCACTCCGTCATCATTGCAAATCTCCAACTAAACACAGCAAATCCACGCCCATAGCAAAAAAAAGAAAGCAGACACCTCCTTCATTAACAACGAGCATCTATATATATATATATATATATTCTTAGAACTATACGACACCTGTTAATTAGTTACCGAAGATGACTATAAGATAGCCAAAAATGGGTGGGGTGTCGACGTAGTGTGATGCAGACAATAACTACAGCCGTCAATTACACATCCAAAAAGGGATAATTTCATATCACCAATGACTATCCCCCACCTACACAAACATATATATACATCCACAGAAGAACGAGGCACAGAGTTCGCCCCCCGGATGCACGGGTTCGGTCGCATCGGCATCCACCCATGATTCATAATGACAACGTCGTTTCATTTTTCTCCAGCCTTTCGCCATTCTCTTGATCTCGTATATTGTTGTTATTGTTATTGTTGTTTGTTGTACCTTTTTTTTGACCCCCCACACTTGCCACAAATGGCGACCATGCAACTCCTGCCATTTCTAGTCATTTACTGCCTTCACACCCGGCTCTGGCATATTCGTCTCCTTTGCCTACCACTCACTCTCCACCAACGACACCACCCCACCAACTCGCCCCGTTGTTTGCCATTACCCACTTTCCTTCTCTCCCTCCTTCACTGACGTCCCTCTCCGACAATCACTCCACTCCACTGCCTCGTCCCCCCTCTCTACCAATCCCCACGGGTCCTCCGTTCCCTAACCCTACCACATCAGATCGGACGCCATCTCTCCATCTTTCCTCTTTGATTCATTCATTCTTGCTTTCCCTGCCGCTCGCCTCATCCTCCCGCGGTGCCGCAAGATTAGGACTGCGCACGGTGATACCGTGTTGTCTTTGTGTGTTTGTGTGTGCATCTATGTAATAAGAGTTGCTTCAATATATACTTGGTGATGGCGTTATAGCGTGATCTTGACTGTCCTCATCTTGCTAAATACTGTCCCTACACCATGAAATCTAGGAACCATTACGTCAAGCTGTGGTCATTTCCTAAGTAACATACACCAAACTTACATCGTGCGCGGAATCCAACTGCTACGCGTCCACAGCAGATGTGGACACTATCAATGATTGGTGATATGCCAACGACATGCCCACAAGAAATTATCATCACCACAGCTGTATAATGTCACATAAAAAACATAAGAATGAAAAAGAGGCTAGAATTTTGGACTTTTGATGTTGGAGATGTAGAGGACGTGACCATCAAGGCAGAACAAGACATTAAGAAATAAAACAACCCTATAAAAAAATAAACGCATAACACTGTGGATGGCTTTGTTCACCACCGAAACGGACCATGACCCTTCGTAAAAGAATCCCATATCAGCCAGAACAAGCAATCTACCAATCCCAAATGAGAACCTATAGGCACAAATGCCCAGATGAAACGCATATAATCCAAAAAACAAAACAAACACCAAACCAGAAAAGATATCTTCCAAATGTCCATCTATGCATCACCTCAATCCACAAGCCTAATCTCAGTACATCCGAGTCGCCTTGATAACTCGACCCCGTCTATACCCAACCCTCTTGGCGCTGCGTGGAGGAGGAATGGTAGCCTTCTAGTTCGCCTTCTTCTTCTTTGCCGGAGGCTCATCTTCCATCTCTTCATCCTCGTCTGTCATCCTCCCCATCGACACCACTCTCATCGGAGCCAGAACCAGAAGACTCGTGCTCACTGTCGAACTCCTCGGCGACCTCAGATTCGGACTCGGCCTCAAAGTCCTCATCCACAGACTCCTCATCCTCGTCAGCGGAGCCACGATCAGCACGGTTGGTAATCATCTCCTCGTCAGAATCACTAAGCCCTGCACGAGCGGCAGCAGCAGCCAACTTGGCATCCTCATCGATCTCGTTCTTAACACGGAGACCCTTGAGGCGGAAAAAGTCCTCCATTCCTTTGAGGTCCTCACGGCTAATGTTGCTAAATTGCCATGAGCCGGCCTTCTTCATATGAACAGTAATGTCAAACGTCGATAGTGTAGACATAGCACCCTCGACACGCGAGAATGTGACAGATTGAGTCTGTTCGTAGGTGACATACGTAGTCGGCTTGGGAACAAACATGAAAGCCTTCTCCAGAAGGAAGAGGTGACCTTCGGAGGCCTTGATGGAGCACTTGATACCCTGGGTACCACGATGACTATATAATATTTAATAAGCTGGAAGTATAACTCAAGATGGGGGATCTGTATACATACGTCATGAAGTCCTTGGCAGGAGCGCTGACCTTCTTGCGACCAAGACCCTTGAACATATAAGTGACAACCTGGTGAAGAGGCTGCTCGTAGTGGGCTTGCAACCGGTCTTGGTACTTCTCCTTAAGCTCCTCCTCCGAAAGATTCAGATCCAAAGTCGTCTCCTCGTCTTTGTTGAACTGCATAACCACGAACGGGTAGCGAGTCTGACCCTGGCGCAGAGGGGGGTCAAGACCCAAGCAGAGCATGCAGTGGGTGTCATCCGGCGGCAAGACCATGAACTTCTTGATAGACTCGTACTTGATCTTGTAGTCGTACGACTTACCACGCAAGCGGAAGGAAGCGTCGTACATGTCGATATCGAAACGACCTCTAGGAGTAAGATGAAGAATCTCCATGAAAGTAGCGATAGTATCACCAGCAGTCTCGCCGATATCAGCTTTCTCCATCAGAGTGTCGTAGAACAGCGCGGCAGCACTCTTCTCTTCAGTCTCTTCCAGCTCTTCGCCATCCTCGCCCACTTTCTTCAATTGGGCCATGCCCGGAACGTAGAAACGAATCTCACACAACTGATCCATGCCAGCACCAGCCCTCTTTCCCTTCTCGCGGGCACCACCCAGCTTCTGGTTGGCCCCAGTGGCCTCACCCTCACCCGGGAGCGACAACTCAACACTAATTTCATTGCGTCCAGCCAAGTTGGTGTTGCTGATCTCAGAGTAAGGAATTTCAAAAGCAGGGCGGTTCTGAACGTTGAAAGCAAGCTCGGCCTTGGTGAACTCAGCTTTGCCCCAGTTCCATCCACGGAGCGCACGCTCCTTGTTTTCGAGAGCGATGCTGTACCAGTTTTTGAACATCTTGGAGAAACGGTCGAAATCCTCGGGCTGGAAACCGTCGAGCTGGATAACACGAGAGTTGCGATCGAGGAACTTGATTTCGTAGCCTTTGGCGGCTCTGCTCCATTGCGCGGAAGCAATCATGCTGTGGTCGAGAAGAAAGGTGTCACCACCAGTGGAGGCTTTCCAACCGAAGCCATCTTCGGAAAAACGGCATTTTCCGGCATCTGTGGAAAAATCAAGATAGATGTTGTCAAAAGTTTCGCTGGATGAAAATCCCGGGTTAGAAAATCGGCATTTCTGGATTAAGCGCATCACCCCGCAACCCCGCCTTCAAAGCACAACATTTATCAAGAACAGTCATACAACCACACAACCCGATAGCAGGCGGACTGGATGGCTGAAATTTGATACTGAAACTCGCTGGATGTGATAAGGTGATGACTTGGCGGTGGCGAATAGACCTACAAAGACATCGTGAAAGATGGATGAGATCGTCAAGCCTGTAATTGCAGCGACGTGCAGACGTAAGAATATTGTAGGATAAGTCGTTTTTTTATCTGTCTTCGACTCTAAATTCGCCAAATTGTTGATGATTCCGTTATTTGTCACACATAAAGGCGCAATGGATGATTCCGCGGTGGTAATGGTTGATGATGAAAGTTGACTTCCAGTCAGAGAACGAAAAAACCCCAGTCATTGGAGATGCGATTGGTCGCGCAGCTGTTAACGCGACTACCAATAAATTCAATTAAGCAGCGGTTTAGGCGGCAGAATTTGGTGGTGTGGTGACTACAAGTCTCACCGCCTACCTTATTTCCCCACAAGGTTTACCTGGTTCTTTCCAAGGCTGTGCTTGCGCTAAACTCGGAACAAACTTGAAGAATTCGATGCAAACATGTTCAATCCACTAACAGTCATGATCTTCTATCAATTTCTATCCTTCGTGAAGGCCTTTCTTAGCCCAGTCTTTAAGCACTTTCTTCTTGATCTTGCCAGTACTTATCTTGGGTGGTTCCTTGACAATTTCAACTTCCCTTGGAACCATGAACTTGCTGATGCTGCTTTGATTTTTGGCCCAAGTTATCAGATCCTGCCCCGCCATGTTTCTCCCCTCCTTCAGAATCATGTATGCTTTGGGTCTCTCCCCCCAATGGGAATTGGGGGTAGAGACCACCGACTTCCAACACGTCGGGATGTTCCACCAACATGCTCTCCAAAACCATGGATGAGATATTTTCACCGCATATATATAATGTCAGTATTTTCATATTAGAATCGCTGGCTGATGGTCATACCTGAAATGATGATGTCCTTGGATCTGTCCAATATCTGAGTGCTGCCGTCTGGATGCCAGACTGCCAAGTCACCACTATGAAGACCACCTCCAGCAAACAGCTTCTTGGTCGCCTCAGGGTCCTTATAGTAGCCTTTTGTCGTAATGTTGCCGAAGAATACAATCTCGCCAATCTCTTTTGCCATCTTTGGCTACATCTATGAGTACGCCTTCTGGTTGCTGTCTTGACCACTCGTATGGGGAGACTTGTAATGAAGCCATGTCCCTGTCGTGCCATATGAGCAAACTTCTCTTTTGGTGGCAGATTGTCCCAACTTGGCATCTCATAGCAACAAGTGACTGGGCTGTATGTCTCAGTCATACCGTAGACATACCTAGGTAAGAGGTTTAGCAAAGTCTATGTGATATATCAGTGTCTATATCTCTAATACTTTACCAGAAACTCGCTTACCATTTGTTCAAAGAGATGTGCAGTCGGTAGACTGGCAGCAACCACCACATTGACTGGAATGGGCAATCTTGTGGCTTCGGGTGAATTGCATAAAATTGTGTTGACTATAGGCGCTGAAGAAAAGTGAATGATGCCTTCTTTCCTGAGAAACCTCCAAATCAAAGGATAGTTAATATTTCATAGGCTATAGTGTGTTCCTCTTACAGCACACGCTCCACGGAAACGTCCAACCAATAGCATGGAATCTATCGGTGTTAGTCCAAACCATAACCCTACAACTTCAACATAACTTACAAGGGCAAAGTCCAGAGATATCGACATCGTCCGTCGCTAAGATTCAGTCCGCCCTCGACAATGTTGGCAAGACAAGCGAGGTAAGCACCTCTGTGGGTGAATATAGCTCCTTTGGGTCGCGACGTGGTTCCCGAAGTGAAAGGCAAAGCAATAGTCACATTTTCATCAAAACATTGTATCAACAATCCATTCCATCCTCGGTTGCCATTTGTGGCGTCAAAGTTTAAGCCTTCAAGCGCTGCTTCGTCGAACGGGCCGCAGAGTTCACCTTCAATAACGTCGGTATCCTGTCAAATTGTTAGAGCCATCAGCGTTCTAAGAATATATACATTAATATGACAACATAAGATGTCGATAATAATCTTAGTTTGAGGGTGAATTTTCTTGTACCCGTCCAGCAACCCCACGAATTCCTGGTCTACAACAATAGCCTCCACATCGGCATGATCAAAAATATACAAAATATTATTCGGATTCAACCGATAATTCGCCAGCACAATGACCCCCCCCCCCCCCCCCCCCCCCAGCCGCCACAATACCATAGGTATTCTTCAGAAACGTCGGCGTATTCGGCGCCAACACTCCCACTCTCTTCAGCCCGTTCTTCATCAAGTAGTAGGCAAGTCCGCTCTCCCTGTTGGCAAAACTTTGGTAAGAGCGGCGAAGTAGCTTGCCATTGCTGGTGATGTGGACGATGGCATCGGTATCGGGCCCGATGGATGCGGCGTGGAGGTGGAAGTTGTAGGCGTATTCGGGAGGGATGGTGGCAGCGGCCGGGGAAGGCCGGAGGTGGTTAAGGATGATGCCGAGGCACTCGGGGGAGGGAGACATGGTAGTGATGGTGGTGATGGTGGTGGGATTCTTTGTATGGAAGGTGCATGAACTACTGGTGAAAGATTGGGATTTGAGATTTGCTGGGGTTTTGTGAGATTTCAAGCTGAGATGAGATTTGAGGAGGAGGATTGGGGTGCGGAATTGGAGATTGAGGTGAAGGGAAGAACCTGGTATTGAGACAATGGAGTTGGAAATGGAGGCAACCGAGCTTAGAGCTTGGATTGGACCCCGAATGTCTGGAAGCATTTTACCAACATGTAGATATAAAATGGATGAAAAAGAGATGAATTAGATTGATGAGTATTCTCCAAAATAATCATGTTGGCGGATATGTAAATACCAGTCATGAAAGAAACAAACTTCAGGACAACCGATATCCAGCGGTTATCAAAACTACTGTCGCCAGTTGTCCTTCACACTCAATATCTCAACCACAAAACAACGCCGTAAAAACACCCCACCAAGCCCCACCAAGCCCGACTACTCCTGCTCCGATGCAGCCCACCTACACTGGAAACATCAACGGCGCCCTCATATCCGGGGCTCTACCCGCTTGCTGCGTCAATGTATGAAACATTCACAGCGTTGTACTTTGGGTTAGGGTAGTGGAGACGGATGTGTGTCTTTGTTCCTGCGGGCTGCGACGCTGCGTGCATTGTGGGTACTCCAACATTGCCTCATTCGGAGAAAGTGTGGGTCAGGAAGGAGGTTATGTAAATGTATCGGGGTTTTGGTCAAGGCCAACAGACATTAGAAATGTGATTCTTTAACCAAAGTCCATGCAGAAGCCCACATCTGCGTAACAAGTTCTGGTCACATTGCCAACAAAAGACTACTTGGTTCAAAAGTGCAGATTTGACACAAAAACATTTTAATATACTTTTCACATAATTCTATCAAGTCTGTATACGAAGTGCACATGAAGATGTCAATGCCACATAGAGATGACTAGCTTAAAAAGTAACCCTAAAACCAACAACCCTGTATTCTCTTTTCCCATTGTCACCGACGCGTCGGCTACATTCAGTAGAGCCCCGACAAGGGTCTAAGTGGCCCATGGGCCACTTAGATAATGTCATCTCAACTACCATGAGCCTTCTCACAAGACCAATATCTCCATTCACCCACCGTTACCATACGTGCAACCTTATCCTATCGCCAATCACCATCCATCTCCAACTCCCCTGTCTGACCAATACCAGTCGCCTCCTCATCTCCCCCTTCACTATCTTGACACCCACCATGGCCCGCAAACGTGCTGTCACCACGACGGAAATAACCCCAGACGAACCCAAACGGCGGATGTCTTCCCATCTTCGCGGGGTCGCTGCGCCAGTACCCGAAGGATCTGCTCCTGTCTCTGACCGGGCACGAAAAGGGCAAGAACCACTCATATCGGAAGGGCCCGAAGAAGAGGTGAAAACGGAAAGGCCGAGAAGGACAAAGACAGCGGGTAAAAAGGGGGTAAAGGCTTCTAAGGAAAGAGAAAAGCCGGTGACGACAGAAAAGAAGCAAGCGGCGAGTCCAGAGAGTGATGACAATGGGGATCCGGATCCGGATACGTTGCCGGATATCAACCCCGAGGTCGAAAGACACAAGGGCGAGTGGTATTGGCTCATGAAAGCGGAGCCTGAGACCCGGTATGAAAACGGCATTGACGTGAAATTCTCCATTGATGACTTAAGGGCAAAGGCTAAACCTGAGCCCTGGGATGGTATTAGAAATTACGCTGGTACGTTGGCCCTTTAGAAAAGTTTTTGATTGTAGGTGCATCGAGCTAACTTGTCTCACAGCCCGCAACAACTTCAAGGCCATGAACCATGGCGACAAGGCCTTCTTCTACCATTCCAACACCAAAGAACCCGGCATAGTCGGCATCATGGAAATCGTCAAAGAATACTCCGAAGACGGTAATTATCTCCCTCATTTCTCCAGATACTATCAAAAAGCTAACCATTTCTTCTTCAAGTGTCGGCCTGCCGCCCCGGCACCGCCTATTATGACCCCAAATCCACACGCGAAAAGCCCATCTGGGGCCTCGTGCACGTCCGCTTCGTTAAAAAATTCGCCGTGCCCATTGGCCTGCAGGAACTCAAGGCGCTTGGTACCGAGGGGAGGTTGCCTGAGATGCAGATGTTGAAGCAGTCGCGGTTGTCAGTGAGCAAGGTGGGAAGGGGGGACTTTCGGCTTCTGTGTGAGTTGGCGGATCGGAAGGCCAAAGAGGCCGGGCTGGAGCATGAAGCTTGAGATTTAGAGAGGGAGAAATTTGTGGTATAGAGTTGATTATTGTGATTTACAGAGGGTTGGATTCTAATGAAATGGACACATTATTGCTGGCAGCACAGCATGGTGACTTTATTCTTGTTTTCATCCTACCGGTCAGTATGATTCTACCAATTTGGAGTCTACGTCATTGATGCTTACCTCATTTCCAGCCTCGGTACCGGCGGCCGCGGGATCCTTCTTCATCAAGCTCTCAAACAACGGCTTCATCATTTTGGCACTCTTCTTGGGATACCGCTTCTGGTTGTCATCATATGCCACGGCAACGACGCCAAATCTGGTCTCGTAGCCCTGTTTATCTATGTTAGCAACTGTGTAACGCTATAGTTGGTGATATTTGTTGGCCAAAGACTCACATCGGCCCACTCAAAGTTGTCCATCAGTGACCAGGCCATATACCCCTTGACATTAACGCCATCCTCTGCCACCGCCTTGGCCATAGCCTTGATATACGAGTCAAAATACTTGACCCTAAAGCTGTCGTTGACTATCTTTTTAATCTCCAGCTTGTTCTCCCCCTTCACTGACGTCCCGTTCTCTGTCACATAAATCTCAGGCTTATTATACCTCTTCGAAATCCAATTCAACAGATTCCGGAACCCTTGAGGATGCGGTCGTAGCCAGACCGACTGCGTCTCCTCCCCGATACACTTGCCCTGCTTATTCCAAAATGACACATCCAAGTGACCTGAAAAGTCCTCCGGCGACGGCTCGCCCTTCTTATGCTTGACATAGTTGGTAGTGTAATGGTTCATCCCGTAAAAGTCATTCGATCCAAGCACTAACGTCCGTTCCTCCTCGGTAAATTCCGGCAGCCGGTCGCCCAGCTGCTTCTTCATCGACTCGGGATACCCCCCAAAGTAAATAGGATCGGCAAACCACCCAATGGAAAACTCAATCCGCCGCTCCGCCGCCTCGACATCCCGCGGGTCCTTCTCGTCAAATGGATATGTGGCATCCCCGTTCAAGGTAATCCCAATTATCCCGCCGGCCGCTCCTTTGTACTTGTCCCGGTACAACCTGACAGCGCGCCCGTGGGCAACGAGCATGTTGTGCCCGGCAATCCACGGCTCAGTGGCTGAGTTTCCGACGGGCGACTTGCTGCGGTCCGAGGTGCGCCCAGGGGCAAAGACACCGACGCTGTAGCCGAGAATCGCGGAGCAAAAGGGCTCATTGAAGGTGATCCAGTGCTTGACCTTGGGCATGGCCTGGAAGCAGACTTTGGCGTAGTGTTCAAAGTCGAGCGGGAACTCGACACGGTTCAGGAGGCCGCCGTAGCGCTGGTCGAGTTCCTCGGGGAGATCCCAGTGGAAAAGAGTGACAAAGGGGGTGATGCCAGCCTCTAAAAGATCATCGATAAATTTGACGTAGTGATTGATGCCCTTTTGGTTTACGGGGTCGTTGCGGCCGCCTAAGGGGATGATGCGCGACCAGCTGATGGAGAAGCGGTAGAATTTGGCGCCGAGGGATTTCAAGAGGTCGACGTCGGCGGCGGTGCGCTTGTAAGAATCGCAGGCTACGGCGCCGGAGGAACCGTCGGCGATCTTGCCAGGTTGGGCGCAAAAAATATCCCAGATGGAGGGGCCGCGGCCGTCGACGTCGATGGAACCCTCGATTTGGTAGCTGGCAAGGGTTAGTGGTTGTGGTGAGCAAGGGATGAGGTTGGAAAATAGGGGACTGACGCTGCGGTGGCATAACCCCAGAGGAAATCGCTAGGGAGAGACATTTTTGGTTTGGATGGTTGTGATGAGTTTTTCAGAGATGGTTTGCGGAAAATGACAAGATATTATGGGGTATACAAAAGGAAAACGAAAATAAAAAAGGATTAGGAATATTTATAGATCGGCATGGGGGCGGGGAGGCTTACGATCTTGGAGAAGCGCCGGTGTTTTGGTGATGGCGGTGTATTGAGATCCTGCGGCTGCAGGTTGTAGACAACACCAGTCATCTTTGGGTGTTGTCTTGGGTATTTTTGAGTAATTATGTGAGGGTTAGTGCCTATTACTGTAAATCTTTGGGTCGTGAAGATTATTGTGAATTGAAAAAAAAAACGTGTTCTTGATAAGTCAGACCTTTGAAGCGGAATCAGAATATAAATACAATGCCGGGCCATTTACCACCAATAATACAATACAAAAATGACATCGGCGCCATTTATACGAGCCCGCCTCGGGACCTTGTAATCGCTTTCTGCAACCTGCATGCACAGTCCAGTGCCACAAAAAAACAAATAATTTTCTTTTCCTCTTAGACAAGGTTTTTGGCTTCAAAGTCGGATACATCTTCACCCAAACAGCACAGAAAATGTATGCAAAAGCAACTACCGTAACTTCATTACATATTGACATTGACTCTATGGGTATCTACAGGATTATAACCTGGTCTCATGATATGTAATGTGTTGATCAACAGTACTGAAGTTCATCTTGTGGAAGTGATATCCAATATCACCACTACCACCTCAAGGCTTCCACTCGGTCCAGTCCTGTCTCTTGATCCAGTCCTCCAGCGGAGTCATCGGGCACTCAATGCCAGCCTAAAAGCACATCACCACTTGTTAGCATCTCTCCTTCAACCCCCACCACAACACCAACAACATACCTTGACAAGATCCTCCGCATACAGCAACTCCATCGCCCCATCATACCCCGGCTCCGAACTATACGCAAACATATCCTCCACCTCCTCCCCCAACATTTCATCCTCCGCCGCCGCAACCATCTCCGCCCGATCACACTGCCGGTACGACGCGGGCACCCCCGTCACTCGGCTCCAGGTGTCGATCCACTCGGGCCACGTGCACACGGTGCCGGCGGCCATATAGTTCTTGCCGTGGGGCATCTGGTAGACGGCATAGGTGAAGTTTCCCATGTTTTCGTTGGGGATGAGGTGGGGTTGAGGTTTGGTGGGGGAGGTGGTGAAAGCCATTTCGATGGTGCCGTCAGATTTCTGTAGTTATTTTACTGGTTAGTATATTGCTTTTTATTCTTCTTTTTATTTATTGTTTGGTTAGGCGAGGTTTTGGCGGAAGAGGAAGTAACCGAGAAGGTCCTGGATTGGCAAGTGGGGAGCCTCAGATAGGAAGGACCTGGAAGGACGTCGAACGGTTCGGGGTCAGGGATCCAACCCACTGACGACATCCCAATAACATTCACTTGATAAAACTGAATCTCGCCTATAAATACACATGGACCTACCTTTCCGAGCCACGACTTGGGCAGAATCTGGAAACTAGTGTAAAAGTACCCCGTCTGAATGCACGACATCTTGGCCGCCAACACCGGATGATTCTCCCGCACATAGTACGGATACACATCAGCCTTGGCATCAAAATGATACAACTTGTCAAACCTGCCCCCCGAACACCGTCTCGCATGACTCAACGTCGATACCAAAAAACCATTCCTATCCAAACTCCCCACCGTCGCCGCTGCTGCCTCCACAATATTCCGCCCCTGCGCCACCTCCACCTCATATGCATACCGCCGGCACGTGATGCCCGCCGCCGCCGCCTCGGCGCGCCCCTTGAAAAAGGGCTCCCAGAATTGCGTGACGGAGAAGATTACGTTGGCGCCAGCGAAGGGCTTATAGAGTGTGGTGACGTCGTTGAGGTCGACGGGGATGACGTCAGCGCCGAGGGCAGAGAGGGCGAGGGCGGCAGTGGAGGTGGGGTTGCGGCAGAGGGCCCGGACGTGGAAGCCAGCTTGGAGGAAGCGGCGGGCGACGGAGCCACCTTGGTTTCCGGTGGCGCCAACGACGACAGCGAGTTTGGTGGAGACCATTTTGTGTGTGTTCTGTGATGGAGAGGGATGGGTTACTATGTAGTAAGAGAATAAGTAGGAAAAGAAAGAGTGTAGAGTAGAGAGTGGATGGCGGAGTTGAGTGGGAAGGATGAGATAGATGAACAAATTCTGGGTTCGGCGGCTTTTATAGCACCCCCAGAAGCCTCGTCATCCCATGTTTCTTGGCTCCCAAGAACAAAAAGAACAACACATGAATTATCTTGTTCTTGGGACAAGCACAATGTAGGAAGGTGACAGTTAACTCAGGATCAAATTACTTGACTTGCCTTGAACCGGGGGTGCGAGTCTCTCGTCGCTATGATCACTAGGTCCCGGAACCCTGAATACACACACAAAAAAGAGAATAAAAAGACAAAGAGGATCTTGAATATGACAGGGCATGACATGGATCTACCGGACATGCTCAAGGACATGATAAAGACTGGGCCGAGGAAGGAGTGACGTTGCATGTCGAGGAGGAAGAGGGGAGAAGGGGATGGTGTGAGCCTACATGAGCCTAGAAGACAATCTGAAATGGAATATAAAATGGGTTGATGTGGTTGGTGATCCCTAAGAGGGATGCTGACTGATAAACTTATCCAACCAGCGATCGAACCTCTGGTAGCTATCGTCATGTCGTCAGCCCATGATGACCGTCGTGGTCATATCATGCCGCATCTGACAATAGCATCCGGCATTCTGGTACCTGCTCCTCCTCTTTTTTTCTCTCTTTATCACTAAAGGAAAAGATATTCTCCAAGCACAGTCCTCCAATATACTTAGACATGCGTGCATACATACATACATATCGCGGGGATCCTTCCGTAGCGGCCAGCCCAGGTCCCACACCTCCGCCTCCACCTTCACTTCTACCAATAACAACAACTACGTCCCCATGATCCTTTTCATCACCTTCAACTTCACACACACCCTCTTCTTTAACCAGAAACAAAGTTAAAAACAATTATTTTCCTCTCGCCTGTCCCCGTCCACCCACAATCCCCATCGTCCCACCCCACCCCACCCCACCCTTGTCCCTCATCACCATCCCCGGTCACCTCCCCATAATTCCAATCGCCTTCCCCGTCAAGAAAGTCCGCCTCTTCCGGAATAGCAGTGCCAAGAGGGGGACTGGAAAAGAGGAAGGAGGAAACAAGGAAGGAAGATGGTGGAGAGACTTGAACTTTCTTCATTGTCTTTGGATAAGCAGCTATGTATTGAGTATGCATGGTGGTTGCAGAGATGGAGGGCTTAAGTCGCGGTTTTGTGAATGGTTGGTGGGTAGACAAATGTGTGGAAAGAAAAACGGCACGGTGGTGAAGAAAATCATGGGATGAGGTGATGTTACAGTGCGGGTGAAGGATTTTTGGCCCCGGAGCTATCCATCCGAGAACACAAGTGTCTCCGTCTATGATAAGCTGTATCCGAGTTTCTGGGTCCCATCTTTCTCTCATAGACATAGATACAGCCAGTCCCCTTGGGTCACGTCCATCTTACAGATACCATCATCACATCACCCTCTTTAAAATCCGCCCGAATTCTTCATGAAGAAAATCCCAATCCATGCATCTCCCACGGGGTCACAAACCCACCTACCACCACTATAGTCAAGCCCCTGGCTTCTATATGTATAGTCAAAAAGAAAAAAAGAAAGAAAAAAGATACGCAAACTCCCAACCCAGAGCCCCGGATCACTCGACCACAAACCTCCGAAAAGGATCAAAACAATACACTGTTATATCCACTGTTACATCCAAGCCTTCTGCATGCAGACCGCCTGTATTATGATTGCATGTGTCCAATCCACTCTGTTGGTCCGAGGCTAGCCAGATATCATATTAACCCTTTTAGTTACATAACCCTAACATGGAATATAGCATACTTACTGTAGAAGAACTATCAAATCACCAACATAGCAATCCAGGTTTTTTGAGAGAATGGAAAGTTATTTGCATTAAGCCTATGACCATCCACTACTCACCTCCCCCTAAAAAAAAAAAGCTACCTGCCTGTAAGCTCTCCCAACCCCACACTGTGTCTCAATACAATCTTATCGTATCATCACACCATTCCATGCATCTTGTGCATAGACCATGACGCCCACCCCCTTCCTCCAAGAGCCTGATATTCGGTATCGAGTCTAGTATTCCTCTCCTCTAAATGACGCACCTGACAAATGAATGCATGGCCCCTCCGTCACCATCACCCGACTGCTCCATTCATGGTACTGTTGCTCCAAAGGAGACAATTGTATCGCACCATTCATGTACCCACATGTGTTTTCTCTCATGGAATCCCACGGCCATGGCCCTGGAATTACCCAAGGGCTTGGGTAAATTATAGTAAGACGGCGCTTTATTTAGCAGGTTAACGTTTTCCGGTGGGCTCGTTTTCGGGTGCATCGCTTTGTTTGCATTTACTGGGCGTTGAAGACTGGGAACCGGAGCCTTCTGCATCGTCATCCGAGTGGTATTCTTCAATCTCCCATTCAATTTCGTCTCCCAAGAGACTGACATGCCTGGAGGTGGCGTACCGAGCCATTGGAGGCTTATATTCCGGCATTTTCATCAGAATGTTCAATCAACTTAACGTCAAAGATGGCCCAAGATAAATGAGGGTGCTATATCTCTCGAACTCATCGGGGTCATCATCTTCATCTTTATCTATAGCGTCACCATCACGACGTAGCCTTTTTGAAAATTCGCGCTGTTAATGTAGCCCAACCCATCAAAATCCTCGAGATCATCGCTATGTAAAGTTGACAGAGCCACCTGGATACTGTCATGTCCTTCTTGCTACTTCCAGAAAGAAAGGATGGTACCGCAATAGCCACAGAAGCTACGCCGGACAGACTTATCGTCTGACGCAAAATACTAGCGAGTCTCAATCAAATGTTCGTCGGCAAAGCGTGGTACAATGCAGCTAGTATACCAGGCGAGCGGGACTTGCATATAGAGAGGTAACGGATACTCGTACTTGCGGCCTGGAGGTCGTATCGCTGTGATTAGTCATTTGTTCACTTATTTTTCATTGATACCAGAAAAATCACTTACTATGAAATCTATCGAAATCAAAAAAGACGTCGGCTGTCTCGTCTGAGCCTGACAGGTGCTCAATCTTATACCGGTACCAGCTGCAGTGGTAGGCACCGTCAATTGGCCGGTCCGAACTTATCGGCGCCAATTGGAAACGAAATGCGCCTGCAGTCGGTGTCACTATAGCGGGGTCGATGATGTTTTGGTTCCTGGGTCAAGGAGTAATGGCAAATCTGAAGGTTTTGAAGGCCAAAGTTTTTGAAGATGAAATCGATGGATGCTCAGGGCAATTATATGGGTTGAAAATTCTGATTCAGTCACGAGACACTAGACCTCTTCCTTATCCTGTCAAATCATCTCGTGGGTTGTTGCCATTGTGTCTTGAACTGCAATTGCCGTTTTTGGAAATCATGGTAGACCGAAAAGTGGAGCGGGAATTGATGGGTAAGCAGCAGTCCCGTGTTCCACGCACGTCAGGGATCCACAATCTTCGAGGACGTATCCATGGTATTCATGGACAATGTGCGATTTTCAAGAGAGTTTAGATGGAAGATGGAGAAATAAAGGGCTCCAAAGCGACATGAGAATTAGATTTGATGCATACATAAATTCAAACAAAAATTTCAAACAGGTGCACAACATTCATCTAGGGCTAAAGACGATTCTGGAAATTCCTAGCGGATTCCGCAACGCAATATAGAATCGAGATGGTAGGATCTAGTGCAGATAATGTCATTGGCTGGAAGTTTGCCACTCCACGGGCTATAGAGTCTATGTGTTAAGCTGCCTTTTTTTCTGGCAATTGGAGCAAAACAAAAAAAGAAAATCAATGAATGAGTTCTGAGGTGTTGTATGACAAATGAGGAAGAAAAAGGGAATGCTCCCCATCTGGGAATCGAACCCAGGTCACCTGCGTGACAAGCAGGTATGATCACCACTACACTAATGAGGATATCACAATGTACAGGCTAGCCAAAAGACTCCTTATGTACCCAGCCCAAGTATCGAATTAGACCTTCTAGAAACGGAACAATGTACATCTCCAACAGTGGAACTCCGCCTTCACAAGAACTCAAGCACCATTCTGCCATCCAAGGCAGCTTCCAATTTTTAACTGACTCCAAGCTCCCTCCAAACTAAGACGACTCACACATAACCAGCTATTTTGGAGAACATGCAGTTTTCTCTCCGTTTATCACGGTTCTTACCAACAATTATCACCAAACGCAATCTGGCTTTGTATTTATCAAAACCCCGTTTATCCATCTTTCGCACAACAATGGCACCGCCACCAGCCGTTGATCTTAAGCCCGACTCCGTCCGCACTGGCGCCACTCATCACTCCGGGCCGCCTCCCATCTTTGCCATCGACCCCGAGACCTTCCTCTATACCTTTAACACCTGGTACGATGGACTGCCTCCAGATTCCTGCCTCTTTGGCCCAGAACAGGCCAAGAAGTGGTTTGGCATGGGCTCTGTGGAGGAACGCGCATCATTTGATAAGGTCTGTGTTGATGGGTTTCTGCCGTTGCTGAAGCAGTTGTATCACAAGAGCTGGGAGGATAAGAACAAGCCGGCGACGTACGAAGAGGAATTAGCGATGCAGGATGATTTGTTGGCGATGGTGTTTGGGGTGTGGAGTTCGTGGTGGAAGTGTGTATTGTCGGTGTACCCAGATGAGGAGCAGATTACCAAGATTCTGTTGGGGTGTATTCTGTTGTTGGATCAGATGCCGCGAAACTGTTACCGGAAGGAACAGCACAAGATATACGGCTACTTTGACTATGTTTCTCGTGCTACTCTGCGCGGTTTTCTGGCTGAGAACCGTTATGACAAAATGGGAAACTCATATGCCAACCCGATCCGTCGGATGTTTTGGTATCTGCCGTTCTCTCACAGTGAGCATCTCGAAGATCACAAAGCTTACAAAAAGTACATGGACGAGTTATGGCAAGAAATTGAGAGTACAGATCTGGGATCAGATAAGGATGGCGTCGTGGCGGGATATGAGGCGGCTATGAAGGCGGAAGCCCAACATTTGGCTATCCTCGAGAAATTTGGTAGATACCCCCACCGCAACAAGGTTCTCGGTCGCGAGTCTACTGAAGAGGAGGTAAAGTTCCTTAGAGATGGTGGTGCAACATTTGGTACACATGCCTGATGGGTTTCTGTTGATAGAGATATTGACAATATTTGTTTATGGTTACGTTTGCTCTTTACTTTGATCAGCTATTATCTCTCCAGCACCGCTTTCTATATCCGTCAAATTTTTCTTTTCTTCTCGCTTGATGTATCCCCTAAACCAATAAACAAATGTTTGTGCCATAAACACCTGCTCAATGGTATACAACAGAACGGGAATCTGCACGGAAGCCACGATGCGCGAGTCGTTGTGACTCCACATTGATGCAACTAGTGGAATCCCTAAACTGGTCGTCTTGGCTGCTCCGCAAAAGCACACAGCAGCTGTCTGTTTCCGTGGTAGTCTCCGTAGCGTAAACAGTCTTCGTAACCACCGCGGAATCTTACTGCCGATCTTTCCTTCTACAAGCCAGCCATTAAAGACTCGGCAAAGCCTTTCTGGAGGCCGAGCCAACGCCAGACATACTAAGGTAAAGACACCATACAACGCAATGTTCATGATAATGTCAAAGACCAGGGACCCCGTCGGCATCTCTTTCAGCACTCCTGTCTCAAACGCCCCTGAGAACGTCGTCCAAATCAGCAAAATCAAACAAAACGTCGAGACTTTTCCCAGGTACAACTTGGCCACCCACTTTGCCGTCTGCTTATTCCACTTAAATCGTATAGTCATTCCTACCGCCAACGGACCAACCACGGATGCCCCCAGCTGCCTCGCTACAACTGCATACATAGGACCCAATTCACTGAGGCTTGCCGGCTGCCAGGAATCCCAAATTTCACCTTTGGGCAAGAAGGCGACGACCAGGGCTGGGGTAACAAAGGCACCAAAAACGTTCCCGAGGATAACCTCGATAATCGCCGCCTCAGCATCACCTCCAGACGACCGAGTCATGACGATGTTGGACGCAATGGTGGTCGGCAGACACGATAAGGTCACCATGCCCACCAGTAGTGACGGGGTCAGCGTTGCGTACTTGATGGCGCCGGCGGTGATGGTGATGTGGATGATGGCGAGGATGATGGCGGGGATGACGAGGAAGGAGATGCCTTGGGTGATGAGGTGGAGGCGAAGGTTGAGGAGGTTGGTGTGCAGGTTTGCGAGGGAGAGTTGGAGGCCGGAGATGAAGAAGATGAGGCCGACGGCTCCGTATAGGATGGACCATTCGGAGTGGATGATACCGTTGTGGGCGGCAACGTCTGGGATGGGATGTCAGTTGGTGGGGTGCTGCTTATGGAGAGGAGTCAAGTTGGACTTACGAGGGAAGTAGTAGCCCAAGACGCATGCCACGCCGAAGCCAATCAGAAGCCATTGGTCAATGACAAACCAAAATATTTTCTTTGTCCAATTCCATAGCTTTTGTTTGCAACTTAGTCCATTGTTGTCTGTCTCAGCGGGCCCCATTGTGATGCCGTCCCGGTGCTCTTTATGGTAGGTGGTACAAGGTTCACCGGGATGGTAATTTCCGCCTTTTTACGACAGAAAAAAATCTGTCAAGCTGCAAGTCAGATTTTGGAGGCTCAAAGAAATGCGGCTGAATAGATTTCGCGGACCTTATATACGCTTCGGCAAAGAATGATGTCCTGCAACAATTCTGGCTACACTGCTCTTATGAAACCGAGGTTATATCTCGTTGATATAAGGTTTATCACGAACACCTGCACAATGTGTTCAGCCGGGGTTTAACCGGAGGAATACTTCCCGCGGTTACGGTTCTACTTACACCGGGGGACAAGATGGATCTGCGCCATGGCACATGGTCATGCTCTGTGGAAGAGATTGGGTCCTATGTTACTTCAATCCTCGAGTCACTTGATACCGTATCATCTCCTATCACTTAAAATGAGTATATGAGAATATTCATCCTCTTACAAGTCACCAGGCTAAATTCTCATAATCCAAGTTATCTTTAAACAGATATGTATTTCAACATCTAGGCCTGAACGGCCATCTCATTCACATATACATACGATTACATCATAATTATTCTTTTTTAGCAACTCTATCCTCCCGCCTACTTAGCCTGCATCCGTATCTTCCTCAGCGCTTCTCTATGCGCCTCTTGCAAATCAATCATACTACTCATCCGTTCAAACCGTCTTCTTTCTTCCAATTCCCGCTCCCTCATCGAGTTCTCTTGGGCCGTTCTCTCCGCCTCCTTCTTCCCCATCAAAAAGCTTCTCTGTCTCTGCAGGAGCTCTTCATCCTCTCTGCCATACTTGGGCGCCACCGGCACCAATGAAGACGATGGCTTCAGCGCATTCGGAATGGCAACTTGCGGTGGGGCCCGCGAGTTCAGGATAGAAGTTCGCTTAGGGTTATACAGGGAGTTACCAATGCTTGCAGAAGTTGCCAAGTTGGCAATGTCGGCCTGGACACTTTCTCTGAAGGAGGCTAACCTTGACTCCCGCTGTGCCGGGCCCATGACGCTCCGTCTCGGAGAAACGGGTGCCACCACTGCCACATTGGTCATTATTGCGCTCTGTCTTATCAACTGCCTTCTCTGACTCAGCGGGATATCATCGGCCGCATCATCCGGTTCACTCCCCATCACCCGGAAATTTAAATCTGTCACCGACCGCGGCAACTGCATCATCTGCGACTTGGCCTTGAGATACAAGTCTCTCTGGCCGAGCAAAGTCTGCGGCGCGTCATATGACTGGATGCCCGCCGGTGGCGCTGGACGCTGGAAATTCTCAAGGGCCATGCTCGAGCGGCCAGAGGCCCCTCCATTAAAAGAGACACTCCGGGACAGATGGCCCGAGCGCAGAGACCCGACTATGCTATTGTGGTTCTCATTAGGAGCGATAATGGCGGGGATCTGCGTGCCGCTTGACGAGGAATTTGATCTCGTCATGCGGGCCGTGGGAATCGTGACATCGGCAGCCGTCAGCGAGAGATCAGCAACGTCAACGGGGGCCGACGGCTCACAGGCGATTTCGGTTTCCAGTGGCTCAATGGCGATGTCTTCGGGGGCGATGGGTTCAGCGGTAGTGGAGTGCTTGACCCATTCGTTGGTGCGGTATTTGAGGGCGGTGCGGGAGAAGGCGTCGGGGAGAGAGTCTTTGGTGAGGGAGACGGAGGAGGAGGAGGAGCGGGAGAGGGTGGATTTGGAGGGTGGGACGGCAAGGGTGTCAGGGGCGGGGGGATTGGAGGTGGACGAGGGGCTGGTGGAGGCTTTGTCGGAGGAGTCTTGCTCTTGGGCTTTTAAGTCTTTGGTGTGATTAGGTTCAGTAGTTTCCTTGTTTTCAGTGTCCTCGTGGGACTTGGCCTTGTTAGAGTCTCCGGTGGTATCATCAGCCTTATCTTCACTCTTGGTCTCAGTCTCGGATCCGGTCTTCTGGGAACCCTCACCGTCCTTGGCAGTCTTTCCCTCGTTCTCGCCTTCCGCTTGCTCCTTGTTTTTCTCAGTCTCGCCGTCTTTCATTATCGCGGTCTTGTCTTCCTCTTTCTCCTCTTCATCCTCTTGCTCCAGGCCCAACTTGGACGTAACAGCCCAGCTAAGTCTGCTATCGGCACCATCAAAAGTAGCAGCAACTGATATTTCATCCTCCTCGTTCTTCTCGGCAACTCTTCTGGCTTCCATGACAGCCTCTAAAGTGGGTCCTTCAGTTTCCTGAAGCATCTTTTGCTCCTCTTTGGTCAACTGTCGGACAGATTTGTCCGAGATGGCCGGGATGGGATTTCTTCCGCCCTGTGACATCCGACGCATTCTGGCTTGAGACACTCTACGGGACTGTGCCAACGGAATATCGTCATCGTTACCATCGTTAAACGTGGCAACAGAAGAGCAGCTACCAACGGTTTTTGTCTCCTCATTGTCCTCTTCAACCTGGAACGGAAGAGGCATAACCTCGGGCGCATCGGTCACCTGAGGGATCTCCCGGGCGGCAATCCATTCCTGCTCCTCCGCATCCATTTCCTGGATCTTCCTAGGAGTCAAAGGAGTGTCGTCGCGGGAAACATGAACCATGACTACAGGTCCGGGGGTAATAGGTGATCGTTGCAAAAGTGACTGGCGTTCGGGTGTGTGCGGGGGGATCAGCGGGCTGTCGGGTGGATAGGCCGGGGACACGGGAGCGATGAGGCCGCGGTTCACGGTTAGGACTGAGCGTCTGGTTGAGGCGGACATTGTGCGGCGCATGATGCCCTGGGGTTCCTGGACCACTGAGTTGTCTCCTGGCGCCGGATGTGACACGACAAACCCATCATCACTTCCTGCTACGGCTACAGCCACCGACTTCCGCATCTTCCTGTCGTCATACGCGACACCGTGGACACCGGAATCCTTGGAACTCTGTCTCGTCATGGCGGGATCGTCGCCGTCTTGGAACTCAGTCACCTTGCCGTATTGCCGTTCCCACTCCGCGCGCTCAGCGGCAATCTTGGTCTGGATAGCGCGGCCGGACGCCTCGTCCTGTGCCTCGATGTCAGCACGGGCAGCTTTTTCATCGGCAGCCTTGGCGGCCTTGTGGGCCTTGATCTTGCGCCAGATGCGCGTTTGCGCCACAAGGCCGATAACGAAGAAGATGATGACGGCGGCACTTTCAACGCGGATGCCCTTGGTGAGTTTGAAGGGGATGCCCTTGATGAAGATGTCATCGTTGACGTTCCACAGGTACACCCAGAATTCCTTGAGGCCGGCGCGGCTGAAGCAGTCGATGCCGAGAACTAGGGTGGTGGCACCAGAAAAGGACATGAGGATCATGAGGGCCCAGTCGCGTGTGAAGCAGCTGTAGTAGGTGGCCCAGCCGACAACGCAGAAGAGGGCGATGAAGATGACGGTACCGGCCGAACTGTGGATTAGGCCGTCGCTGCGCAACGTAAGTAACCACATACTCATGCAGAAGCCCCCGAGCAGACACCCAAGACTCTCCGTGATCTCCCGGAAGAATGTGGCGGCGCCGCCGAGAATGGCCCCGGTCAAGACCACGGCGACCAGGTATCCGCCTTGAACCCCGTCGCTTACGGGGGTGTCCATAACGTAGATGATTAGGATGATGGTGGCCAGGCTGGCGAGGAGGCCGCTGGAGAGGAGGGTTTGGCTGAGGATGTTTTTCCAGAGGGCGAGGGTGCCACCGGTGGCCATGAGGAGGATGGCGGCGACGCCGAAGGCGGGGGTTACGCGGATGTCGATGGGGAGGCCGTTGGCAGGGGTGGCTGTGGGGGAAGCTGGAAGAGTGATAGGTCAGTACGTGATGTTCACGCATATTATTGTGGCTCCAAGTCATTTTCAGTGACAAAACTTACCAATCAGACTGCCCGTATAAGTGGCTGTCGGAATCATTCTCACATCCGAGGAACTCACAACATCATTAGTCGCCGTGGCCGAATCCGTAGCCACGGCATCCGAAGTTGCCGTTTCCATCCCAGACGCCGAGTTTGTCTGGTCTGAGGCCGAAGCCGAGAATGTCTCGGCGGCGGTTGAGGATGCCTGGGAGACATCGCTGGTGATGGTGTTGGAGGAGTCATCTTGGCGGTGGGAGAGGTGGGTGGCGATGGTGAAGTGGGTTATGAGGAGGAAGAGGAGGAGGGATGACCAGATGATGCGTATCCGGGGGAGCATTTTGAAGAGAAGGAGGGTAGTGGGAATTAGTAGGATGTTAAGTAGGTGGTGGGTTTGGGGCAGATATTGAGGAAATGGTGTCTGTCTGGGGATATTACAAGTAAAGAACCGGTGTAAGTCGAGTCGGCATTGGAAGCCTCTCTGGGATATCACAGATCCAACGAAAGAAAAAAAAAATAAACAAAAAGAAAGAAGCCAAGAAATAAAGAAAAAAAAAAGAAAAAAAAAGACAAGCCCTATAAAAAGAAAGCAGACAATAACTTCTTTTCTTGTGTCTCGTCAGCCAGAGAAATTAAACAGATAAAAACAGCCCTAGATAAAGGGAATGGTGCGGATTAGGCTTCCCTGGAGTTTGGGAACAGCTGTCACGGCTAAAGGGAGGCTGAGGGGAAGGGAGGCCGGAAAGGAGCTATGAGCTTCGCTGGGAACGGAGTGGGGGGGGGGCCGGGAGGAGAAAAGAAGGGCGAGAAAAGATGTAGCTGGAGGTATACATATAAATATATGCTCAGAGTGTCCAGGATGCCACAAGCCAAATGTCCCTTTCTTTAAAGATCAACAAATAAAGTTCCCCGTGTGCAATAAGAGAAAATAATGAAATAAAATAAAAACTTGCAACGAACGAGTTCCCGTTGCAACAAAATGTACACAATGTGTAAGCTTATACACAAAAAAGCCGGAACACAACTAATGAACCAAGCAAACGCCCACGGATTCAGATTCTCCTATTAGGTCTGTGGGAGGTAGCAAGAGATAAATACTGGGCGTTTTTTTTATATTTCCAGGCTAGAAAGAAGATATAACAGAAAAAAAGAAAATATATCAAGCCACCACGTTCAGCAGTTGTATATAGACAATGGGCACTGCAGATCGGGTGATGCAAGCAACGAGGACGGGCCTGGAACTGGGACTGGAGACTGGACAGTACAGGTTAAGTGTCACCGGATTCAAGTGAGATCTGAATTCCCTGAGATTGGCGTGGCATTCAGCTAAGGAGAGATATTGGGGGGTCTTTTTTTGCTTGTAGTGGTGATGGGTGATTATGGTGGCGAGCTTTATTTGGCTGGTGATACTTGGGGTTTTGGGTAGTTGAGGATAAGAGGCTTAATGAAGTGGCGTGTGTATGAAGGCGAAGTTAGTTAGAGGATATGTCAATGATATTGAGAAAGAGACGATGAGATTATTGAAGAAAAAGATCAGGGTCTCGAGGAGAGGCAAAATGAGAGTCGAAATGAAAATGGTGATCAAGGGAAGGAGAGTCTCGGACTTGGAAAACGTGATGATACAGAAGGACGGTGATATCGTGAGATGATGATGAGCGTAATGCGTGAAAACTGCCAATCAATGACTGTGTAATACAATGTTGATCCAGCAAAAGAAAACAATAAGAGCGAAAATAAAGGAATGTGTGTATATAGCAAATCAGAGTCAATCTGCCGCTGTTTTTGTTGTGTTCGTGCAGTTGCCAACGGCGTGTAAGAGGATGGATACTGTACAACAGCGCCAGTAGGAATCGGGGCGTCACGAGTAGGAGGCAAGACAATTTGGGGAGGGGGGGGAGGAGGAAAGAATATAGTTGGTGACGGTACAAAAAAAGAAAAAGAAAAAAAATAAGACAGTTTGGTAATCTATTGACATCTCCAATCAAAAGAGAAAAAAATACAAAAATAAAAAATAAAAAGCAACCCCATTTATCAAAATGACAGAAATCACACACATCCTGTCTCTTCACTCATCAAAATCATGACGAAACAACCCAAATGAGACATGAGACACCGCAGCGATCTCCCACTCAGCATAAAAACATCACCCACATATCTTCGCCTCATCAGTGGCCGGCCTGCCACGCTACTCTGAGTCCTCACTTGTTCGCAGGCTCAGTAAAGCAGAAACACAGCAAGCCCCGCGCCACAAGATACGGTGTATATAAATATATAGGATATTGATGATATTGTTTGTGTGGAGATGTTGTCCCTTCAGTTGACCCCGGCGTTTTAAACGGCTCTTTGTCTGCTCATCGCCGTCGCCATTCTTAGCAAACATAGACTTAGGACGAAGCCCTGTCGTCACGATGGATACATACAAAAAAAGAAAAGACAGAAAGAAAGAAATCATCGTGCACCAGAGTCTATTTGAACTTGTGTCGAGGCTTAATATCTGTAATTTGGGGTCCAACTATTTAAATTCATCCGCCAGATGGAAAAAAGAAGACAAAAGTATCCAAAGAATGACCATCTCTAGTATCCTCGTCGGATCTTTTTTTTTTCTTCCTCTTTTCTTTAGTCAAGTGTCACTAACGGGTCGAATCTTGCGGCACGGACAACACCCATAAAATCAAAAAGAGCTAGTGCCATTTTTTTTTTCTTCTTTCTGAGTGCCCGTCTCGTCAGAGGCTGCAACAACGACGTCGAAAGTCGAAAGCACAGACGCCGCCGCCGTTTCAACATCGAGGCCAAGTTTGTGATTTCAGACGGAGACAGCTAAGAGGAGATCAGGAAGAGTGGTCTCAGCTCTTTTTTTTTTACTCGGTCAGTATCTTGGGAAGTGATGTGCATGTTTTTCTCTGTGTGGTAGGGACGGGAAGACGCAAACATGTTGGGGAAATGGATCACGGCAAAGAGCAGCGAGTGCAGCCTCGCTTAATCGTCGAGAATGCAGAGATGTGCTGCTTGGGTTCGCGATAACGCGATGTTAAAAAGCACTGGGTTCTTCGAAATCGTGGAATGTAGTTTCCCGATCATCGTGTTCTTGTGGTGTGGCCTTCCAGGCATGAACTATTTACATCATTAATTTCCTCTAGACCCTGAACTCGAATCATTATTTCTCACCAGATATCAATTAAACCCATAAGCACTTATCAACATTAGGGTTACTACAAGACCAGTTAACCCCCATCTGCATCTGCATCTCCATCCATCCATCTACCACTCCCACCCACCTCGTTTTTCCCACTACTTTTCCTCCTCTTTTTTCACCATATAAGACATCCTGCAATTGACGCCACCACTTCGTATCTGCCTTTGATCATCTGCTTATCTCTTGCCACTGCGACACAACTCGAGATCCTGCACTCCTGCACACCTGACAGGCCCGCCTTGTTTTGTGGCCATGACATGGGCTGACAGACAGAGACACAGAGAGGGCGTTGTACGTTGAGGATGATTGCGCGAGATGACTAGCTATTCACAAGTGAACTCGTAGAGGTGTTTGTCAGCCCAGATGTGGGCTGTGGCCACTGGCCAGATTTATGCACATCTGAAACTGACCTCTGTTTGGCAGACGAGATATTCATACATAAATAAATAGCCTGTATCGATTTAATCGGCGATTTTATATTTATCTTGGCAAGCCTTGGCTTGCCACTTACACAGCTGGAATTCCTTGTTCCACCCGATTTGGCAAAGAATGTCACCCACCAACGCCCTTTACGGAATAAACCAGGGGCTCTTCCCGCGTCTTTGTTATTGTCTTGTTTTGGATGGATGGATGAAGAGCTGGTTGCGAAGGTGAAGAGGACAGTGAGAAGAAAACAACTGGATGAAGACTTGGAATACATTGACAAGTGTTGGTTGCGGAGAATTTACGCTACAATGACAATATATGGATATACAAACTGATAGGTTTGTATAAATGAGTATGTTTCACGCCAGAACAGTATTTATCAAAGACATTCTGTAGACTATCAATCACCGAGAAGGAAAAAAAAAAAGAGGAAAGAAAAAGAAAATATTCAGACCTGCAGATTAACTAATTAACGAGCTGCATCATAAAAGTACTGATAATATACACTCAAACCCCAAATCACACCAATAGCACCAGTTCTCCCTTTGTACCACATCCCGCTTAATCTTCTGCTAAACTTATCTAAATATCTGACAATGACGGGGCCCCACTCAATAACATCAGTCAATCTCCCATCACAGCCTCAAGACCGCCAATCATTTGATCATCAAGAATTAAGAAAAAAAAAGAAAGAAAGAAAGAAAAGATCATGAACTAAGAATCATTGGCAATCCTTCATGTATCCATACCATCACACCAACCCCTCAGCTTCTGTAGCACTGCATCTCCAGCAGTAAGCACGATAATCACCTCCGGCTTCCCACCCAGAATAGGATCTAGTGCTTTTCTGCAAATCATCCCTTACCTCGTTGACCACCACGGCTCGGATCGGATATGAACTAAATGGACAATGCCAGAGCAAATAAGGCTCCATTTGACCCGGAGGACCCAGAGATGGGTTACACTGTCGCCAGAGATGTATTGTTGTTACCTGAGATTTGGCATCGGATATTTGGATTGTATGGCTATACCAAGTATGCTGATCTATATTTTGGAATGCCTTTCAAACAGAAACCTGGGATAGACGGCGAGATACCGAGGATGTGTTTGTGCGGTGTGTCCTGATGAGACTATTGTTTGATACAAACGGCTCTGTTGCATCTGATGTGATCTGATGATGGAGATGCATTCATGTACGTATGTCTGGTATTGTGCAACCAAGATATCTTTAGACATCATCATGTATGCGAACCCAACATTGCTCACCAAGCGGTGCCATGTCACAGATTCAAGGTGCCATATAGACCTGGATCACTCCTCCATCTCTGTAAGATCTTGCTTTCTCACTATGGTCTTGCCCTCTGGAGATACTTCTCCACAGCTCAACCAAGACATTTTCCCATATTGGTTGTACAAGCAGTCAATAAGATTGTTTACAATCAACAATAACACCACCTGTTATCCCATGGACTTTTTCATCTACCAAGCCGTCAGGATGAAAAAAAATGCCACATGTAAAGCTATGACATCCAGCACTTGGGTATGTATTAGGCTTGTTATAGACAAAAGGAAATGGTAAGTGTTTCCAAGTATCCATGGATTGACCAAGTCACGACTGACAAGATACTGCGGCATGAGTTCCACATGAGATCTAGATTACTAGATGCGAACCATGACACCCAAACCCGTGCTTGCCATTTCAAGAATACTTCAGAATGGGTTGTTTCCAGTTGTTGTGTGCATATTACTGGCAAGTTGTGTCTATGACTTCATCAGTAGGCGTATGTCTTGCGTGACACGCTCCAGGATTCCCCGCTTGCAACACTGCATTTTGATGAACCATGTTGTAAAGAGTCATGATCTGGCTGATCAGATTTGATCTATCATGATATTTAATCGACAGCCTTAAAGTCTTGTGTGTTTGGGCTCTGTTTCTTGGGATCATCTTGGTAATACCAAAGTTCCCTTATATATATATTTGGAAGTATATACTCCAAGTTAGGACTGTGTGACACTTGATATGTACCTGAAAATCCTATTAACATGGTGATAAGCCAATTTGAGGCACTATTCCTAATCGGACCAAGTTTCTGGTACCATGGAAAGTTTGAGATAGTTGTGTTATATACAGTGGTTGATGGATGATAGCTATGCTGCTGGTCCCAACATTAATGTTTGGATAGTTATTGGGTTGGGCTTCCCACAGATTGCATCATAGTACAGGGCCTCAGTGATGTAATAATGGTCTATAGAACATGTAAAGAGCATAAAAGTCTTGTAATACAGTATAATAGAAAGGGTACTGATAACCTATGGTATGTCCCTTACACATGTATATTGGCCACATATACTGGAGATCGTGTTGTTATTTTCAGGGTGTAATTGCCCTACAGTGCTTCCACAATTAGACATTTGAAAAAGTCATAACATTTCTTAATCCATTGTGATGATATTAAAGACCAATCTTTGATACCGCCGTCTACCAGACTGTAGAACAAACACATAGATCGACAACGTATAATGTAGTGACCATGATGCCAATATTGAATTGAACATACCATAAAGAAAAAACATTGTTAGTAAACACAAGCCGTCAATGAGAATGAGAGCAGTGACATGTGTGATGATAACTAATGCATAATTCCATCCACAAGAAGGCGATTTTCAAATGGCTACTCATGAGGACATAGGAAAAGAGTGACTAAATGACAGCATGAAGGTCACATAAAGAGATTAATTATATAAAAGGACATATAGTAAATGGTGAATTGGAGATATAAGTTTGTGTATTCAGATACCAGAACCTTTATTGTTAACACGAGGCACTACCCAGTCTTGATGGATAGAAAGTATAGCTACTATAAGCCAATGATTTTTGGTATGTAATATCATTGCCAGGGATCTTTGAGCACAATGATGTTTTCAATGTCCTAAACTGTCAATTATAGATGAACTGCTTTGGTCTTTGAATGGAAATTCAGCAGCTTGAGAATATCATCTACCTCATTGTAATGTCTTTATGGGCCTGTTCACTCGAAGCTCAAAGATTTAAAGTTGTGCCTAAAATAAAAGATGACACTTCAGATGGTTTTTAGACAATATGTATGTCCAGAACCATCACCAATTTCCAAGACTAAAACAATGCTTCCCAACAGCGAAGTCTGTTGAATCACCTATGGTTGAACATTGCGAGGATTGGGAAGAGTTGCTAAGATACTATGAGGACATCATGGTGAAATGAACATGACTGTGACAAGAGGCGAGTGTGGATATGAGGATGCAAACGCCACATGTAAAGATTGGTCCTTTGAGGCGTACTTTTGTCAAATTTATATTCAATATCATAATCTGATCGTGAGACAGAGCCGCAGGTCATGACGCCGAGCTCGCTTAGCCGACTTGCAGGGACTTGTAATGTGTAGAATATGCACCGGCCTTGTGTATGGGACTTTATTATTTGGGGGAACATAGGAGAAAATAGGATAAGATGGGCGTTTTTAAGTGTAGATGATATAAATGGAGTCAATGTGCCTCACTTGATGCATTAGATAAAAATAAAAAATAAAAATTCTGTCCTCCAGCCATTCTAACGATAAAGAAAATTGAAATACCCCTAAATTTCCACAAACCCACCTTCATCCCTTCCCACTGCATATATACCCATCAACAAACCTCATAGTCCTAGCCCCAAGAAAGATCTGGAACCAAAAAGGTTGGTGTTGGTTCCAGCCCACTCAATCGCGCGATCGATCCAAGTCTCCCGCCCATCGTCCACCGCCGCTCCGCCGCTCCGCCCCGCCGTCTGTTCGCGGCTGCTTCATGAACCAGAAGCAGGCCCCATGGTTCTGCAGAAGCGCCGCACTTGAAAAGAAACGGGCGGGGAAAACAGATAGAGATAACGAAAGAGGGCATCTTGTCGGTTGATTGATAAATCGCTCGCGCTTGTAGGCTTCGTGATTTGACGAGTATAAATTAGACACTTGTCCCCTTATCTGTTGTATGTATTCTGAGGATCTCAACTTTTCTTTCATATATTGAATCACGTATGTACACAATCTATCGTCATCTTAAAAGATTTTCATAAATACCAATAATCGACTTTGATTCCCGTCTTTTCCAACTGGCCCTGGCCCAAGTCAATGCAGGGGAAACCACAAAATCTCTCCCTCCTCACCCCGTTGCCATCCAATCACCACTCACCAATTACGCGGCATCGTGCCCTCTTGCATAAGGGAGGCAAAAAAAAGTCCACACTTGAAAAAACCCCGCACACGCATAACAACGCTGAAAATCACAAGCTGATACGGCCGCCGCCGCAACACCATGGGACTAGTCATCTTTGCCCCTGACGGGATCTCGCAGTTGTTCACATAAAAAGAGAGCGAATGACATCACTGGGCTGACCGTAACTATAAGAGTGAGACATCCTGACTCGAGACTTGGCCAATTATTGGATTGGATCTTGGATTTCTTTCTTTTTTACTTTTCTTTTCTGTTGCTTGATTATTTTGAAATGCTCACTTCAAGTCTCTTTCCACCTTGTCTCGTCTCGTGATTGGCTGTTATCGAAAATCTGGAAGTCTGTATGTTGTTGACACCATATTGTCACCCATTCTCTGTTTGTCTGTCCATTATAGGCGCCTTATTGGCCGATTTACCGTGTGATTTCTCCATACGACTTCGATACACCAAAACCAAAGACACGGGGCTTGCTTCATGTCTCTGTTCCTTCGGGTGTCCCCCCTCAATATAAACCAGAGCTGTTTCTCATTCTTTCAATCCCAAAAAAAAGTCTCGCCACCATATTGTCACCTGCGTCTCTTTTCTTTTCATTTACATATAAGCTCAGCCTTATCTGCAGCCCAGATAAACCCCTGCCTCGCCTCTGCTGCACTGCAACATCACCGTCTTTCTCATCCTCATCATCCACCACTATCAGCCAAATCGACCCACACTCCAAGAACTGGCCCCAGCGAATCGAGCCCCGAGCGTCATCATCGACACCAACCACTATATCGGTCTAACCCGCTATGCCAGGCCGTACCTGCAACCACTTCCGTGTACCAGATCTCATCAGCTACCTTTGTCAGTCCATCTTTGATATCTTTTTCAGTCCGCACTGCAGGAGACTCCGCCAGTTCTCGCTGGGGGCTTCCCCCCTTCTCCGGGCACCACCTCGCCGCCACACAATTATCCTCCCGGATCACCTCATTTCGCTTCGGCCACACGGTTCCCAGCCACATCACCATTTTGGGAATTCACACAGTGTTCCTATTACTTTAGGTATCCCTGTCCACAGAGAGAGTTTCAATACGCACCTGTTCAGAAAAAGCTTCACACCCGTTTCTTCCCGATCCAACAATCCTACGGCGATCAAGCAAGCCGCTGCAACCTCATTTCCTGCTGCCATTATTGCTGCTGATTTTAGCAGTGCATCAACGCATTCTTTGCCTCCTGGAATCCCAGCATCGTTGACGCGATCAAACATTGACAGAGCGGCGCCCATTGTTCCTACCCCCCAGAATATCTTTTCTCCGCTATCGATAGTCAATTCTTCTCTTGATTATTCATTGGCTCCGGCTTCCACGGCTTCCGCTACTTCCTCCACGTCGAATCGCTCCGTGAAATTGCAGCCTATTTCGACGCCCCTAACCACGCCGTCCTTTTGCTTTTCGCTGTTGTTGCTGTCTTTTGGCCGCCACCCAGCCGATAAGCGCCACACTCGCTTCTTCCTTTCCAACTCTAGTCGCTCTTTCCGTCACCACCCGGCGTCTGCAGTCTTCGTTGACTCAGCCGCCCCTCTCTCCTTCCCACGGCTTCCCACGCTCTACCATGCCATTTCGTCCCTGAACAAACCTCCTTAGCCCCCAACAACACTCATTCAACAAGCTCCATCTCTAAATTCGCAACTGACTTCCCCCGTTACGCCGACCCCGACGATAACAGTGCTGTGCCCCGTGATCACGCCACCGACGACAACGACAACGACGACACCTGCTCGTCTTTCCATTTGCCCTCTTCGCCGCGGCCTCCCGAACTTGTCGCGGCCTCCCCTGCGACATTATTAGAATTTTCTGCCTACACGATCGGGCCGACATTTGCGCCCCGATCACCCACACAAACGACGCCGACACATCAGTCGTCCGTGCCCGGAACAACCCTTTTTGCCCGACGCCGTCGCGCAAACTCGGGTCGTCTCTGGAACCCTACGAATTCGACGCCTCGGTCGCCCACTAGCAACTCGTCCCGTAACCCCATCAGCAATCTTCTAGTAGCCCCAATTAGTTCTTCACCTCGGAAACGCCGGCCTTCGACTCCCCCTCCACCTCCTGTGCCAATTGCGCATCCGGATCTCGATCCGTCCCGCAAGCTTGCACCGGACGCTTCACTGCCGATTGAATCACCGTTGTTGTCATTGCCGCAGCAACTCCAGTTGAGGAACCCTGACGGTTCCGGTAGAGGCAATCTGCAGCTTGACGGATCATCGGACAAACGCAGTTCGCTACCTCGGTCAGTACGTCTGTCGTACGAAGACAAGAAACGAGCCTCTAGTGACAAGACTTCTAGTTCGCTTCATTCGCCGGGCCTTTATATTCCGTCACCGTTGCAGTCTCCAGTCCATTTTCCATCTAAACCAGAATCACCAAGAGAACCAAAACAGCTAGCGCCTCCGCCAAAATTTACCACTGCCGAAAAGGGCAAAGCTCCAGAAATCAGAATCAACTCGTTCACTATGGCCGAATCTACGACTCCTGCAGCTACGGCCAGCCAACCCAACGATGCCTTTGCTCATGACCTCGAGCGGGGCCCCGACTCACTTCCCGCCTTTGACCCCAACCGCATGTCATATGATGGCATTGGCTCTCCCATCTCTTCGTCTGATTCTTCAATCATGGGTGAAGACGTTGATGGAATGGACGGTGCCGAGTGGGGTCCGTCTCACCCGTGCTATCCCCATCGCAACCCTTACGTTCCCCGCGATTCCCCTGAGTACCAGTCAACCCGCATCATCCGTGTCCGCCGCGATTTCCTCCTCAACGGCGATGTCTCACCGACCTTTACCAACCTGTACCCGGAACTGCTTGACCCCGCTGGTCTCTCCGAGACCGACTTCCGCGCCGTCATTGAAAAAGTAAATTCGTACCTAATGGAAACGTACAACCCTTACTCTCCCCGGAATATCCTCGACGGCGTTGTCGGCATTCTCACTGGTTGGATCTGGGAAAACCTAGGTCTCACCAACGTCAAGTTGCGCCTCAAGTCTCTGGAAAAGTGGATCGAGGAGTGGAATACCAACATGGAACGAACTCTTGGTGGTGGAGGTCGGGCAACGGCCCCAAAGATCATCCCGTTGAGATTATCGGGATACATGTCCTTAGATATCCAGATTCCGGATCCAGAGATCTCAGAGGACCCTAATTCTCTGACGACGCCAGGGAGCGGGGTGCCGAGGATAGAGCCGGAGATGCCCAAGGCGGGTGCAGAGGTTGCGTGATTTTGGTTTATTTTCTTGTAATTAAATGGGTATTTGGCTTTTGGGTTTTTACAGCGTTTGGGTATTCTATATGGTCCGTTCTTCTTGATACCAGATTTACTTGTCAATGGGCCTGGAGAGGCGTTTTGTCTTTTTTTGGAATAGTTTTTATCGTCAAATTGGTTGTCTTTTGGGTAAAATTAACCTCAACATATCGAAATCCACAAAATGTCCATCCACGTGATCCATGTCCTTGCTTAATCATCACTCACTGAACGTCTTTCAATCTCTGTCTCCACCGTCACTCGGCGGAGCTCCCCACTGGTGCTCCCGACTGTACTTCCACTCCAACAATTAGTCTGCACCCCATGGTTTCCTTGGCCTCTTGTAACTACTGAGATTCTCTCCTCGCCCACTCCCTCCTCGACAATCGCCTGCGTCCCGTCCCAAATCTCCCTTCCTCTGTCCCCACCGATCTGTTCATGCCCACACTCAATGTCCCCCTTCCCTTCTTTGTTTCCTGCCTCGTCTGCTTCTACTTCTTCAACCACCTCAGTCGCCCCTAGCGTCGCCGGCGTCTGTGACAGCCGCCCCGAAGCATTCGCCCTCTTCTCACCTTTCCCCTCATCATTCCCCAAGCCATCTGACATAACCCCTGTATTAACCGCGGTTGCCTCCGACGAATCCCCGTTCCGAGACCGCAAGAACGAGGCAACCCAGCTACGGTTGTCCGGCAGGCGGTTCGGCGAGTATTCTATTGTGAGCGAGGGCCACAGGCGCGCGAGGCTGAGGCGGACGAGGATGCGTCGATAGGTGTTGATGGCCTCGGTGGTCATGCCGAAGAACCAAAAGACGGGGAAGACAATCACTAGGGGAATCCACGACCATATCTGCGGCTGGTACGTGTAGTAGTCGGCGGCGAAGTAACGGATGGTGCCCCAGGTGACTTTGTAGCCGAGGTATCTGTAGTCTTGGTGAAGAAGGGTCCATGAATAGGCGGTAATGGGCAGGTTGGAGAGGACGTTGCGGAGGAAGATGCCGGTGATTATGGGGCAGTAGGGGATGAGGATGGTGATGGAAAGGAGGTAGAGGCGGCGGCGGGCGCGGTTAGCGGATTGGCGGTTAAGGGGGTTGTTGAGGAGGTTGGAGTTGAAGCTGTTGGTACGTTGGAAGCGGCGGAAGCGGAAGTAGATAAGGCCTGGATGGGTGGGTTTGTTAGTTATTATGTGATCGGTCAGATGATGAGTCATGTTCGAGTATGGGGAACTTACCGGCGAGGAAGGAGGCGCCGACAGCGAAAATGACAGTAGGGATCCAAGCTACTATGTAGACCCAAGTGCCGTAGGTGGTGGAACAGCCTACCATGGCAATGATGTCATAGCGACTTTTGGAAGAGATCCCATACAGCACCTGCTGCATGATTGGCACTGGAAAGATGGTTAAAAATTGACGCAGAAATCTCGCCGTCCGCTCTCGTTTGATGGAGCGGTCCCGCATCTGGTTGATATTTCTGGAGAGATTCTTCATCAAGGCAAACACAGCCGCGGAGAAAACCTGAGACGCCATGGAGTTGAGGCAAACCTCAACATCACAGAAACCCACACCATCGAACCAATAGGAAGTATCGTTGGTGGGCCAGATGGCCGCGTTGATTGTGAAGAAAAAAGTGTATACTGTCAAAGAGCCAATCATGAAGAAGCCGGCAAACTCGCCATTGCGCCAGAGGATATGGAGGGGGACGAGATAGCTCAAGAAGCAGACAGACCCGGCTGTCAATCTCAGGGCGCAGTGGATGATTGTTGTGGTAGGAGTTCCGTTACGAACAATGGGCTCCAGCATGTCAGTTGTGGAATTCCAGGCGAACCCGGTCATGTCTATTACCGGTGGCATCTTGGCGGCGGTTGTGAACTATACGATGCTGAAATAGAAAGATAATAAAGAATTGAAGTTATGTGGCATATAAGAATATAAGAGTCAGAAGATCTGGCTTGTATAACCTAGGATGTCCTCGTAGTGACACTGACCGCGGGAATGGGCACCGGAGATGGCGAAGGATGAAATGGGATGCTGTGGTAAAGTGTATGTGTATACGTTCGGTCACGGTGGGTCAGAGACAGAATACTGGAGTAGATGGCGGGATCTTGGGGGATATCTGTACCAAGATGTGGACAAATGGTATCAACTACCAGTTTATGAGAACCATAGACCTGGTCAATATATCAGGGTGACGGATGGTATGTGCGGGCCGTCTTGAAATGACTGGTATAGTCGTGAGTTCCGTGGTCACTCTCGTATGGATGATGCCGTTTAGGAGGAGCAGAATGTCATATATCAGAACAGCTCATATGTCATGCATTATCAACAACAAAGTAAAGATGTCACTCCAGCCAATACAAGATAACGGATCGAACTTATTGTTTCAACTTTCCCCCACAAAGGTCATGAACCCCATCTATATATCCAAGACAGAGCTGACATTGCCTTTCCTCCTCCAACTCCTGATATCAAATACAGATATCGCAACACCAAGGTTCCTTCGGCGCGCTTACTCTTTGTTGAAAGTCGTCATAAGAATAAGCGGCATATATCACGCGAAGCAGAGGATGACAGGCGGTTGATGGCGGATGGAAAAGAGGAGGATGATGTAGGGAGGGGCAATGTATGCATAGTTTGTATATCACAAAGTGACGCCGAGAAACCATTGATCGGTTCATGCAGTGGAGCATATGTAAAATGTAGATCGGATAACCAGAGATGGGATGGGGATGGAATGGCGTGGAAAAAGAACGTGTGTGACGATGTAAAAATCCTCTCCATCTGTTCCCTTTTCTCAACCTTTTTGTGACACTTTCCAGCTTGAATTCTGCAAACGGTAGTTACGGTCCCGACCTTATGCACCGACCCCATCGCCCCCCCCCCCACACCACCCACAGATCCCGGCCACAATCAATAGATGAAATCACCTTCAGCACTACTCTCCTCTCCATTTCAGCACAGCATCCAACTACATTTTTGGCAGAATCTGGCCCATTCTGGTGCCCATGTTGACGCCTTCATCCGCATATCGTTACCCAGATCTGAATATCCCATACTTTATATGCAGTCCTTTCGCCCCAAAATGGGAATGAATAGAAATTCAAAGTGGGTCTTATTCAACCCCAAATCGGGTTATCGTAACAGGGATTCACCAGATTCTTGATCTTTGATCGGTCAGTCGAAACTGGGGATTTGGACTACCAACATCTAGACTTCATTTTGGCTCTTTTGCAGAAAAGTCAAAATGAGGACGCTTTATCATATTTTAGACTGAGACTCTTCATTATCATATCAGTTGTAGCTTTCTCTTCTTCTGCAAGCAACCTTCTCTCTTTGTCTTACCGTTTCACGCTCTCCATCCTTCCCTGCTAGATCCCGCTACCTCATATACGGCCCGTATTCCAGAGTGTTTCTCCATGCCCCTTCTCATGAACCCCTCCCATTTGTACCACCCAAGTCATCAGACCGGTATTTCCACACCCCCCATGTAATTAGTTCAATCTGTCATGTAGATAAGCTCAAACCTAGCGGTCTCTTTGATATTGGTTTCCCCAGGTCGGTCAATCATGGCTAATGTTTATGTCCACCCCTGGTACTACTTATAAACATGGCGTACCCATCATCATACATCCTCCTCTTGGTATCAACCGATCCATGACATATGCATGTCGCCACTTGCGTGCTACAGACCGAACTCTTAGGGCTTGTAATGCCGCCATTTACTCCGGAACATGTGACTTCCCGCCCAACCAACAGCTATCTGTTGATGCCTGAAACGTTTAGTCGTAATAGGGATAAGTAAACAGCTTAGTCTGTAATGTACTGAGTGGGCTGGAGAAGCTCATCACTCACTTGTGAGACGTTAGGTAAAGAGAGGGGCTAAGAGTTCGGCATGGGACCCGAACTGCCGAGACCCCTTTAAGGTTACCTCTTGATAATCCTTGTGGTCTTGTATGCAGCTTAGTTTAACAAGCAGGATTCATGGAAACATCATGATGCCTAGTTAAGCTATTATCTTGGTCGGAGTTTGTACCTGACAGAACAAAAGGTGCACAAGCGTTTCTTCATCCAACTTGAACTGATCCTGCTGTTCAGGATGGAATTTAGATTAGTGAAGACTTTATTAGTATGAGCATTGGTCATAGCCAAGACAAGTAGAGCATCAATGTCATTTGAATCTGTTGCTCGCTGTTTTACACATTTTATTTATCTAGTTTGCGTACATTTCTGTAATCTTGTTTTTATCTGTTTTCCTTAATTTTCATGCTGTGTTAGGGTTATATACAGAAACCTACAAACCCTTATCTTGTTAAATTATCCCTTAGACAACTGCATCGCAGCAAATGTGTACATATGTCAGCCTAAAAAGAATGGACCCTATTTGCAAATCAACATCAGCCCAATTAGCCAACCTTCATCTCAAGATTTCCTTACCTTTAACTTGAAAACCTCTCATCAATCTCATTCGTTCCGCCCCAAGTCCTGCCATAACAAACCCCTGCTTACTTCCAATTCAGGCCCCTCACCCCACCTTCCAAAACCCGCATAGAAGCGCTTTGCCAAATCCACCCTACCGCAGCAGCAGCAGCAAACCCGCCTCGCCACAATTTTTCGCGGTCCGCCCTCAGCCTTGTCCGTCTCCGCCACCGACTCTGGTAAAATAGGAAAATAAACAAACAACCACAAAAAAAAAAAAAGCTCCCCACACACCCTCAACCACTACCTTCTCCGCGAAAAAAAATGTCCTCTCTTCTCGTCTGTCGTGCCGCCGTCTCGTCGGCCTCTGTCGCCCGTTCCTTTACCACTTCGACGCCCAAAGCGCTGTCCAAAGTTACACTGATTGGCCACCTGGCTGGCGTGCCGGAGATCACGCCGACCAAGAATGAGGCGTCAGAGTTGATTCGTTACACTGTTGCCTGCAACAATGGGCCCAACAAGCCACCTTCGTGGTTCCGTGTTGCTACCTTTGCTTCGCCTGAGGAGGTCAAGAAGAAGGAGTGGATTCAGGGTCTACCCAAGGGGTAAGTTGAATATATGCCGGGGAGGAAAATTGAGATTTTTGATGATGGAGAAGAATCGAGGTATCGAGTCTGAGTTTGTACTTTGAAAATTGTTTTCTTGGACAGTAAGCCAGACCGTGCGACATCAGACTCATGTCACACCTCTAAAGATCCTCCGAATCGTCTTCACTCGTCAGCAAAAGCCACTAACCTCAAACAGTACCCTCGTCTATGTTGAGGGTGACCTCAGCATCTCCACCTTCGCCGACGAGTCTGGTAAGAACCGCCAGTCCGTCAACATTGTCCAGCGTAAGTTATTCCCTCGCCTCGTCACTTGGTGACACATGATACAGAATCATGACGCTGACAAGTTTGCCTTCCACAGGCACCATCGAGGTCCTCAAGCGCGGCAAGGTCGAGGAGGCCGGGGAGCAGTAGATTGTTTGTGTTTAATTAGAAGGAGGGCTTGATGATTCGACGAGAAAAACTTTGCTAGCCACTATGTACATAGTGGCAGCATGTATATTATGGGTTCCTTTTAACTGACGATCACTTTTTAACTGTACAAGTGGGATTCTTGTTAACCTACATATTACTTTTTTTGGCTTTTTTTTATTGTTCATGATATCCATTTAGTATACACACCAAGTTGACTTTTTTACACCAACGACACACTATCCATGCAGCCGAAACCAGCGGCAACACCGCCTTCCTCGCTCTTGTCGCCCTTGGTGCGAAGAAGATAACCTGCCTCTTCATTGTGAATGATCTCACCCGAATTCTGATCCCAAACGGCCGTGCCGTATACACCAAGCTCACAGATGACACCACCTTTCTCGATGTTTCCATTGCGGAGGATAACGTTGTTGACTGGCGGCGGCGTAATCAACTCCATGAGAATGTAAGCGCCCCAGGTCTCCTCCGGCACAGACTTCAGATACCCTGGGATCGCCCCTCTGTAGATATTGTTGCCGCCCCCTTCTCTCTGCGGCTTCAAAACAAAAGCCTGGCATTTCTCTTCATCCAACGCCAACTCTCTTGCCTTCAAGCCCGCCGGTGACCGGTCCATGGGGTAGATGTTTGTAAAAGTCTCCCGCAGCAGCTTAGTTTCCGCGGCATCCTCATTGACGTACTTTCCCAAAGCTGTCGTCTCATCTGGAGTCGACCGCGGGGTGGCGAGGACTTGCTGCACTTTTTTGCAACCAGCAAGCTGAGTGAAAATAGTCGGGCACTTGATCGCGGCAGACCGCTCAAGGTGGTATCTGGCCTCCCAGGTCTCGGGACCGGGATAATCTGAGGGGTCATAGGCGCAACGGAAGTAGACAACAGAGACCTCATACTTGAGCTTCGGGTTCGCAGGCGGCGTGTAGACTAAAGTTCGCGAGGTATCGGCAGTATCAATGACAGTGTGCTTCTGGATTTGTGAGATGGGAAGACGGAAAGTGGGGATGGCGGGGCCGTCGGAGGGGAGACCAGTGGTGAGGTGGTACTCGACGGTGCGTTGGTCAAAAACGTTGCGTTCGCTGTCTTGGGTGATGAAGAGGATGCAGAGGGGATTGGAGGTGTGGGGGCCTATGCCGTGGGTGGAGTAGGCGTTGTGGGCGGCACGGAGACCGGCGGCAAGGGAGGAGGCGCTGCGAGACAGCGGGATAGTAGGGGGGATGGGCGCATTGGCGAGGAGAGGGTACTCGGTTGTGGCAAGGTAGCTATGTGATGTTAGAGAGTTGTTATGAAATTGTACAAGGAATACAGGAGGCCTACCAATGAAGCTTAGAAGTCTTAGTGGAGAGACCACCAAAGGACACAGAAATAGTATTAAATTCAACTTGCTTTACTTGCAGCGTGGTATTGCTTCCAGAGGTATTCTCATGCACCAAGTAATCGGACCGGAAGAGGCCAAGAGACAGTGGCTATTACCATATTAGTGAGGCCCTCAATTTGAATAGTCTCGTCAAGCATACCTGAACATATCCTTCTTTTTTCACTTTCTCGTGAACTTTCCAGAGATTCACCGTGAACTCATCATATTGAACCCTAACGTCATGTTAATTCAAGCCCCTTCAAAAAAAATCAAAATACAACAAAGAAAACTTACTCCTTCACAATCTCCTCTAGAAACTTCCCATCCCGGCTAATCTTTATATACAAATCATTGTACGTCTTCTGCACCGCCTCTGCCTGCTCAAAGCACTCCTTCGGAAACCGACTCGGGAACAACGTCACCGGAACATGACACCCCAAGATACTCTTCGGGTCACTCTCCAAGGGGAACACCGACGGAGGCGGGCGGATGCAAAGGCCATGGCTAATCGTCCAATCGATAATCACATTGGCAAGATGCGCCTCCTCGGCGGAGGTCAACTCCGGAGGGTAACTGGCGGAAGCGGACATGGCGATGGAATGGATGAAAGGTAGACCGGGATATATGAACTATAAATGAAGCCGGATGGAGGTCTGAGAAGGTCAGGAGGAGCCACGTCGCGAGTCAAACAATGGGTGATTTTATAATGTCACAATCCCTCAATCTCCTCACGCAATAACTGCCGCGGGGCACAATGACGCTATGGCGCAAGTAAGGGTGGATTACCAATCCAGGCTAGGGTTATGTGACAATAAATATTACATGACTGCAATGTACTGGGGTTAATGTTGCACGACAGAATGTGTTACGAATTTGTCCCAAAGTAAACAATGGCACAGGAAAAATTAGGAAAACTCCGATAACTCAAACGTTAGATGATGCAATTTATTATGTCAAAGATAATAAAAGTATGCGTTCAATCTTCTTAAACCAAATGCCAACCTACGGCAATCCCGCAACCGCCGCATTCAGCAGCTTCTTGTGCTTCTGGGTCAATGTAGCCTTACCCAGAATCAACCCAATCTCATGCACAACCTGATCTACCTTCTCCTCCTTCATCTTCATCAACTCCGCAATCGTAGCTGGAAACCCTTTCACAACCTTGCCAGATCTTACCTCCAACAAAGAATACAGTGTGCAATCCGGGTTAATGTTGTAATTAGTGCGGTTCTCCGTCTTAATCTTCAAGTTCTGCGCCCGCACTAGCATGACAAAGTTCTTGTGTCCCACTTCAGGGTCCTTGGTGAGCTCGTACTTCTTGGTGTTGTTGGCAGCAGGGTTATGAGAGCGGGGATCTTTGGAGGGGCTGGCGCGGGGAGTGGCTTCTGAAGAGTTGTCATCGGAGGTTTCGCCGTCTTCGGATAAGGAAGTATCCTCGGAGGAACTGGTATCAACGGAAGAGAAAGAGTTAGAAGCACCGGAGGATATCTCACGGTCGACTTTGGATTTGTTCTTGCTGTTATTCTCTCCCTTAAATGAAGCAGCCAAACTCTGAGTGGTAGTATCGGACTTTCGAGTCTTCTTGATGTCAAGCTGGTTTTCTTTTTCTGCAGCACGGGATAAGATTGAGGCGCGAAGAAGAGAGTCCCGAGGTGTGTTCAACATGATAGAAGCCGTGGGCATGCCGGAGATCATAGAAGTGTCGATGTCCATGAATGATTCACAATTCGTGCCAGAGCAAGGACGTCCCATAGCTCGGGGACGAGCACTGGGAGCAGCTTCTTCAGGTTGTTGCTGCTGTAGCTGAATTTGCTGTTCATAGGCTCTTGCTACAGCCAGAGCTCTACCTTGTGGGGTATGCGGCAAGATCTCTTGGGCAATGAAAGCTTCAAGAGCATTCGTCTTGTAATCCACAGTTTCAATAATAGACTTGAGCAGTTGGTTCTCTTCCTCAAGCTGACGGACGCGGTTGTTGAGATCCTGCATCTGTCGACCGATTTGCCAGAACTGTGCAGTTAGAGCCTCATGGTAAGCAGCGCTTGGCGCGATAATCTGGGGGTTCATTGGAGAAGGGTTCATGGGAGGAGTATTGAGAGGAGGGGAATGAAGAGTAGGTAACGGCGGTACCATGCGGTTACGGGCAATGGCAATGTAAGCATCATAGTCGTTGGAATAGCTGTTGTTGGCATCGCTTTTGGCGTTGTGAGCCTGCGTAAAGGCCTGGTACGCCTCAGCAGTATGTCTGTCCATTATTGATGCTGTCGTCTCTGTTTCTAAGGACTGATGATGATGTATGTAACTTCAAACTGTTGTCGACGAGGTTTAAAGACTAACCTGTAGCATAAGAGAGCAAAAGAAAAGGTGGAAGAAAGAATGCCCCCCCAATTTCTCGTTTCAGCCGGAACAACTTCGGGAAACATTTTTTTGATCCTTGACATTTAGTGGGTTTGTATCGTTGTCATGTTTGGAGTGTTGATTTCCCAAACAGGTAACTGTCATCATCTCAGGCATTGGGCTTTGAGAAAGATGAATAGATAACAAAGAATGTTCTTGAGGTTGGCCTGTAAAGTGATGAACACCTGTGTTTAAACTAAGATTGGAGTTGTAGTGGATCTGTAATATTTGCTGAGCTACTGATTGTGGACTTGGAACTCCAAAATATCCAAATATGACTATCAAGATGATGTTTCAGTTATATGATAGCATTCATTTAGTCTGTATGAAAAATTATTATGGTTGCACCGTATTTTTACAATACTATCAATCATTGTAGTCTGCTGTATGAGATTCAGTTACTAGCAGATACAGGTACATATAGATTTATTGACCAGTTTTTCATGAATGTTAGGTACAATTGTAATTTCAGTTCTCGCTAAAATGCTCAAGTTTTCAATACTTTTCAATGGGGACTTGGTCAAGTTAAGATGTCAATGTATTGAAGGAAGTTAACCGCCAATGCATGGCGAACATGGTGTATTTGACAGGGTTAGGGTATATAAAAGACGTGTTTATAATAATTAGGGTTATTGTTTTTGGGGGTAACCCTTGACCCCAAAAGAAGCTTACACGTTCGTTGGAGTCCGACAGCCACCATTCCAAATTCAGAAGTAGAGAATTGTGACGAATAGTTGTTTATCTTCTGACTTGTCCATCGAGTCATGATGACATCATTGTCGCTAGTGTACAACTACGGGACTCTAAAGAAGCGTCAACGGCCATTAGACTCTCCTACTATCCCTGAAAACCGCAATCTAACTCCCGGCTCCGGATTATGGCAGTACAACACATTGACCCATTGACCGCATGTTAAAACCAGTACAAGAAATGAACCATGATATTACTGAGCTGCAGTCAAGGACCATGATGTGCGCGACAGAAACATGTATTTCCAATTTTTTCATGTATGATTGACAATTTTCCTTTTGACATCTACCTGGATCGTCATGCACATCTCATCGCCATTCCAAGCGTACGAACGAACCAGCCATCAAAAATTCGAAATTATTCGTATAGCCGTACGTGGACAGGCTTGATAGGTTCATGATTTTTGAAAGTTTAGAGATGACGCTAAACATTTGTTAGACCGACCTAAACCTTTTTAAATAGGTCTTATATATGAAAATTCACGTAAAAGCTGATCACATGTAAGATGCGCGTTTTTAAAAAAAAAAAAAAAAGAAAACCCGCCTAAATTGCCACCACTCAAAAAAGCTGCATGCATCTAGCTGCAACTACTTTTAAAAACCACATGAGCACACCGATTTCGTGATTTATGATGCTGTCGTGGCTGGAATTTGTGGCTCTGTATTTCATGACCCTGTATGTACCTGATGCCTATGCTGCCCGCAGTTTCAATACCACACTGCAATAATGAGGCTTCGCTGCTGATGAATTTCCCTCAGTCACGATAGGCGGTAGTCGCAATAGAAAAAAAAAAAGATGACGACTAGTGATGACAAACCTAGTTATCGAAGGAATCATCAAGCGAGCGGTCGCTAGTGATTAAATCGATCCAGGATGTAAGAAAGAAAGGACCCATGACAAAATATTTACTAGGAAGCATACAATTAATCAATGGCAGACAATAGAACAATCAGCTTGCCAAGAGTTAGGGCATGGCAGGTTTTCCCTGCCTTTCTGGGGTCAACGCTCCGAGGGTTCCGGAAATGACAGAGCCACTGACTTTTCCGTAATATATATATTTACATATATGACAAGTGCATGTAAACAAAGTATTATGAAGAAAAAAAAAATAAAAAAAGGGCAAGTGAAATGAAACTCAGATGACATTTCTTATATCCAGATGCTCTATACGGAATGAAGAAGACGCTTGGGGCATTATGGAACATCTCGACCTTCCGTTATGGTTGGTGACAGATGCTGCTATTCATCCCGTCATGCAACAAGAACACTTGATAGCTAAAATTGTCCATTCTGGATTGTTGTATATGGGCAATTGACTTTTTCATCCGAGAACGTGGCAAATATTTCAAGACATTGATGCAGCTGGAGGCAGAAGTTATTGAGTTTAAATATGACAATGCCACCCACAACCACTACCACTATCGTCATCATCATCATCAGATACACAATAGAGAGAACAATACACAGAATCGATAGAATAGATATATCATCTGCATGCAGATGGTAGGCATCACAAGATCACAACAAAGTTGATGCCAAGGTCATCAGCGGAATCCGAAAGCCCTCTACACAATTCCCACACAACTTAACCTAAGTTAAACCAAACTATACACGCAACACATAAGTTGATACAAGTTAACTTCCCCACAAATTTCACATCCAATTAATTCTTACGGCTATTCGTCACGGACCGCAGACAGACTTGACGTGTGATGCGTCCACGGACGGGGTGTCTACACTAGTGAGTTGAACAAAGGGGAGGGGTGGGTTCCCTTGACGTTTTTGGTTCTTGGTTTGATAAATATATAACAGACAATGCCGCAGCTCGCCTCGAAACCTCTTATACCCGCTAAACTCATGTCCATCAATCTCATCTCGGCTTCGGCTTCGTTGGCTGTAGTTCGATTTACTGTTGTCGCCCACTTTCGTGAATTCGTGAATCGCGAATTCTTGTGAAGGTTTTTTTCCCCCTATATATATATATCTGTTCTGGCCCTCCTGTATATCGTCGTCTCCGTCTTTTCTCTTCATTCACTACGCTTCAACTTCTCTTCAACGATTTTACTTCTTTTTTTAGGAAGATTCAACTTCCTTTCTACGAAGACTTCGTTTTCACAACTTCTTTTTCACGAAGATTCAACTTTTCTACGATTCTACTACATTTCAACGACAATTCTACTTCGGTTTCCAAGTTTTATTTGCATCGTATCACCGTGTTTGACGGACATTTGAACACTTCAACATGTTTTTTGGAATAATCTCTTACTGGGTAAGTTTTCTCATCTGATCTGTAAAAGTAGAATCACAAAACTCAATTGCAGACGGCCTTCACTTTTTCTACATTCGTCTCTCATTTCTTCAACCATGAAATAAGTTTTGAGTCTTACTGCAGAATGCATGTCAAGTGATCTTTGGCTTACACTGGTCGCGTGCCTGCTCTTTTGAGACCTTTCCTCCCATCTCTCATCGTCTCCCCCCATATGTATGATGACGTTTCCTTAACTCTGATGGCACCGACATATCTTCTGTGGATTTCAACTTCTGGCTCTAGTTATTGATGGAGAGCCCATGCATCACTTGGAAATATTTTGTCGGTATCAATTTCTCGTCAAACGTTGCAGTGCACCATTCGGTTGTATTCAATCCCGTGTGATGGTTTTCAGCCGCTCGACCCACAGACGTTCAATGACACCATCCGATACCCCATGGCATCATCACAAACAGCATCACCACACGAATCGCAGTCGGCATTGAAGCTTCATTGACACCCAATTGATCTTGTTTGCAGTTGATTGTTCATTAATTAACATATCTCTAGTGGTTCGCTGTTGTTTCATGCTTAACATGGCTAAGTACATTATTGGGGTTGCTACTCTATTGGGCAGTAAAGAAACACAGCAAATACCTAGTCGACATGGATCCAGGCCAAACTATTCCATACATCTCCGATATAGGTGCCCTCGACATGAAGCCGCTCTTTATTGCTGGATCTTGCGTCACTGTCTTGTCTCTGGACATGTGTTTCATCGCCAACAGGTGGCTTCGTCACAACGGTCGCTTACTGCCAAATGTCAGAACAAGGGAAAAGTTCATTTCGGTAATGAACATTCTGTGTGCCATCGGTGGTAGCGTGGGTTTGATTCTGCTGTCTATATTTGACACCTACCACCATGCTGATATGCATGGCCGTTGTCTTTATGTGTTCATTCTCGGATTTATTGCCAGCGCCGTTTTTGCTTCCATGGAGTACTGGCTTCTGTCGCATACTTTCCAGAACCAGAAATCACTTAAGGCGTCTTTCTGGGTGAAGGCGATTTTCATCTTTGTTGAAATTGTCTTGGCCATTGCTTTTGCCATAGAAACTGCAAAGAACAATGTCAACGGTGCCGCAATCTGCGAATGGATGCTTGCCTTCATCTTTTCATTCTACGCCCTCTCCTATGTCCTTGATCTTCACCCGGCACTTCGCACCAAAGATCGCACACAGCGGTATAACAAGACCAATGTCCTCTCTACTTATCATACCGGTTCTGAATCCGGTGATGTCGATGTTGAGCCTGGCAATCTTCCTTCCCAGCCACCAATGACACACATGCAAAACTTTTAAAAAGGGAAATCCTTTTCATTTCATTTCAACTAGCATTCCATGGCCCAGTTGACATGACGTTACGACTTTGGACATGCATTTCGACATAAAATGGGGCTCGGGATTCTTTTTTCAATATAGGTTACACACTCTCATCTTGCATTCGTTATCATTTTTCATACCTCGACAGCGACAGCTGGATTTGTTAGCGTTTTCACTTTTTTGTTCTTTTTTCCTCGACGATACCATTCATTATACGGCATTCATATAGAGAGCATAGCCCATCGCGATTGCGGGCTGCAGAGAAACCAACTCATACCATCAGGAGGGAAGCTGGATCGGTTGATTTCATTCATCGGCCATAGACGCGCCAAAACAACATAGACGTGTACCATACAGGACCAATGCATATACCACAACATGCTCAACGCGCGTATGTCTCAGTTTTAGTGTTAAATGTAATGTAAAGAGTGAACATGAATTTTCAGTAGAGGATATTGCGGCTTAGACAGTTGATGCTGAGTGCGAACGGCGCTTGATCTTGCAATTGTATAGACCCAAAACATGAAAACCAAACTTCAAACACTATGAAAGTTGGTGGCACAGGGGTTAGTGATGTCTGGTTTCAGAGATGTTATTAGTGTATACATTGCTGCAATTTTTAAATGACTATTTATTTTTGAGATGCTGGGTATTCTTCGGTTAAACCATAGACAAGCAAAAGGTACTTGCTACCCGTGACTCGAGACCTAAATACTCCAAAGCAATCATCACAGTATAGAATGATCTTGAATATCCAAATATCCATCAAGCAAACCAAGTAAATATCTTATAACCATTAATGAAGATTGAGAGACCTGATTGAGTTTTCAGCCTCACCATAGTCATAAATTATATCAATATACACGTGCTTGTGACTGTCGCTAGACTGTTCAACTGAGAAAGAAATAACCATAACATTAGTCAGGTTCTAATGTGTTTTTGGAAGGTGCCACTAAGAAAAAAAAGATTACAAACTTTGAAACCTTGTCAGCCTTGCCCATTGAAGTTTGGGATGATACTCTTTTGTCTCTTCAATCATCATATTTTTCATCACACACATGTTACGGGATCTAATCTGATTAAACAAGCGCGTCTTGAAGCATACACCAATTGCAAAAAAAAAAAGTATAGGCTTACAGCGACAATACCTGCATCTTTGTTTTCCCTATGGCACTTGATCTGGTAGGCTTTAACGTGCCTATGCATATCTTTGTCACCAGTTTCTGAATCTAACCACCCTAATTTGTACCGGTAGGAGTCGTGGACTCGTGGAAAAGATATCCCGTAGCTGGATTGATCCGTAAACACGATCAGGATTACATGCATTTTGCTGCATCTCAAATCCACCATTCAATGAATAAGCAATAAATGATCATCAAGGTACTACAACGTCCCTGGAAGTTGCATGAACCATTTAAAACTATTTAATATATCACATAAACTCATATTGACACTTTTCACAGGTCGATGGCTCAACCATCTGATGATCCCCTCTTATGGGATCCCACCACATTTTGTCTTTGCTTGTATGACAATACTGGGCCATGGAATTACCAGGGAATAGATCGCCCGGATCAAAATGACTTCCTGGATGCCTTGAATCGTTTTCGTATGACTGGGCGTATATTCTTGACGACCGGTGATATCAATCCGTCAGGCCAGGATATGTTTTTTTCTCGAATTGGCATTGAGAAGCCAGAGCACGTTTTGTGGTTATTGAATGCCATTCAACATCTGAAAGCCCGCAGTGATGGTTATCACCAATGGAAGAAGCACCAAACCACCAGTTTGCGGGCTGCCAATGCAAAGAGGTTGTCGGCTACTCCCAGCCAGTCGGCTGTATCCACCCCCAGACATGGTTCGCCGGCGCCTTCTTTTCTTTCCTCATCTGCACTGTGTCGTTTAGCTACCCATGCACAAACCCAACCGGAGACACCTTCACCCGCAGTGAAAGGGGTCCCGTCATTTCCGCAAACCCCAGTACCGCAGCCAACTCGGGTTGTTTCTTTACCACCCACGGATTCGGACACATTCGTACCAGCTCCACCCGCACATAAACAACCTTCCCCGCTGGACCCTCAGACACCAGTTCAAGAATCATTGAAAAATGCCACCAGTCACCCACCTGAGCCAACATTGCGGAAGCAGCCCAAGAGAGTGGCCCCAACATTGATTCAAGAAATCCCAAAGGAACTAACCTCCAGTGCTGATGTAGCATTCTGCGCTTCTTTTTTCGGTTCCGGCCCGTATACGCTGAAGAGACGATTGCCAGAACTTGACGATTCTGACTCAGAGTCAGGAGATGAAGAGTTCTGTCATGTAACACATAAACATATCCCGCCAGCTTTGAGACGGAAGGCATACCAGGCAGTTTCCGGTATTTTGAACCATAAGCCTGATGTTAGAGATCTTCAGCAAGCGACAAGTGACGAAGAAGGGAGTTTCATCGTAGATGGTCCAGATGAATCAGAAGTAATCTTCATGGAAGATTCTGACAAATCCTCGCCTTCACCAATGCCGGACATGACCAAGTTTCTTGCAGCAGAGGACATCGACAAGGTGGTTGACGAGCGCATTGAATATTTTGTTCACATATTCAACTACGAAAAGTTGCCAAAACTCAAGCGTCAAGCATACAAGATCTGGAATGAAGGTCGTGCCGAACGCCTTATTGGTCGCAGGTTACGGGCTGCTTACATTGATCTGGATCGTATGAACCAAAGATTAGAGTCCATGCGTGAACAAATGAAAGTCACGCAGTGGACTTTACGGGATCAACTGTGGCATCAAACAAACTCTTTAGATCTGACAGTATACGATAGAGAAAGGAGTCAATGGCTCATAAATCTATTGAAGGGTCCTTGTCCCAAAAAGAAAGTTCGGCCCACAAAGAAACCGGTAGACTGTCAACTCAAAAGGGACTATGTCCCATCAGATAGTGAAGGCGAGGTCATTGAATCCTCTGATGATGGTTTCATTGTGGATGATGAACCCCGGCAACCAGCGCCTAAGAAGAGACCAGAGTGGCCAGATTCTCTAATACCACCGACGGGATCTCAGTCTGCTCTGTCTCAGCAAGCCCTTTCTGAAGTTGGCCAGGATCTGCCAGAGTTCGTCCCTCAACCTCCGTCTCTTACTTCACCTGTTTCTCCACTTCTGCATACCGCCTCTGAAGTAGCCAATGAACCGAAACTGAAGTCTGAAGATGAATCGCCAATGGCCATGGTTGATCGTGATAGTCCGATGACTGGAATAGAAAATCCTCTGCAAACTGTATCTGACAAGGATATTGTGATGACTGAAACTGAAGTGACTGCTCCAGTTGTCAGAACACCCTCGAGGCCTAATTCTAGACGTTTCAGTGATGAAATTACTCCAGAGAACAAGTTTACGACACCTCGAGCCTTCCGGAACTCAAGCCAGAAGACTCCTGTATCTGAACCCCACACTTCCCAAGAGTCTAGGTGGCGGAATACCTCTCCCATTATCATTTCTGACAGTGAAGATGAAGCTGAAAATCTGCCTATTGTGAATTATGATCTTTCACAATGGAAGGAAGTCCCACAGGACTTTAGACGGATGTTTCCAAAGCCCGTGCTTGATAAACACGGTAACCTGGCGCGGGTAATGGTTGCTGCTATCTACTTCATGTCGACTTCTTTGAGGCTGAAAATCTTCAAATCACTCGACGACGCCCACGGGAACGAGAATGACTTCTGGGCAACCGCTGTTATCGGCTCCAAATCAGATATGGTCGTACGAATTGCACTTATTGGGATATTCGGGGCTACTACATCTGGAAAGGTCGTTTATCATAACATTGAAAAATTCAAGTCCTCTCAATATGTCATCACGACTGGCCTGAACCAACACTACAAGATGAAGCCCATTTTCTTTGAAGCCCTCCTTGATATCAGCAGAGCATTCCCGACTGCCGTTGATGAAATGGTTACAGAGACTGAGTCACAGGAAGGGGATAATGTTTCTGACCTGTGCCTTAGTCTGGACAAAGCCAAGAAGCGGTACATCACCAAGAACTCCAATGTCGATTTCGAGGAGCGAATGAAGCGAGAACAGGAGCGCTGGGATCGCAAAGTTGAACTTGCCAAGAGATCGCTTGCCCAAGCTGAGGCTTCGGCCATGACAGACTCTCAGTCACGACTGATTATCAACTTGTCCAAACGTGAAGATGAGCCATTCATCTTAATTCCCAACTCTATAGTTAGGGCCACACCGGAAATCTTCGGCACGCAGATCGAAGGCATCAGGTTTATATGGGATAATGTGATTGCCAATGATGGTTTGGTGTCAAGCAATGGCTGCATGTTGGCACATACCATGGGTCTCGGAAAGACCATGCAAGTAATCTCTCTTCTTCTGGCTGTCGTTGAAGCTACGAATTCTTCCAACCCTCGAGTCAGAACTCAGATTCCGATCCGTTATCACCGGAATCGGTTCTTGATTATCTGTCCTGCACCGCTGTGTGACAACTGGGTCAAAGAATTTGACCGCTGGGCTGGTGATTCGATTATGCCCCATGTTCAGTCTCTCCAGGACATGCACAAGGAGGAAAGACCGGCTGCTGTTCACAGATGGAGTCAAAATTCGGGAGTCATGGTCTTGAGTTACACCTTGTTTGCTAGGGAGTACACTAAGCAATCCGAGTTACATAAGCTGCTCATAGAGAACGCCGATATCGTCGTTGCTGATGAGGCCCATACCATCAACAATAAGTCTTCACAGAACAGAGAAGCTTGCGACTCCATCATGACTACAGCTCGCATCGCCCTTACCGGCTCACCTATGGCGAACAACACCCTCGAGTACTTCCAAATGGTCGATTGGATTGCACCCGGATACATTGGTACGGGACAGGAGTTCAGAAATACCTATGCTAAGCCTATCGAAGACGCAAATGTCAACAACGCCAACCAAGCCACTAGATACCTTGCTCGCAAGCTGCTCGCTCGTCTCAGTAAGAAGCTTCGTCATAAGGTCAACCGCGCAACTCTTAAGTCCCTCCCTACACATGTCCTGCCTTCGAAGAAGGAGTATATTATCGCCTTCCCGCCCAAGCAAGGCCTCCAATCTGAGCTTTACTCGGAATATGTCAGACTTTTTGGTCAGAATTGTCTGATATCTGACTTTGGTGCCCTCGACAACTTGTCTCTCATTCTCACGCATCCTAAATGTTTTGCTATGAAGCTTCGTGGGACTCTTGATGGCCGTGTCGACCCTGATCAAGAAAATTCTGTGAGGGACCGAGAGACATTGACACCTCAGATGTTGGCAGCTCTGCTAAATATCGTCGATAAGTACCCTGACCTTGAGGACATTGATTTGTCTTGGCGTGTGCGTCACATTATAACCATCCTGGATGAATGTCGTCGTCTCAATGAGAAGGTCCTTCTATTCTCTCAGTACCTGGATATTCTGAATTATTTCCACGACCTATTCGAGCGGCAAAATCGCAAGTTTTGTCGTATTGACGGGTCAACCAGAGCCCGTGTGGATCTTGTTCAAAGGTTCAATAACAGTGATCTCGAAGTGTTCCTGATCTCGACTAAGGCTGGTGGAACCGGTTTGAATATTCAGGGTGCCAGTCGTATCATTCTCTGTGATTTCAAGTATAATCCTATGTGGGAGCAGCAAGCCATTGGTCGTGCTTACCGAATCAATCAAAAACGTCCTGTTTTTGTGTATCGCTTCTTTGCTGATGGCTCATCGGAGGCTCACATGCTTCAACGGGCCGTCTTCAAGATTCAACTGACAGACGCTGTCGTTGATGATCAGAATGCTGTGCCTCGATCTTCTTTCCAGAAGGGAAGCAATGTCAAGGCGCTTCTACCTCCCGAGTACAGGCCTTATGACGACTACCTGGGCCAAGATGTAGTGTTAGATTCATTGCTCAAGCAGTCTAGCGCGAAAGAAGGAATCTGCTACGTAGATCACACTGATACATTTGCCGAACCGGAGGAGGATATTGATGTTCCCCCGGAGTTGATGGTCCTGATCAGTCACGAATTGAAAGCAATTGAAGACAGAGAGAAGAATGGCGGAGTGACTCCACAGAATGCAGCAGCTCCTCTTCCTCAGACAGAGATGGGTACACGTACTGTGGCTAACGGTAGTAGTAGTGGCTCCAGTAAGCCTGCCGAAACTCCCTATCACCTACTGCCAACACACCAGAGATTACGAATCTTACTGCAGAAACAGGAATCCTCTACTCGGATCAACCCGTTCCCGATCACACAGTCACAACTGCCACTTGACATGGATGGGAATGTCGATGAGGCCTTCAAGATATCTGTTGACCTTCGTGCTAAGGCTGCGAAGCTTTTCAGGAAGGCTGAGGTTCATCTTGGTCTTCTTCCTGACGAGAATAAGCCGCGCACTTACCATCACAATCAGGCGGCCTGTCTGGACGATCATGTTATGCTGTTTATTCGAGGAGACTTTGTTCGTAGAGCGCGGGAGAAGTTGCTCCTCGAATTACTTGCCGAGAGTCTCTTTGCGGTGGCCCTGTTGTACGAGATGTTTGACGTGACTATCCAGAGGGCATCGCACGTACAAGTGACGGACCGCGAACTCAAAGATTTGATTCCGAAGTTGAAAAGCATGTCGTGGACTGACTTTTATGAGAAGCTGCCAACTCAAGTCAAGACCCGCAACCATTTAAAGACAACCAAACTTCCTACACTGCACCCCCATAGAGGTGACAAGTCGTTGCCCGAGATGCCTTTACTTTCAAGTCGGGCCTCATACGCAAGTCAGATCATTACCGAATCAAGGGACCATTCAGAATCGCCCGAATCCCTCGGCGGCAATGTGGTGGTCATGCCATCAGCGTCGAGGCCGGTACCAGTAAAACCTAAGGAGACCTGGGTGCCGCCTCCAATCGCATATGCCGACCCGCTGAATCGTCAACGAAATAAGACACCTTTGGCGAACCGGAGCATCAGCATGTTCCAGCCGTCAACGCCGATTGGGTCTAGAGGACCTCAGCAGCAGTTTTCGGGCTCAGTCGGACGGCCTCTGGCATCTCAGGAGCAGCAAATTGCTTCTTTTTCTCAGGGAAGTGGACCACGGTCTAGGTCTCAGGGGTCTAAACACAATGATCCATCGGTAAGTCCTTATTCAATGGGGATATCTCGATACCGGCCGCAGTAACTAATTCTCGTTTATAGAACCTTGAAGTTCTTCGCCGCCGCCGTAGTGGTGTGAAAAGGATGCTTTCACAAAGTCAGGAAAACAATAAGGTCAAGGATGATTTGAAGGCCATTCAAACCATTATGAAAAGGCGCAGGCAGAATGGTGGGGAGAACGGAGGTGGCTCGGCGGGTGGGAATAATGGACGGGGCCCACCCGGACTTTCTCAATAATGATTGGGGTCATGTCGATGTTGGACCGGATTCGGGGGGGGGAGGGGTTGCGTAGTTTTTCATTTGCTTTGTGATTTTTTTATTGGGGTTAAACGGGTATTTGGGTGCCATGATATCATATTCCATAGCTCATATTTTCACAATTTAGACGAATATTTTTCTGCATTTTCAAGGTGCTTTGACGAACCAATATGAGTGTGGTCTTATTGACTGCAGTAGCGGTCTGGAAAAATAAGTTTGTTTGATTTATATATGAATTTACAAGAATTCCATCGTCGGGGTCTTCAGGGTTAAATCCCTCTCGGTCCCCACCGACAAAATGATGAGTAAATTTAGCAATCCAGGCACAAAGGCAACAATTAGAAGGTGTGTTTGAGGCAATTCTTTACCCAATGAGTGTTTGTTCCGAACGAGCATGATGGATTACAAGGAGAGGGATCCTAAGGTGACGGCTTAGTTTGGTAAATTTAGAAGATATTTAAATAACTTTGGATATTTTGAATATGACGCTAGGTGAAGGCTGGATCAGCACTCCATGAGGGGACTGTTAGTGTGACACTGGGTTGGCTGGTCGTATTCGCATTGACTCAAGAGTGAGTAATCATCTACATGATCTGATGAACCATTACAGGTTTCTCCCCAAAAAATTGCAACTTTTAAATTAGAAACAAGAAAAAAAAATCAAACTGCGACTCCGGTGTTTTCTCCCTAAACTCGACACCGTCACCGCCATTGTACAATTCTCACTCCGAATCTTCTGTTGCCAAGCTCAACAAACCTAACTTTTGACGCTATTTAGCACTCCAGCGCCAACCCCTATCGTTACTACCCAATAGAAACCCTTGCAATTCTAAGGTGGGGCCGCGACTCATTATGGGAAAACCGGCGAGTCAAATTTCGACCGTTATTCCACGATGACACATATATTCAGTATCGAATCTGTATATAAATATGTAAGTGATGCATCAAAGTGCTTTTCACCAATTACCTTTAAGCTGATTGATGGAATTTGCGTGTTGAATTTGTGTGTGCCTGAGGGCGCAATGTAGATGGATGATAAATAGAGATGGTGCGGGATGTGGAGTTGCGCGGAGTTGGCGCCGGGATTGGCCTTGTGTCCTTGACTCCTGGATTGTGAGGATGATCGGGGCTTGGCGTCAGTGCGGAGAGTGTGTAGTGTGTTGAAGAGTCATTGGTTTTTCTCTCATTGTAGAGATCCGGGTGGGCGGCAACAACGCATGTGGCCACAATGGTTGTATTTGGAGCTCTAACGTTACAGAGAAAATAATGTACATTAATGATGCTGGCGGTGGCCTGAGGTTCTGCTTAGTCGGTGTGGTACAGAGTGAAGTTTCTATCTAAATAGTTAGTGGCAAAGCTACAGTGAGCGAGGGCCCCTGTAAGCTCTTAGTGATTAGTGGATTTCTCGTCGGACTCAGTGGTGGCAAACCCTGCGCATATTCCCTGAGATGCCGACACATGGTCGAAAAAAAAATCTGTAACAAAAAAAAAGTAAGGATTTTCAAGTCATCGACCAATTCTCGAGTTGACTATATATTAAATCTCTGGACCTTGTCTTCCTTCCATTCTTCTTCCTCTCCTGCTTTTGTTCTCCAAGCATTTTTCTCCCACTGACTTGTCCAAGTGTCGCCCCTCACCTTGTGAAGAACATTCATTTCTCAAGTCTCACTTCCCTCGCAACAACCCGGACCGTCCCACCTCGCCGATTCCCACCATATTCCCCGATATTTCCAATCATCACCATGGATGCCGTCCTCCGTCAATCCAAGGCTGTGTGCCCCTTCCTCAAAAACTCCTCCCCCGCCACCCTCCGCGCCCTCTCCACCGCCGCCGACGCCGCCGTCTTGACCGTCTCCTCCTGCGGCGGCACCATGTCCAAGGTGCAGGTCTTGGCCAACCGCTGTCCCGTCATGGGCAAGGCTATGGCTTCGCACTCGGCGCAGTACAGCACTGCAGCTGCTCTGTCGGCTGCCAAGGCGGCCGTCAAAGCGGTCACGGCTGGGTCGAGCCAGCAGCGGCGGGATGTCCAAAGGCTGAAGGGGTTCCATCAGTTTGCGCAGAAGCGGATGATTCACTCTGGGCGTGCTCAGGGGGCCCGTGAGGCTGATCCCGCTGTCTTTACCAGCAAGGAAACCGGTATGTTGGTTTGCCATCGTTAAAAGATAAAGTACAGGTTTTCTGAGTAGCTGCTAACCTTAATTTGCTGCTGAAGCTCACCAGAAGATTGCCTCCATCAACCCGCTTTCCGAGGGTCCTAAGTTTGACTACGAGGCCTGGTACGAGAGCCAGCTGGAGAAGAAGCACAAGGACAAGTCGTACCGTTACTTCAACAACATCAACCGCCTGGCTCAGGAGTTCCCGCGTGCCCACCAGGCCACGGAGGAAGACAAGGTGACTGTTTGGTGCGCTAATGACTACCTCGGCATGGGCAATAACAAGCATGTGCTCAAGACTATGCACGACACTCTTGAAAAGTATGGCTCTGGTGCTGGTGGTACCCGTAACATCTCGGGGCACAACCGCCATGCTATTGAGCTGGAGGCGACAATTGCGAAACTCCATGCCAAGGATGCCGCTCTTGTTTTTTCTTCCTGCTATGTTGCCAATGATGCCACGCTCGCCACTCTTGGTTCCAAGATGCCCAACTGTGTCATTTTGTCTGATACCCTTAACCACGCCTCGATGATCCAGGGTATCCGTCATTCTGGTACTACCAAGATGATCTTCAAGCACAACGACCTCGTCGACCTTGAAACCAAGCTTGCCTCTCTCCCCATTGAACAGCCCAAGATCATCGCCTTCGAGTCTGTCTACTCCATGTGCGGCTCCATTGCCCCCATCGAGGCCATCTGCGACCTCGCCGAGAAGTACGGCGCCATTACCTTCCTCGATGAAGTCCACGCCGTCGGCATGTACGGCCCCCACGGCGCCGGCGTCGCCGAGCATCTCGACTGGCAAGCCCACGCCACCGGTCACCCCAAGGGCACCATCATGGACCGCATCGACATCATTACCGGTACCCTCGGCAAGGCCTATGGCTGCGTCGGCGGCTACATTGCCGGTTCCCACAAGATGGTCGACACCATCCGTTCCCTGGCCCCCGGCTTCATCTTCACCACCTCGCTGCCCCCCGCTGTTATGGCTGGCGCCCGCACTTCAATCGAGTACCAGATGAATTACAACGGCGACCGCCGCCTCCAGCAACTGCACACCCGCGCCGTCAAGGAGGAGCTGACCGCCCGGGACATCCCTGTCATCCCTAACCCCTCGCACATTGTTCCTGTGCTCGTCGGTAACGCCCATATTGCCAAGGAGGCATCCGACATGCTGCTCAAGGATCACAAGATCTACGTGCAGAGCATCAACTACCCGACCGTCCCCGTCGGCCAGGAGCGCCTGCGCATCACACCGACCCCCGGGCACACCCGGCCGTACCGCAAGGCGCTTGTCTCGGCATTGGATTCGATCTGGAACCGCCTGGAGATCAAACGGACTAGCGATTGGGCCAAGGAAGGTGGCTTCATTGGCGTTGGGGTTCCCGGGGAGCCGGAGAGGCCGATTTGGACTGAGCAGCAGTTGGGGATTGAGGATATTACTCGGGAGATTGTTGCTAGTGGGCAAGTGAATATTAACCAGGTTACTGAGGCTCTCTTGGCCCGTGAGGAGCCGAGAGCTGCCGCTGCCTCTATCTAAGGAGGGAGTTTCTGGATACCATGGCTATGGTATCTGACAAAGATGAAACATTCTTTTGAATAGACTCGGTTTTGTTGGCTTTGGTTGTGGTGTTCCTACGAGGATGCCATGATCTAATACCCGGCTATATACGGCTGATCTTCGATCTATATTCTACCTTTCGTTGCAGACTGCTGTTTGCCCTCTTTTCAAAATTTATTTTTTTGGCTGTCAATTGCTATTGACTCTGACGTAAAAAGCCCTTACATTTTATTGGTTCTCATTGATGCTATGTGGATATTTTATGATCTCATGTAATTTGATGTTTAAGATGGGATTTTCAAGGGTTGTGAAAAAGAAGTTAGGGTATGGATATTCTATGGATGGGTTATCGATTTGGGTTGAAAAAGCTATCTGAACTGCTGAGACGTCACGAATAATTGAAAATAGCTTCGGATGAGTAAAAGCAAAGCAATGATGATTTCATGACCGAGAATAATGTCCTCAATCATTATTCTGTACTTGCTACCAGAGGATGCACAATAAGCACTGTCTCATACTGTGCATATACATGATAACAATGTTGCATTCAACCGTGCGGACAGCATTCTAAAATACCGTATATTTAGTGTGTAACCCTAACATACAGACAGAACCCTAATTGTACAACCTGTGGTACAGATATCGTTCCGCATGTAGTCCAGATTACGCTTCCAATACCCGCACATCCACATCTGCAAACGCTTAAAAGTACAGTGAATACACATGGTCATTCAGCCACTTCATTGGTAGAAGGAATGGAAAAATGTGGTGTTGGGTGGGCATGGCCGGAACGCGTACTGTGTATAACTATAGACTACATATGGACCTTAACCGTGTTAATATAGATGGAAAACACTGTAAGACTGTGATATAACCTTAGCTACTGATAGACCCTAAATATTAAAATTTCTCAAAGTATAGTAAGCAATAATATTGGCTATTAAATAATTAATGTGATTATTGATCATAGCATTTAGTTCATGATACACGATCATCCGTCCCTTACGAATCTCCGTATGCACCAGCTGTCCTTCAACTACGTGTGTAACCATCGCGGCAAGAATTTAGAGTGGAGACAGAAGAGCAATTATTTCCTCCGTTTCCGCTCCAAGACCAAAACTGCGGCTAGAAAAATGGGATAAAATGACTAGATAGTTATGGTATGAGGAAAGCGGAGCAGCTTTGGTTGCTCCGGGTCCGTTGGGATTATGATAGTTTGTAGTTTGGGCTGGGGTTGTGTAAGTTGTGTGACGAAAAGGGAATTATTGAATTGGCGGAGATCGAGGTTTGATCTTGATTTTTCGAGTTTTTGTTTTTATTTTTTATTTTTATATTTTTTTTATATTTGTATGCTAGATTTACATGACCCATGATTGCAAAATTCCTTGAGACAATTTTTGCAGAAAGAAAACAAAAACAACAGCTTTAAAATCTTTGATATATCCGTCTAATTGCTTGACTTAGGCAACACTGTTTACATACATAAGTACATGTGTTACATGCCTTAAACAGTCCAACATCTACAGACGGACACCCAACACATCCCCACCTCCGTTATCTCCTACCATTTCCACTCCGTCCTCCCCCAATGTCCATCTCCTCCCCACTCACCCGCCCCACCAAAGGCCCTCGCGCCTGCCTCACCTGCGCCAAAGCCAAAGCCCGCTGCGTTCCGGGTCCTCCCGACCTCGCCATCTGCGAACGCTGCCATCGCCTCTCAAAGCCGTGTCCCCTGCAGACGCCGGCGCCACCGCGGCCAAAGAAGGCACCGAAAACGACAAGGGTAGCGGAGTTGGAGAGGCGGCTGGATGACTTGACGAGGCAGCTGCGGGTGGCTGGAAATGGAGGATCGGCTGGAGTTTCGGAGCAGGCGAGGGTGATCGAGGAGAGAATAGGGAGTGTTGAGGAGTTGGGTTCGAGGGAGAGAGAGGAACGGGTGGAGGAGCGGGATTGGGATGGACCTGTGGTTATCGCTGATACTAATGGGGAACCGGTGCCCAAGAAGCGGAAGCGCGCCGGGGAAAATGGCCTTAGCATGGGCCACTTATTCCCAGCGTCCAACGACGACTCTTCCCCACTCCCATCGAACTCCACCCGCCCATCAAGTCCCGCCTCGCCGACCACCGAGACGCCCACATCTACCTCCGCCATTACCCCGGCCTCGACCTCCCCATCCATCCTCTCATCGCACCCTCACGGCGACACATCACACGTATGGCCGTCGGGATCATCACCAGAAGCCGCAGCCCTAGTCGGCAACTTCATCGCGCACCGACTGCCTATATTCCCCTTTGTCCGGATACCAAGCAACATCGACGTGCAGACACTCTCGGTAGAGCGACCTCTTCTATTCCGGGCGGTGATCATGGCGGAGATATTCTTCGAGGGGACGCGGCAGATGGCAGCGATGCAGGAGCTGATGGTGTTGTTGGTGCAGGCGTCGTTTTTGGGGAAGCCGCAGAAAAGTTTGGATTTGCTGCAGGCGTTAGAGGTTGTGTTAGCGTGGATACATTTCGACTTGAATGGGTTTCAGTTGACGAATTTGCTGTTTTTGGCGAGAGGGTTGTGTGTTAATATGGCTAGGGGGGCCTTTGAGAGCACTGGAGAGGTGGACGAGGCTGGGCTGGAGCATCTGAGGGCGTTTGCGGGGGTTTACTATCTGAATACCTAGTAAGTGAAGACAATATCAGAATGCATCACGTGATGTGAAGGACTGCTAACGTAGTTACCGTTGTTGCTGATAGCGTCTTCATCACCAATAAGAGAGCAGACTCTCACTTGGATGTTGACTCGGTGGATAATTGGTGCAACATCATCGAACGGAACTCGACGGATATCGGCGACCGGTTCCTGCTCCACTTGATTCGGATCCAGAAGTTGTCGCACGCTGTCAGTTTGACGATTTCCCAGGCTCACGTCGTGAGTAAATCGCCAGTTCCACCAACGCCGCTGGAGACGGTGATTCGCAACTTTGAACAAGAGATCCACAGCTTCAAGATGACGATACCCCACGAATTCTCCGAGTCCAGTATGTGTTTTTCTTGGTAACCAAGTTAAAATGAAGCATTAAATGCTAACCCAAGTACAGCAACACTACTCTCTCACATCGCCATCGCCGAAGCCCTCCTCTACGAAGTCGCCCTCTCCGACACTACCACCCGCTATCTTAAACCCCAACACCGCCTCGACCTCCTCTGGCGCTGCGCCACCGCCATCCGCACGCACTTGTCTCTCCGGTCCCCACCCGGCTTCACCGGCTACGAAATCCACGATCCCCAATACATCACCAAGCGTCTCATCTGCCTCAGTTCCTACGACTTTGCATATTCCATCTTGACATCGTTAAAGTTGTTAATCCTGCGATTCCCGGGGTGGAACCGGGCGATTGTCGTCGAGCAGTTGGGCCTGATGAAGACAATCGATATCCAAATCCGAGAAATGGGCATGCTAATTGAGAGGCGGAGCATGCGGCGGTCCAAGCTGTCCAATCGCACGTTTGTCCCCGACCCCTTTGAGCGCCTGTTGAACACGCTTCAGAATCTCCGAGTACTGCTTGAGAAGGAGCTGGAGAGAATCATGTCGGAAAGTGCCATCGTGTTGGAGAATGCGGTAGCGGCCGCTGACAAGGTGATTGATGTGACCGAGGTCCTCGGCGGGGACATGCCGTCGAATCATCATTATTTTCGGAAGACGTCGCTTCAGATGTCGAGGATGCCTGCTAACAATATCTCACACAAATTGTTGTCGGTAGGCTCATCGGAGCGGGGAGCCACCGTCTCTCCGGCAACGGCGACTGTGACTGCAGCTCCGACGCCAACCGTTTCGTCATCAAATGCACAGGTGGCCAATGTCCCCGCATTGGACGGATATCACATGGGAGAGGCAATGCCGATGACGCATCCGCAGATGGCCCCGATTAATATGGGGCCCGTGGATGGGTTTTATCCGATTATCCAGGACTTTGAAGAGTCGTTGTGGGGAGAGTTTACCGATGCAGGCTGGTGGGAAGGAGGGGGGAATTGGTCGATGTGAGGCGGGGCCTTTGTATATTTCTTGTTTGTTTTTTCTTTGGTTGGTGGTCGGATCTGCTTTGCAATAAACCCGCTGTCTTGATTTCCATTTTAGATTCTAAGACTTGAATACTCCGTGCAGTCAAAAGTAGAGTATGTCAGGGTTAACTTAGATTCCGCCTCTGTTAACCCTAGTGACTATGCCGTCATTCCGATGTTAGATGCCGTCCACTTGCTAACGGCTTACAGATACAGACCGTATATCAAAACCCAGATTTCATGATTGACGATATTAAACAACAGAGCCTCTATCAGATTAAAAAACACCATAAATACTCTGTCCATTCCAGAATTGTGGACTCTGCCTATTGCTCATGGCATGATCCTGAGCTTTTTATAAGATAACGTCATATCATTCATCGCCTGCTCATCTCACAAACCCCCTTATCTCCCCACCCACCATCTTCAATCCCACTTACCAATCAGCCCCACAAAAACTGCCACCATGAAGCCAACTCCAGACTACTCCCTCTACCTCGTCACCGACAGCACCCCCGCAATTCTCGGCTCCCGCCCCCTCCCCTCCGTCGTCCGGGCCGCCCTCCAAGGCGGTACCACCCTCGTCCAATACCGCGCCAAGCATACCGACACCTCCGTCATGCTCTCCACCGCTCGCTCCCTCCTCACCGAATGCCATTCCCTCAACATCCCCCTCCTCATCAACGACCGCCTCGACATTGCCCTAGCCGTCAACGCCAATGGCGTCCACATCGGCCAAGACGACATATCGTGCACTGACGCCCGCAGGCTCCTCGGCCCCGACAAGATAATCGGCGTTACCGTCAACGATATCCCCACTGCCCTCAAAGCTTGCCGCGACGGCGCCGACTACCTCGGCATCGGCACCGTCTTTGCTACCCTGACCAAGACGGACACCAAGGACATCATCGGGACCGCTGGCGTCCGCGAGATCCTCACCGCCATGGAGAAGGAAGGCTTCTCGCACGTCAAGACCGTCTGCATCGGTGGCCTCAACGAGGGAAACATCCAGCGCGTCTTATTCCAGTCCGCTGCGCCCAGGAAACCCCTCGATGGCATCGCGCTCGTCTCCGCCATCATCGGCGCCCCTGACCCGGCCGCCGCCTCGGAAAAACTGCTTAAGCTCATCAAGACTCCGCCCCCGTTCTTCCACACCGTTGTGACCCCCACCACCTCCACCGCTGACCTTATCTCCCAAGTCCCCGCCATCATCCAGGCCGTCGATGCCCAGAAGCCCCTTTCCCACAACATGACGAACCTCGTCGTGCAAAACTTTGCCGCCAACGTAGCCCTGGCCTTCGGCGCCTCCCCCATCATGTCGAATTACTCCGCGGAAGCCGCTGATCTGGCCGATCTCGGTGGCGCCCTCGTCGTCAACATGGGAACCGTGACTCCGGACGGCCTCCGGAACTACCAAGGAGCCATCCAAGCCTACAACGCCGCCGGCCGCCCCATCGTTCTCGACCCCGTCGGGTAAGTTGCACTCCCTTTTTTTTTTCGCTCCTTCCCTCGTCCCCCAATTCAAAAATTCCATCAAAGGAAACTACTAACATCGCCTCCTTCCTTCCTTTCTTCCCCTCCCACTTTTAGCGCCGGAGCAACAAAAGTCCGCCGCTCCGCTGTCTCCACCCTCTTAGCTTCCGGCTACTTCACCCTCCTCAAAGGCAACACCCTCGAAATCCTCACCCTTCACTCCACCCACAGCACCTCGCAGCAACGCGGCGTCGACTCCTCCACCACCCGTTCACTGTCCACGCGCGCCCTCGTCGCCACCGAACTGGCGGCCCGCGAACGATCGCTGGTCCTCATGACCGGGGAGACCGACGTGCTGAGTGATGGGCTGAGAACTTATGCTATTAGGAATGGCCATGAGTTTCTGGGGGAGGTCACTGGGACGGGCTGTATCCTTGGGACGGTCATCTCGGCGGCGTTGGCAATGGAGAAGGATGGGGATCGCTTGGCGTATGTGTTGGCGGCGATCTTGTTGTATGAAATTGCGGCGGAGAGAGCGGCTAAGAGAGAAGATGTTCAGGGGCCCGGGACGTTTGCGACGGCGCTTGTTGATGAGATTTACAAGGTGCGGAAGGAAACGGCTGCTGGGAATTCGGAGTGGCTCAAGGCTGCCAAGGTGGAGAAGCTCACCGTGTCCTCCGAAGCATAAGACATATTCACGATATAATCAACATGTAAAAAAAAGGAAAACCTTAATAGAAATGGAGATATTAATTGTATGATATTCCAAATGATCTCGAAGAGATCTGATATTTGCTGCTAGCTTGCTTGCTTGCGTTCTACAAACCACCCCCGACTCACTCACCCCCGCTCGTCTCCTTCTTCGCTCCGCCACCATTCATCCACGAAAACGCCGACCCCACACCCACCGGGTTCGCCGTGTTCCGCCCTGACACTGAGCTAGCAGCCGATCCCTTGCCATCCCGACCGCTCAAAGAAACTGGAGTCTTCGGCTCACTGATGCTGACAGACCGCTTGTTATCCCACCGAGCCAAGGGAGTCTGGCTCTGCAAATTCATCGATGAAGAAGCCGAAAATGAGTTACCTGAGTGATGGTTGGAGAACCCACTGGTGCTATCTTTGCGCCGAGAATCTCTCGAGTTCCCGCTGCTGCCTGAGGATTGATGATCGTTACTATGACTATTGGAGTTATTCCCATTGGCCCGCGACGAGTTGGACCGGTTGGGCTTCAGGACCTTCATGTTGCGACCGCCCTTGCCCGCTGGCTGGTATCCACTGAGACCATCCCCGCGTTCACTGGCGATGGCACCGTTGCGCCACGAACCCCAGATGCCCGCGTTAGATTCCCGTCTCTTGTCACTCTCCGTAGTCGGCGTCTGCGCCGCTGACGGAGGTTCATTGTTGATGGGACCGCTGTTGGTCTTGGCCACATCAGTTTGGATGGTGATCTCCTTGGGCATCGGCGCCGGTGCCATGCTGCCATTTTCAGACAAAGACATGGCTGACGCCTTAGAGGTCAACTTCTCCGTCTCGCTAACTTCCGAGCGCGTGCTTGAGGGAGTATGGAAGGATGTTGACTTGGTCGAAGCCGGGGCGACAAAGCTGGGTTCGGGAGACGACCGCCGCGAGGTTCGGTCAGTAACGCTCTCGCGAGATTCAGGGCCCTTGGACACAGACCGGGAGCTGATAGACTTGACATCGCTACCAGAAACGAACGGAGCAGCAGTAGCGTCCAGTCGCATCACAGTGCGAGTTTTGCTAACACATCGAGTGACAATGTTCCGAAAAACTTTTTCATCCTCGGGCCGGACAAACGGAACAGCAAGCTTATTACGATCAGTGCTGTAGAGGACAACCTTGTTCTGGGACAGAAGAACATCAGCGGAACTAGCTCTTAACGTATCGCTACCAATAAAGATCTTCAGACTGGGAGAGTCGATGACATCATTGTCAAAGCCCACAATCTCAAAGGTGACCAAGATACTCGGGATCTGGCTGGTATTGGTATTGCGATTGTGAGGGTACGTGATTATCGCCTCAGCAAGATACACCGGAATCGTGATTGTGTAGTTGCCGTTGATGTCCCTCTCTAGAGTATGGTGAAGATCCAACTCCTTGGCCAGCCCGAAATCCAGTGTCGACTTCTGAGATCCAGTGCAAATGTCAGCATACAGCAAGCTTTCATGGGAAAACTTGGGAGTCAACCAGCACCGCACAATCGAAGGAACTGATCCCATTATAAACAGACTAGGAGGCGGCACCGGCATATCCATACACGAGTCATCTTCATCCTCTTCCTCATCCGCATCAAGGCCCAGACTGCTAGCCCGGCCTGACATCGCCGAGTGAATCGAATGTACTGAATGACCAGCAGAGCTATGTCTCCCGTCCGACTTGTGCGACAATGTCCGCTCCATCAATAAGCTGCTACCCGGCCGCACGAGGCCAAATTCTCCAGAATTCCGGCTTTGACTGTTCCACCCAGTGCCATGGATCGCACTCTCGGCAAACCGTACGCTATTCGCTCTTGATGCAGTCCCCCGCCGAATTGGCTCATTATCCGTAGGGTCCAAATGCAACGACCCCAGCAAGTGGTCACCATGCTCCTCCAGATCAAAGTATTCATTAGAATTCACTGGATCCACAGGTTCTAAACATAGGACACAAGTTAGCGAATCAGCACGCATCAAGCGCATCAAACGCAGTTGGGGAGGAAAGCAGAAAAAAAAAAAAGACCAAACGACCGGAACAACTTACCCTGCTGGGGTGTTCCAGCGAATACACTCGGGAATGGGGAGTTCCAAACACTCTTGATCGCCGCATCATCTTGTTGCCTCCGCTCCAGGCGGCTCAGCCGCTCGGCATGGTGCTTGACTTCTGTCTGCAAGTTGTTGAACTCGTCGCGGTGCACAACAAATCGAGGATCCATACCGAGCTGACTGGAGACGCGCGTGGCAACGCAGGTGGGACTTGGCGAGAGCAGAGGTGACGAAGACTATTGGGCGTGCTTCAATGGTTTCGTCAAGACAGTAGAGAGGGTGATGACAGACAAGTGCGTTCTTCAAAACTGTGGCAACCCTCTGCTGGGGATCGCAGTGGCGTACGATGGCTGGCGAGCGGTACAGGGGCGTTAAATACCCGGGGGATACAACAGGTAGGAGCTCAGGGGGAAGTATCCCAGTGAGACGAGTAAATATGTGTACCCTCGGAGCAGAATTTGACTTGATGTGGTTGTCTTTGTGATCGATCAAAATGTGACTCTCCAAGATTCCCGACACTTTTCAAGGTGTATGGATGGTCGGACAATGGCTGAAATTATCTTTGATACTGCGAGCGCCCTAATAACAATCTAAATGGTCGAGATATTTCCTCGTTGATGAACTGTAGTATGAAACAATCTAGCTTCGGGCAATTGACATCAAAGACGTTGTGGTGCAGTCGGTAGGATGTTTAGAAGAAAGTGTGTTGAACAACAGCAGCGAACCGAATTTCGAGGAATATCACGAAAAGCGCGAAGTAATGGGTATCGAAGATCGTGGAAACTTGAATGCGCCCTCGCTTTACGAGGGGTCGTCCTTGAAAAAAAAAAAAAAACAAGAATTCGAACTAGTTCTTAGACCAAAGTATCCAATAGGACCAGGAAAACCATAGATATATGCGTGTCGTTAAGAGGGCCTTACAGAACAAAAAACAAAAAACAATCAGAAAATGCTGACTAAAGGTCAGGTTTGTCGACGATGTTGACAATAGTGGAGTTCGCAGAAAGCGGCAACGAGTCGGAATTGGAGCAAGAGGGAGGCGGCAGCCTTGTGAAAGATCAATGCGCGGCGAAAGGGTTTACCGGTAATCAAAGTCAAAGAGGGGTTGTCGAGTTGTATTTGTGAAGAAACGTCCTCGATCACGACTCAAATCAAAAGTCAAAAAGTTGGTACAGTTGGTGAGCTGACTGGGCCTCCGAGTAGGAGGGGCTTTGAAAGATGTGACGAGTTGGGAGAAATCGGGTATAGCCAAGACCCTAGTGTTGTGGAGGGAAAAAAAAACCCCGGTCACGATGGTAACGACGAGGGTTTCAGGGAGTGATGGTTGATGGTTGATGGTTGAATCAACAATATAGGCGGCAGTTATATGTATTGGTGGATGATTCTGAAGTTGCCACGATCGCTGGCTGATTTCATGGCAATTTTTCCCTGCCTCTGACGATCTGGTGACTGTCTGATAATTTCGAATAATTTTGTGTACGGGCTTTTTGTGGGCAATTGGAAACGTAGTTGGTAAGAGCCACTGATACGGACTGATGAGATTGGTGGATATGCAATGTATGCGGCAAGTGCAGACGAAAGCACTTGTTAAAAGTAATCACAGCAGGAGCCCAGTCAAATGGACGATATAGGAAGTAAAGTCGACTGAGATGTACAGATTGGCGATGTATGGGATATGGCCGTGAGATGATGATTCTGAGACGAAACTGTGATGTTCACGATAGAGGGGGATGGATCTGAAAGGCTGATATTCGGCGAGGTGTTCGAGGATAGTGGTGACAAGGACGCGGAGAATTAGAGTTGGAAATGCAAAAAAGAAAACGAGTAACAATGGCGTATAGTGTTGGCCTTGACCAATCGAATTTCGTACGATGCGACTACGGGTGACAAAAAGTATCAAACTACGAAAAAGACGTATGACATGTGACGAAGATTCAGAGTTGGCATAACTTGATAATCAAATGCACAGACAGAAGGCAATAAAAGCTTACCTGCGGCCCTTTGCCGGGAAATCAGCAGCACGTTTCTTAGGCTTGGGAGTGTGTGTTAATGTTGGCCGTCACAGGCGGTTGTGTGTGGTTATTATTATAAACTTGTTGGAACAGTATGCAAGGCCGACACGGGTATCTGAGGGGCGTGTAGAATACAGTGTAGTTTTCGACCTAACTAAATAGTATAGTTGGATAGAGAGGTTTATTGATCACCAATATATTCAAAATAGTCATGTCTTTCTCATCATTGCACGCAATACACATAGAAGGTATCTTCTGTAAATGGTTGACGTCGGCATCGTGAACCGTTGCGATCCACTATTGGACTCGGTATTGCAACAGTGTGGATACTTGTGCGACAAACAGTGATTGACTTAGGTGTTGTTTAGTCAAGTTTAGAGGTCAATGTAGCTATGATGTGGACTGTTTCAGGGGCCTTGACTGGACCCTGACAGTGTAACACTGTAATGACCAGATCCTTCCGTCCGGGACTAAGACATTCCGACATCTCAAATCTTACAATGAAGATTACAGACAAGTATTTAAAGATATCATGATATTCATTATTCTGGACTTAGGCTAACAGGCAGATTCAAGTCTTTTTCTTCCGGTCGGCATTAACCACCGACCACACCGGGAAAACATAATCCCCTCTCCCCTCCCGTTCCTGTGAAACCTTGGGCAGATGCTCCATCAACAGCTTATGCATCACTTTGTACGCATCACCATTCAAGTGAAGTCCATCAGGAAGCAAAATTTCCAATCCACCCTGTCTCCCCGTCTTCGGATCACCCAACCATGCTCCAAACTCTTCATATCTGAAGCCTTTCCCCTCCATCTCAATCGCTTTGTCCATGATGCCCTTCCAGAGATCGGCCAGTCTGACGGCGGGGAATGCGCTGGCGACGTCACGGGCAGCTTGGGCGTAGGTAGCGGTGACGACGGAGGTGCGGGTGGTGGATGGGTGACCGGACGCAAGGTCTAGCGGGGTGGCTTTGATTTCGTTGTAGGGAGGAGGGGTGATCAGAATTATGATGGGGTTGTGAGCTTTGACGATGGGGTGGGTGATGATTTTACGAAGGTATGACTTGTACTCTTCTAGGTCGACGTGCTGGCAGGTGGTGGGGAGTTCGAGACAGGCGTCATTGGCACCGAGAAGGATGGCCTATTTTATTCGTTAGAATGTGAATCTTCATCGGGTTTGTCATCTACATACAAGGTACTTGATGGAAGCCACAGTCTCTGAGGGAGGCTGCAGAATCTGATCAAGGTGAGTGATGATATTTTCCGTGTTGTAACCGGAAAACCCACGGTTGACTACGTCATAACGACGGATGTAGTCTATCTGAGGGTCAATAAACTGCTGTTTTGAAGTTATCAATCATTTTACTTACAACTCTGGAGTTCAGCATGAAGAGAGAACCCGTTTTGAACAGGAACCGAGAACTCAAAAAGGGAATCACCTAAGAGAACGATCTGAGGAGGAAGCGTCTATTCATGTAAACATTAGTCTTATGTTTCGGATATGTAAAAAAAATAAGGATAAAGACTTGCAGGCATTGCTTTTAAGAAGAAAGGTTTGAAAACTGAGTCTGTGAAAACTCAAGGATGAGTTGAACTCACAAAATGAGATATCTTGACCTTTATAAAAAATCGGCCCCACCAAAAGGTTCTGTCGGGTTAGCACAAACCCTAATGTTTAACATATTGTCGCATCTTTGGTGCTGTCGGTTACAAGTCATCTCGCCAAATATACCTATCAGATCCTACTCTTCCCAATCAATCATACTTTGAAATGCAGATAATGTTCCATTTGTCCTAACCAACTTACTATGACATCCACAGCCGGAGGTGCATATACCCACGGACATTGGACCAACAACGCATTCAATATACATTATGATAAGGGTCGAACGCATAAGTGACGTCATTTATCCAAAATCATACCTACAGAATATATACCTCAACTACACCATATTAGTTTATCTCCTGAAAAATGACCTTATGTAAGTCCTCCATTCCTTCCTCTAAAGACCCTGGAAAAGCCGAGGGCCCCGCCTTGCGCTGTTGCGACCCATACAACCCGCCAGCAGGACCCCCCGCTTGCCCCACAAAAAAGCCTATCGGCATATTTAGACCTCCAAACAACTCGTTGAACGCCGCCTCTGCACCGGCTGTATGCCCCATACACCCGTCACCCCCCGTCAGCATACCCTCTTCGGAGATCCCTCGGAGCCGCAGCTGTCCCACGACAGTTCGAATAGCGTCATCGACACTGGGCGTTGCTTCCATGCTGCGGAGGATATTTAGGCAATCGCGGGCTCGCTGAGCGTAGAGGGCAGCGGTGTCGGGGTTTTTGTTGGAATGGAGGACGACCACAAGGAGGAATATTTGGGCGTTTTCTACGTTGGCGGAGACGTCGAGGGCAAGGAGGCCAGAGAGGAGAGCGCGTTGGGCCATGGTGTGGAGGAGAGAGAGGGAGCGATCGGCGGCATCGATGCAGATGGTGGATAGGTCTTGGATAGTTTTACGGCGGGCAGTTGCGGAGATTTCGGCGGCGTCGTAGTCGAGGACGTAGAGGAGGAAGGGACGGGTGGCGAGAATAAGGGCAGTGTAAAAGCGGAGATGCAGGACGGATATGGCACGGGCGTGACAGTCGAGGATCGTTTCAGGATTGCGGAAGGGTAGCGGTAGGCTGTCACGCCAGGCATGCAGAGCAGAAATATTGTTAAGGATGACTGATAGAGAGGGACGAAGCGACAGGCTATTTGGCAAAGGATAGCCATTTTGTAGTATTTGGCGGGTTATTTGCGAGAGATCAGAGGCTGCTGCTTGATAGCATGGCGGGACATAGCTGCCTGCGCACAGAAATTGCTCGGTCGGCAAATGAAGCTCACGGGATATGGCGTCATGGACTGTAAGAGCTGGAGGATAGCCGGTTACTTGTGATATGTCAAGATCAAGTAGGTACAACGTGCAGAAAATCCGCAGACCCAATTGACGGGTTAGTATCGGCATAGTTGATGTTTCTCTTTTGATTGGAAGTGTCAAGCTGTAGGCTATTCGCGCGGCCGCTCCAATGTAAATGTATGCTTGGTGTGGTGCTGATAGATGATGCAGCAAAGCCAGTAGACACAGAGCTCTCACTGAGTCGATGTCTGCGCGGTCATATAATTCGGCGACCATGCCCTTGGCTAGCACCAGGTACTTCGCTGACGGATCATCTGGCACCTCGACCTCCTCTCCACATCTCTTCGCTTCGCTTTCGCCTGTCAATGCGATAATGCAATATAAGCAGCATATCGTCCCAGATGATGCCGCTCGGGAATCACCGGCGTATAACCGGTTTCCAATACCTGTCAATGTCTCGGGATGGAATAACCAGTAGACTGAGTGGATATCTTGGAAATATCTTGCCAAGCACCGAAAAAATAGATCGCGACGCGGGAGGAAAAATTGCGTGCCGGGGACCTGGGCTGAATCTCGTCGACACAACGGCGTGGATGACAGTGGCGCCATAGGAAATGCTGCCGCCGTGGCATTCGGCTGAAGATGCTTAGTGACAATGTCTTGAAATGCGCAAGAGCTTTGAGGTCCCACAAATCCTAGAGATCGTTAGTTAGACTTTCATAAGTGATTACTTAACGTTGGAAACTCACTGTCGATTCCGAACTGGTCGGGTACAAGCCAGTCTGCGATATTGAACACCCCATCTACATCCCCGATAGGCTCTTCCAGACTGCCATCACCAATATGTGCCCGTCCATTAGTACTGCCTGATGCGGAGTGAATCGATGCTCCATTAGAGGCTGGAGTCATGTGAGCCGGCTCTGCCGATACACTGGTGATGCTTTCTCGCCGGCTCTGCCCATCATCCTTCTCTTTATCCGTGCCTGAGGGGCCATCGCTGAGCCCCTGAACAAATTCCCGAAGATTTGCTAGATTCAAGGCAGTGTCCGGCATAAAATGCTCCAGGGCCTTAGTCATGTACCGGAATTCTTCCTCCGATACCTGGTAGTACGGGCGTTGCCGCCGCCGGGTTACATCGACATGACAGGTTGCTCCGATTGATGCACAAAAATTGCATGGACCGGGGACTAGGTTATTTTGGGTCAGCACATTCGATGTCCAATGTCCAATCGACAATTGACATTAAGAAAACTTTGTATTTACCTGGATCCACGCACTATAAACACTGATTAGTAATGAATCAATCGACGTGGATTGACTGATTGCACTCACCTTGGTCTTTCGCGTCTTGCACCGATCACAGCTCATCTGAGCCCGACGCTTGGTCGGCTTTTCACGTTGTCTATCATTTGGTTCTGTCATGGTCCTGAGACATTGGGTCACAGAATTAAGTTTCGCGGAGGTCTCAAAGAAGTTTAAGGTTTAACTCAGCGTAGGACAAGAAATCACAATCTCGATCCCTGCGGATCCCTCACTCTTTTATATTCATCCTACACATCCACAGCAAGTCTCATCCCTAGTCAAGTCCTCTTAGCAAAATGGAGTAATTCCTCCCCAGTTTTATTGATTTCTTCCTCTACTAGGGCATCAAGGTCCTCTCACATCAGGACGCTCACGTATCCTCCACTTCCACAAATGCCACGTTATTTCCAGGTCACGGCGACCAATATGCATGTCACTGTTGGCAATACTGAGCCAAGTCCCAGTCTTACAACTCGAGAAAATCCGGGGTATTGCGGGGTTAGACAACTGTAGTGTTACAGAGGATGGGTACGAAATACTTGCCGTGCAGATTTGAAGAGCATCCTTTGAGCAAAAGAGGCCTTAAGATGCAGATTACTCCAATTTTGACAGCATGGAAAGGCTCATCATGTAGGCAAGGGTAGGCTTGATTAGTAGCTTGTCGGCCTGGCCCGGGCTTTGTTCCGTATATCTTCGGGACCGATGTATATGGATGACATGATCCCACTAGTATCTACATACAGGGCTTGAGACACCTCATGTTAAATCCTGATAATTCTGAGCTTTACTTTGCATCATGATCTCGAGACAATTCCTTGCTCCACTATTTTGTAGGGAAAGCCGTGGGCGACCAAAAGCACAGGGCGACGTCGTAGACGGCCCGGCGGCCAGATCTTGAGGACGACGTTAACGCACGCAAACGCGATAGTCAGATATTCAGCGGTTAGAACAACACAAGGTATATGTACAGATGTATACACGATTATAACTGCCGAAAAAAAAACATTTTCATCTCCCCAATCCATAAAAAAAGCACCGGAACAGTTCGATGAATCCTGTCTAGCAGGAGCATTGGGAATTGAGCCCAATGCGGGGGTCAAACCCGCAACCTTGAGATTAAGAATCTTATGCTCTACCGATTGAGATAGCCGGATGTCTGGTCGGGGTTTTTTGGATAAGCGCATATTGAAAATCATGTGGGGAAAATAAACTAGGGCTCATTTAACCCTACTCATTGTTGAACCTCCGTCAGGGAAAAGAACTAAGACAAATATGGAAGGCAAAAACAGATATACATGCCCATATAACTAAATTGGGTAGTGAGACTGTACAACAGAGAATCAGACATGAAAAGCATTTTTCTCTATAACAATATGAATACACGATGACCAACTAAAAGTGCATCAATATAGAATAACCGGTTCCTCAGACCCGCTTACCTGCAAGTGCCCAATGAAAACCCTCCACTGCAAAATACAGTTACTTTTCGATACTCAAGATAGCGCCATTGCAACAATTACAAGTGACCTGTTGGTGAATGTCCATAGGCACAATCTGTATCAAAGGTGAGGATGGTCGGCCTCCTGCAGCATACCATCTAAACAAGGTAACTGCCCTTTTCCTCAAACATTACCAAAAATCAGAAAGTCTGCACTATATGTAAACTCAAGAATCTTGCCTTCTCTCTCTTCATTTTTTGTCTGTTTCATCATTGCCATCTTAATCATCATCATCCATTCATCTCATCACGCAAGCGCACTTTCCAAAAAATTGTAAGTCTCGTCTCCAAGTGAGAAATAATGAGACACCATTTACATCTGAGTCCTCCACACTGACTAAATGTGTTCACTTTCAGCCCTCTGTCTTTTCCTGATTTTCTTTCCCTTGTACTTTTTCCATTGTGTTTCTCACCAAAACGGCACTATGGCGTTGCCATTGTATAGGGAGGAGTTCCCAGACGAGGAGTCTATGAACTATATCATCAATCATGTGTTCATGCCTCGAGATTTACCAGCAGCTAGCGATTACAAGCCAGGACGTGATGCCCTTTTTCTCGACTATGTACTCGCCACGGCTCATAAATTCAGTTCGACGCTTCCTGCAGGCGCTCAACAGGATGCGTGGAACTTGATCCGTGATGCCCTATTGCGCATGTTTAAGTTCACTGCATTACAGGAAAGTAGTGAAATCTCAGGCCGGTACCTGAGACGTGAGATTCAGACCCTCCAGTCTAGTTCCAAACCAAGTAAGCTTTGTAGACTAGTTTCTATTGGTTCACTCTGCTAATATCTGGATGTTAACAGAGGGATACATTCCTATATTTGTATTTGCACAGAACGCAGCCATCTTGATTCGTTTTGAAAATCCCAAGTGGTCATTCGAAGTGTTCGAATTGATGCCCCAGAATGCGGAAGTGTACGGTACAAATGGTAGACTGAAGCGGTCGTTTCCGGATGCGTGCGTAGAAGTGCACGACGACCAGCTGCGCCAGAATGATTTCATCTCATCAACTTGCCGATTTTTGGAGACAATGTCAACCGAACTTGCTGCAAAGTCTCAAGCCTTCATTGTCAAGGCTGGCAATGTAATGGCTGAGACTAGAGATCAGAAATCACCACGCATGATTTCTCATTTTCTTGTAGCCATGCTTCTTAGCATAGGCGTAGCTGCTCCAATAACTGCGATCGAGAAACATCCTCGTGATGAAGTCATGTGGTCTCAAGCCGATAACCCTTGGCGTCGATCCTCTTTTTGGTTGATGCTCAAAGTCTCGGTTCAATTGATGCTGTATCATGAGCTTGGGGATGTAGGCCGTGATGTATACAAATCATATATGGTATACTTTATGGCTTTCACCATGAACCAAGTGGCCCAGACTGACCTGGCGCGATCTGATCGACTTCACAACATGGTTTGTAAGCTGGCCCGTCGAGTACACAAACTCGAGCGCTCGAGTAAGAACTTAAACATCAGATCTGTTCAATATGCGTCTCAAACGATTCGGAACTATGGGGAAATCCTGCAAAATCGGCATATGAAGGCAGAGACTAAAAATAGCCACGTTCTCAGCTTACAGATGATTCGGGATGGTACGAGACAGGCCCAAACTAGTTTCGAGTTTCCCGAACTTGAATCTATGATATCAGATCTCCGGGCTCCATGCCCACAACAAAAAACCACAGATATGGCAGCCATGAAACCATTCAGTGCCCTCGATAGCCTGGATGCTCTGATGGAGTTTATGGAAGACCAAGAAACATCGAAACACTCTTTAAAATTAGCTGATGTCTGGATGCGACACCCACAAACTGAACACTGGGCCGCTACCAACTCCTTATCCAGTTTGCTTCGGTTCATTAAACTATATTGGGATCTTGTATATGCCACATATATCAATGATCCTATTGCATTGTCTCGTTCCGTCCTTACGATCTTGAGACTCTGGATGACCGTCGATAAGATTGCCTCCTCAAAGCTTCCCGCAATTTTGAGGTACAGTCCGTCTTTACCTTCGGACTGTTTCCGTAACCTGATCCTCTACGATGTTGAGGATTATGAACTTCTGCATGATCTGGAAACCTATGTCTCCGAGCGCCATGATGCGGACTTTCCTGGATTTTCGTATGTTGTCGGCCATTTTGGAGAGACCTGCCATATAAATTGTGAAGTATATGACAGCGACTCAGGCTACGCTTGGCGGCTGGCTGTGATCCAAAGAACTATGCAAGAGCGACGGGACCTCAAAGCAAACGAGCTTTCCAAGAAGAAAGAGCTGTACGCTGACCTCAAAAAACGAGCCAAAGTCATGGACTGTCAGCGCGACCAGGTCATACAGACAGACCGGGATGGCCACGAATATGTCATTGTCAAGCATTCCAGGCTCTGTGAAAAGTGCCTTCTTATACACCAAGCTGAAGGAATGACGATTGCTCGTGAAGAAAGACTTCTCCCAGAGCTCTATGAACAGCAGAAATGTTTTGTTGTTGAGCTAAATCCCCCTGAAGCTCTGGTAATCTGGAGAGAAGCAACCATGTTTCTCCACGAAAAGGTGCTTGGGGTTGATTACCACAATAGTGGTAGACCGCATTGCGAAGTCACAGTATATTCCCGGAAGTTCCTGCAGCTATATGTCATCCAAAATAACATTTCCATTGCAACATCGACGAAACCTCATTCAAATACTCATCGCAAAGGCATTGATTTGAGTACTGCCACATTGGATGACGTTCTTGTAGCCCATGCTGCAAGGTGGCAGTATCATGACCATTGCACGAATAAGTTCTATGCTGCTGTTCCTTTTGAAGGCAGTATGTCGGATAAGATTTTCAAGTCTTTACGATTCCAAATGCCTCCCTCTTCACAATCACTAGACAAGTTTGTGGCGCGCCGGAAGTTTGGTGGTGATTTACCCTCCTTAGGAAACCCGAATCAAGCAATCGCTGGATTGTCTCAATGTCCGAAGCATCTCGTACCCGAAGAGTTTTACACTTTAGCTTCCATACCATTCGGGCCTAACCTACAATGGCCAAATATTTTGCTTCAGATTGCATCGCCGCAGATTGACCTCAACAAAGAGGAAGCCCGGGTAGTTATTTTCCAATGCTTGTACCAGACTGGCACGCCTAGTGAAGATTCGGTGCGATTTGCTCATCAGGCCGTCACAGAAACACTTGGACACAATCTGGTCTCCGCTTGCGCAATCTTGATCAGCAAGATACAAGATAACTGGGCCTGTACAACATTGATGTCCATCATAATTTCTACTCTTACTCGTTTAGCCCATATTGGGTTGTCCAAATTAAGTGAATTATTGATCTTTAACATCCAGCGTCAGTTGAGTTTGGCTCGGGCTACCTGTCGTTCGTGGTCCAATAAGCTGAGCGATAAGATTAAGAATGGCGACTCTGATCATATGGTTCAGGAGAAAAGGAATGAAAGTGTTTTACTGATGGCTGATACTTTCTGTTTACCACGCCATTTGAACCGCCAGATGATGTCCACGGAGGACTGGGTGGTAGAGTACCTCGAAACCTGTATCCTCACAGCAGATGTCAATACAAAAGGAATGCCTATCATCATGAGGTCAGTCATGGGGAGATGGTCAATCACCAAGCTCGGCTTGCTGGATTACCTACTCAAGGAGGTAGAGACAGATGGTACTGCTGTTTACCGTGCGGTCAAACAGTATTGGTCAGCCTTCGATCCTACAACAGAATGGGATCTGCTCTACCATAGCGATTGGTATAGTCATTACCTTGTATGCGAAAGCGGCGAGCACATCGTACAGTTTGATATCCTGGGCGGGGTCCTGACTGTAGATGGAGTTCCAGCTAAAACGCTTCCTGACAAAATCAGGTTGCATCCTGTATTCAAGGCCATTTTTGGGGCCGGAATGTTTGAAGTTGTGCCCTCCACTCTCACTGCTCAGGGATACTCTGTCATGGCTCGCCAGCCCATACATGGCCATCAAGTTCACATTGCTTCCAGTCTTAGGGTGTATGGAGATGAACTCCAAGTTGGCATTGGCTTGGTTGACAACGAAAATGTCCGGCGTGATCTTCTCCCTAAGACAATGTTCAGGCGGTTCTTCTCTGAAAATCTGATTGATGGCTATACCCACTGGTTCAATCAAAAAACCGGGCATATAGAATTCTGGCGTTTAAACCAAGTCTTTTCTCGAAAAATTGATGACTGCATCCTGTACCGAAAGCCGCGGTTCAATCAGGTCTTCTGGGAGCTCTCTGACACCAAACGCACTATGGTTCCTCGGGGTACCCAATCATTTAATCTTGTAGAGGTAGTCCGCCCACTAGAGCCGGACGATCATTACATTGAAGTTTTCTTGAGCAAAAAGCCTGACAACTTTGTGATCCATTTGGTGCGGGCGAACTTGTCATTTTATATACCACAAGGCGAATCAGAATTCATGAGCGAGCAGTTCAGATACATGAAGTTAAGTCCCGGAGAATCTTTGGGTACTCTATTTGGAATAAAGAACAAGCTGTTGCTCCGTCACCTGACAGATCAGACGAGAGCTAAAGTTCTGGTGCTGGGTGGTTACGTAACTACAGACGCTGAGTCGAAACCTTCAGAACCCCGGCATCAGATAAGACCTTCCGACAAGTCTCGTGTTCACGTTTATGATGTTGACTTCATCCTCGGCCGCCTCATTGATAATGGAACTCTACTGGACAAGATCTATCTAGCATACCTTCACGCCATTTCCACTCTGCATTGCCGTCCTGACACTTTGACCGGAGTGACAGGAACAGAGAGAGCATTGGAAATCCTTCAGTCTGCAGCCATACAGTCTGCCATAGCCATCCCGCTCAATGTAGAAGAAATTCTTGTTCAAATAGTGTCTTTGGCACCAAAGCGGCACTTCTATCCTCATGACATGAAGATAATGCAAGATGTGGCATGGTGTAATGATTTGGATGCTTACTCACAACATGATAGCTATCGGATCATAGTCGAAGATCTATATAACAAGGTCATATCCATTGACTTCCTTTACAACAGGCCCAAAACTAAGAAGATAGAGTTTGCGGGATCTCGCTTTCTTGCCGAGAGGGCTCTTGTTAAATCGACTGAGTATCATGTCACTGGTATCGGCCCGTCGATACTCGAAGACACTTTTGATGACATACCCTATACCATACAATGTCCTTATACCAGCGATTCATTCTTACGCTGTTACCGGGCTACTTCTGCTGCTTTCCACGGCACCTTGCTCTATTCGAGTAAACGATTCAAGGCAGAGATCGAGATTGAGAGGTTGTGGCAGCTTTTGCGCATGGCAGAAGCTATTCATTCTACAGTGACTCTATCAGAAGAGCCTTCGTACATATTCTATGCCAAGGAAATGCTTGTTGACACCTCCATTATCTTCCGCAATCTCATCATTATCATTGAGCAAATTCGCTCCAAAACGGCTGCGGGTGGCTTGATTGCACTGTCGGACTTTGCCTACTTTCTGGGTTCATTGGCTTTGGACAAAAGTGTCTCTGGGGAACTAATGTCAATTTTCCTGTGGGTATGGCATCAGGGTTCCAGTCAGCCGAAGTACATGGATTACGTTGTTAACTTTAGTGTTGAACTTCATCCAAAAGATGGGTTTCAACCTAACGTTGGAGATACTCGCAGCTTCATCATGCAAAGTTGTTTGGAAGAAGAGCGTAGTCCTCATCTTGGAGGCGCTTGGCCAAAAATATTCGTTCCTGATACATTACATCACCTCGCCTACCAAAGAGCCCTGAAAGAACGTCAAAGGGAAGCCGCAGAATATCTTGTCAAAGAGCTAAAGAGCCAATTTCCAATTCTGAGACCAAATTACGATGGACTTCCTGGTACTAAATGGTTTCAAACGGAACTCATCAAGGCTTTCCTTGATCCTATGTTCGAGTCTTGGTACCGTAACCATATGCTGTTGTCCTTCCTGAAGTTCCTCAGCACCAGCGTCACGAACTGGTCACGTTGTATTGCTACCAACAAAGTTGAGTTAAAGTATCAGTCTCCACAATGCTTAGCTCCTGTTAGAAGAACGTCGTCTGCGGTCATTTCGCCAGTGTCGGAATTATTCAAGCAAAATGTTACGTCGCTTTGGAAGGTGCTGAAGGAGGGACAACCGGTGCCCGTTCCCGCAGATATAGAGCTCACACAAACTACTGTGCTTTCTGAGAAAAGCCCCAAGCAACTAGTCAATGATCTGATCAATCAGCTATCAACTGTTGCGAGGTCACCTCATCATCAGGATTATGTTGAGGATCTAAGGCACAGTAGCTTGGTTCTCGGTGACAATGAGCAGATACCTTACGTCTTAGACTCTGATGAACGGCAGATATTGGAGGTCCTTCTTCCCAAGCAATCTAGATATCATGAGGCCAATCAGGAGCTTCTTGTGCGCTTGCTACAACGGCGCAAGGATATTGTTGAACGGGCCAACAGAAACGTTGAAAGAATCTATGAGTTTTGGTGCGAAAGAAGAAACTACAACAATGCATCTGCGCCTTTCTTTTTTAGATTCAAGAGCCCCATGTTCTTCTTGTCAAAGTTAGCCTACAGTCACAGGCGCAATTCTGTGTTATCAGAAAGTTGGCATGCTGCACTGACGGCCTATGGTATTTCTTTGACTCATATTCAACGTGCGTCCCGCATGTTGGCTGCATATCTCGATGAGGATAAAGAAGGCATTATTTCCGAGCTATGTAACCCAGGACATGTCTCATGGGATCCTGCCTCGGAGCCAGATTCTCTTCTGGTGGAGGTTGAGTCCAACATCTTGATCCGTGACGTTCAGCATGATGTGGCTGAGCTGATGAAAAACCCCCCTGCCAACAAAAATACTGTCACACAGTTGAACATGGGAGAAGGAAAGTCATCGCTCATTGTACCGATTGTGGCCTCGGCGCTGGGGGACTCAACTCGGATCATTTGCATCGTGGTTGGCAAACCTCAGGCACCGCAAATGCTCCAGGGCCTGTTGGCCAAGCTTGGAAATATGGTTAATCGTCCCATCTTCATGCTTCCATACAACCGGGATATTCATCCTGATCCACAGGATGTCAAGGCTTTCGGGAAACTGTTGAAATCTTGCAAAAAGTCTGGTGGTATGCTTCTACTTCACCCAGAGCACATCCTGTCTTTGAAGTTGGCTGGTATTGAAGCCCAGTTTTCCAAAGATCGACAAGCAGTCGGAAAGGATCTTGTTCAGATCCAGGCCTATATGGATGCTTTTTCTCGCTTCATAGTCGATGAGAGTGATGAGAACTTTAGTGTCAAGTTTGAGCTTGTTTATACTATCGGTGATCAGCAACCAATCGAGGGAACTCCTGAACGCTGGGTCACACTTCATGAGATTCTTGACCTTATTCCGCAGCTAGCCAAACAAGTTCGCCAGGAGGATGTTGATTCTATTGAATACTCTCATGAGGTTCCAGGATACTTCCCTCGTATCCGTATTCTAACTGGAACAGCCATGCGTGCTTTGAACCTCAAGCTGGCCGATACCATTTGCGATAATGGTCTCTGTGGCTTCCCTATCGCCAGCCAACCTCAACAGATACGTGACCTTATCAAAGAATACATCATCAACTTTGAGGTGTCTATTGAGACTCACCAGGCTGTTGAAAGTATTGTTCGCGATGGAGGATGGAGTCAGACTAGCAAGAATGTTCTTTTTTTGCTTCGCGGGCTGATTGGATGTGGTGTGCTGAACTTTGTTTTCATGAAAAAGCGATGGCGTGTTGATTATGGACTTGACGACATTCGTATACCCGCCACTCGATTGGCTGTGCCGTATAGAGCCAAAGATAGTCCATCAGCTCGTGCAGAGTTCTCTCACCCTGATGCCGTTATGGCCTTGACTTGTCTCAGCTACTACTATGGTGGTCTCACTGATGAGCAGCTATTCCAATGTTTCAATCACCTTAAATTGACTGGACAGTCCGACGTGGAGTATGCTCGATGGACACGGGATCTTCATGAGATGCCCGAGAAATACAAGATGTACGCTGGGGTGAATCTCAAAGACCATGCTGTTTGCCTTGAGCAGATCTTCCCACGCTTACGACTCGCCAGAACTGTCGTCAACTACTTCCTGGCCAATATAGTCTTTCCTCGTGAGATGAGGGAGTTCCCCCAACGCATCTCGGCTTCTGGATGGGATCTGGCAGAGGTCAAGAAAAACCCCACTACCGGCTTCAGTGGGACCAACGATTCACGAGCACTGCTCCCACTAGATATCCGTCAACATGACCGAGACAAGCTAAAGGGCACCAATGCCCTGGTACTAAGTCATCTTCTTGGAAAACAAACAAGCGTTGCTATAATGAATCACAGTCGTGAGTCGGAAAATGAGACTGATGCGCAGTTCTTACTACGCCTTGTGGTTGGTCTTCAGATGAAACCTCGTGTTATCATTGATGTTGGTGCTCAGATTCTGGAATTGAACAACGAAGGGGTAGCCCGGCAATGGCTCAAGATGACTGAAAATGTGTCCTACAATATTCGAGCCGTTATCTTCTTCAATGACAATGACCAGCTGGTCGTAATGGACCGACAAGGCAAGATTGAGCCATTACAGACGTCGCATTATGCGGATCGGCTGGATTTTTGTCTGGTATTTATGGATGAAGCCCACGCGCGTGGGACAGATCTTAAACTTCCAAAGAACTATCAAGCGGCTGTCACTCTAGGTTCATCCCTTACCAAGGATCGCTTAACGCAGGGTACGTAACCACTATGTCTTGTTTTGATTTTCCCTTTGCTAATAAACTGATAGCTTGTATGCGTATGCGCCGTCTCGGGCACGGTCAAAATGTCGTCTTTTGTGTTCCCGTCGAAATTCAAAACAAAATTATTGCCTGCCGCCCCAACAAGGATCCTCAAGCGGAGATCACAGTCATGGATATTTTACTTTGGAGCATCCAAGAAAGCTGGAGCTTCGTGACAAACAATATCCCTCTCTGGACTCATCAAGGCATCCGCCACCGCCACGGGCTGAAGGTTCTTGGACCCACAATAAACCGTAACAAGATTATTTCTCAAGAGCAGGCCACTCAGTTCTTAGAATCTGAAGCCAAAACACTTGAGGAACGGTATAAACCACGATTCTTCAAGAGCAATAGCCACCGCTTGGCCCTTGAAGGTTATGACATGGATGAGGATGACCCGATCTTCCATCACGCCAATCGATTCACATATGATGGCCCAAGATATGCTTTGTTGGGCGAGGAACAGGAGAGAGAGCTTGCACCAGAAGCCGAAAGTGAACGGGAGATTCAACGTGCCTTGCCTGTCAAAGCAGTGGTTCCGTCTCTTGACAGTGCTCTTGTGACTTTTATCAGATCTGGCAAGTTACTTAGGTCTTGTAGAGTAAAGAGAGCCTGGGAGTGTCTGGAAGGGACTTCAATTCTAGGGGAATTCTCTCCTTCTGCCATTCCCGGTAATCTTTTGGTTACCCACTCATTTGCTCAGCCGGTCATTCTACAATCCTCTCAACAAGACAGAGGCAAATCAGCGAGCAACAATAACATCTATCTTCGGCCAGTCCAATGGGTCCTTGTCTCGCATTCCAATGCAGTGAGCTGGCCTTGCATGATTGTCATCAGCCCCTACGAAGCCCAAGGTCTTTTCCAGCTAGTCAGAACTTCCAAATTTGTTTCAATGCACATGTACACTCCACGTATCAACCAGCAGAACCCCAAGATGGAGCATCTGTGCTTGTTCCAAGTCACAGGCTGTCGCCATGCTGATTGGAATGTTGGTGGTCATTTCACTGAATATAGATTCGGGCCCAACGATGCTTATTCCGACCTCATCCGGCAACTCAACCTTTTTTCAGGCCAGTTGTACTTCCACAGTCTTTCAGAGTATCAGCATGTTTGTCAATATCTTGGCCTTTTATCTCGTAAGGCCTTGGAGTCTGAGAAGGTGTCACTTGATGGATTTATCTTGCAGGATTCTCAGGGACGAGTGGGTGGAACATCTGAATTCAGGCGCAGTCCAGTCGAATTTATCCGGCGTCTCATGCAAGCCCGTCGTGGACAGGCTAATATTGCTTATACGCATGTTGGGATGATGCTCGACAACCGTATTCTGACCAAGTTTTACTTCATGAATGACCCTAACCCTGTTGTTTGGGCGCAAGCGAGATACAAGAAGGACGGGGGTGCGGCACTGTCTGCTCGGATGCGTCTGGATACTTTGGCTGAGGGTGGTTTGTTTGTGATTATGCCAAGCTGGAAGTATCACTTGCAAGTGCTCGCTGAGAAAGAGGAGGCTGCTCGTAGGATCGAGTAAGAGACAGAGACTTTAGTCAGTGGGGTGGCGTATATGTTGGTAGACGATATGGCATGAGAAAGGTTTTTAAGAGTAGGTTTTTGGAGTCAATTGTATATCTTCCCAGAGAAATTGAATTTTAGCATTTGGGTTTTGGTTAATTTGCAGATTATGATTATACTGGATTGCGTAGAATTGCAACTCTACTGATTATTTACCAACGCAAACCTTTGGATAAGGTAACTTGGGGATCTTTATTTTGCGGATAAGTTCAATATAAATTCAAAATTTTCAGTACATGAGAACTATAATTGATGATTGTGACAAATCAACTTTTTTGAGCTTGCCGATGCAATGAAGCTCGATATGACTCTAACCCCACGATAGGACGAAGATTCTTATGTAAAATGAATTAGGGTCTTGACATGCAGATAATTTCGATGAAACTTTCATATATTTCTCAAAGTGAGTAGTTACCTAATGGAACAGACAGTGTGCACAGCTTGTTTTTGATTTCTGCATTCTTACTTTAAAGTTGGGGTCGAGTTTTGTTACCACGCTACGAATAATAGGTATCTACGAAGAGCATCAAGAACTGTGTCTGCGCAAAGGTTATCGCATGGGGTCATTAACCCTACAGATATCATGAATCAACTACAAAACATCTGGAGGACTCAGCCTCACAACTGTCATCGGCCAGATATGGGCTCCGCGATCACGAACAAAGATCGCCAGCCTCTCCAACGTCTACCACAGTCAATCGGCCCTCCTTGGAGACAGAACTACGATGTCACGATCCCTCTAGTTATGCCTACACCGTCACCGCCGACAATTCAGCACCCAGCCATGTACACAAATACATACCTTGGCTATGGGTATGGGCACGAGCACCATACGGATAATACCTCGTTCTCCAAAACGTCCATTTCACCGATTGGAAATCAGCGGTCGGCTTCCCCGCTTCCCGATGTTGCGTATAATGGTTCCTTTGACACAGGTTCTGGCTCCGAGAGTCTGGCTCGCTACGCTGCTTTTCATCGCATCCAGCAGCTTCGTGGGAATAGAAATGTGTCGCCGGCGTTATCTTTGTCGTCCCCCCCGGGTCTCCGGGCGGAAATAATCAGAAGACAGACGTCAACGCCGGCGATTATCAGCCCGCAGCCCATTCGGCCAGCGGATCAGCCGAAGATACTAAGAGCCCCTCCGGGATATTCATCGACGCCCGACGAGGCAAGGTGGCAGCAAAGGCAGATATCGAGAATAGAAACGCCAATTTGTCGGCTGACGGAGGACCCGTATAAGATGTCTAAGTTGTTGCGGGGGTTGATGGAGAAAATTCATGGAGAGAATCCAAAGGAAAAGCCACGGTCCAAGGATGAAGAAGAGAAGCCGTTGATTCTCCCGGATATATTTAGAGGTCCGGGGCCCCATCAATTTTTGTTGTTACCGGCGCCGTTGGTGGCGGAGGGGAACAGGTACATTTTGCGGTTGGAGTACATTATCAAGCGACTGAGGACGCTGCAGGATATGACCAGAGATGATTTAGAAGGTGATGGATTTTGGCGGATGATTAACAGGTTTCCGGTGGTATCGTACAGGATCTTTGAAAAGTTGATGAAGGAGCACCCGTGGGTGAGAGAGTATATTCATCAGCGGGTGTTGGACAATGTGTTTGGATTTCCTATTGATGTTTGGCAGGATAAGCGGGCTCGTGGCGAGAAATGGATGGTTACGCGTGCGCTGTGATTGAGCAAATGGGGATCTAGATGATACTAGTAGATATTCTTTTTGATTTTAGATAGGCATTAAACTGAATCTTTTTTTTTCCACAGTCTGTTGTGTGTTGTGGTTAATGTTGATATTTATCTTAAATGGCATCTTAATTTCCTAACTGGGAATGGCATCCATGCGGGCTTAGTGGTGTAACATACAAAACGTTGCTGAATGTCCTTATTTTGATAATCATGAGATATAACAGAAAATAAATATTAATCTAACTTGAAAAATTAAATCTCGGGCTTGCTTCATCCAAAAAGATGTCTAACGCTGAGTCTATTCCCGTAAATCTATGAATAGGGATAGGGTTGGACCTACCTTTTTCATGTCTGACCTTCGTTTGCTTAGGGGACAAATGCGATTAAGAAAAGAAAGAGTGTCAGTCACGTGGACCACAAACTAGGTGAAATTGTTTTTAAAATCCAAAATCTTCATCCTCAACCTTTCTACTTGCTTTCTTTTTCTTAACACACTGGATTTGACTTAGTATCACTCCAATTACTTCAATACATTACAGTATGTTCACATCTATTGATTGATATGTTACATTTATAAATAGATAAAATACTAACCTCTTTGTTATATTTCTAGGGTTATCCTTACCACAACGCAAAACAAGCGATGACATGTATTGAGCTTGAGTCCGACGACACCCTTCTTCAAAGCGCCCAGGCCATTGCCATGAAGCAGACCCATTCCGAGTCTGCTTCCACCCAAGCTAGTAACTGCCAGATCTCTTCAAACACCATAGTAACTAGTACCTCAGAGTCAACCGCTGACTCTGACGCTGCCAGACTCTGCTTGGGATCCCCATGTGCTCCAGAGCTGGCTCGGCCTGATAGTGGCGAGCAGACTATTGGGACATCTAGTCAGGGCCTGCAAGAAGGTGGACAAAGTTCGAGAGGCGCCAAGGAGCATAGTCTTATCCTACATTTACAGGTGTATACTAGGATAGCTTTTAGTCAACGCCGGGTGTTTGCGTGTCCGGGAGATGCTGCTCGGCGGGTACTCTGGAGGCGGAGGTTGCAGGAAAGCCGCCAATCCTGCCTTTAGGAAGTTTCATATTCCGAGAAGAAATATGTGGACTTTTAACTCAACATGCAAATTACACTTCAGTTGGTGGTTCTGCTTCATGAATCTATCACGTATCCAAACGATTCAGCAAGCTCTCCGATTCCTTCACAACGACGCCCAGTAGTTTTTCTCTAAAGTTTCAACAGACCTCATGACAGGGTTTGTGAAGTAGCTTTAGAAGCTCAGAGTTTTGCATATCACTACGGATATCATCTGGTCTTGTGCTTCGACACGTATCTTGCTTGGTCGTGGCTAGCTGCGTAGGAGTCAAATTAGAGTCACGATGCGGGACACAGGCGGACAGAAGGTTTCTCATCACTTCAAAATTCCATCTCATCATAGAGCTTTGCGTGCCATATAGGTTTATCTTAATGTTGAATTTTTAGATTGCACTTAGTTTGCGTCATCTGGTACCTGATGTGTAGTGACCTGATCAGAGGTGATATTGATTGCGTATATAGATGTTAATTGACCACTAAACCACCGTTATAAATTATCAACTATCTCGCGCGGGGTCCAAAGAACAGAACAAACTATTGCCAAGTCAAGTATAATTTTCATTGAGAAATTTCATAACTTGAAGGGTTCCAATTTGGAAAGAATATCGAGGAAGGAAAGAATGACTAGTCACGTGAACTGCAAAAATATGATTTTATTGTGAGTTCTGTTTCAATTGAGATTTAGCAGTTCGGTTCCTTACACTTTTCTCCTCTATACCTCGTTCTCTACCAATTTACTTTTCGGCTACTCGAAGGTTGGTGACCCGTGTGACTGAGAAAACATTCTGAAGCCATGATTGCGTCTGATCGGATGTCTTGAATGGCTGAATTTCTAATATTGACATCTTGATTGTTCTTACCATCGCATCATCTGACTGCCCCTTTCTTTTTCTATAGTATATTCCATGATGGGCCGCATGAAGAAAAAAGCATCCAAGAAAAAACAAGATGGCAGCCGCAGTGTAACTGCATCTGCGCTGTTGACACAGAACCTACGCCGTCACACCCCAAGCCTCAGATTTGAGAGTCAACGCCTGATTTGGTTGATAACGATCCCCCCTACGTATCACTTTCGGACGGAACTCAGTTTGGGCATGAGTGCATGAATATTGAATTGCCCAACGGCGAAATCTCCCAACCAACTCTGAGAATGATGTTCTGGATGGCCACCAGAGTCAATAAGTGTACCAAAAACGAACTGAAATCAACTGATCCCGAAAGTGTCGCCGAGATCTATGCGTTTATAGTCATGCTTGCAATGTTAAAATGGGCCCACGACACCTTCCTTGGCAGAAAAGGCGGATGTCAGCCATACGTGTTGCTGAGATGTTTGCAAGCTTTGAATCCAATAACAACTAAAGACAAGTGATTTCAGGAATTTGGTTATACTCTGGGCCATATGTGGGATATTTTCAAGTGGAGCCGACTGCACCGCCCTCCTTTGACTATGGCACATTTCAAGGGACGTCATCCTCGCCTCCACAACGCTCCTGTCAATCTCAAAATCGACCAGGTCTGGTCACGAGACTAATACGGCGATTCAGTCATCCGTCATTGGCCTTTCGAATTTGCGTATTTTCTCGATGTGGATCGTTTACCAGCTGTCGACGGGAGGCCAGAATGGCCATGGTCAAGATGGACCGATACGCATGTCCAGGTTCCTTGTGCCAGAGGGTGAGAGCGACGGAGTCTTCCTCTGGCCAAAACCAAGGTTAAGATCAAGCTATTTGTCTGCAGATATCACCTAAGCCTCATGAGAAAGCAACAGTCTTGGTGGACGTCTCGCAACATGTTGACAGTCAATGAGGCTCACGAGGTCTGGGTGCAATATACCCAATGGGGACTAACCCCTGAAATTGACTTTATCACTGGCAAATTTGAATATTCTTGCAGTTTGCCTGCCATGTACCCAGAGCACAATCAGGAATTTGTCAACCTTTTCTCTCGGCGAGGGACACATATTGGGATACCTCCTGGTGATGGCCCGTTAATGAAGGTGCCTTGCGACGTCGTTGATCCGATTTCGATAATCAGGATTCCTTCCCACGAGCTTGGGAGTTTCAAGGCCCAGAGAGCTACACCACATGCTTCTCAGCCTGAGGACATATTTCAAAAAGCTTCCAATGATGAGGATTCCACTAATTATGAAGGTAAAACGTCCTCGACTGTCGCATCTCCAGCTGTATCCCCGGAATTTCCGGATACAACACGTTCTGCTTCACCTTCTCTAGATGTCAAAATTCCCAGTGATAAAATTAGATCTGCTACGCTTTATAGAAAGGCTGGGCTTCCTTGCCCTTCTCCTTCAGTGCCATCTTCATTGGCCTCGAGCTTTGAAAATCCAGTAGTAGGATTAGCTACAGAACAGTTTCTTGCATGTCTCTGGATTAACCGAAACCGACGGCTTTCCTCCCGCTCCAATCTATCTCATTCGGTCTCAGCGAGTAAAGGGAAATTGATGTCTGATGAACATTCTGCTGCCAAAGAGTCGCCACCAAATGACTTACCAAAATATGGCATTCTAAAAAAGATAAAGTCACCGGTTAAGGAACCTAATTTCTTGTCTTCAGTCGGTCACATTTAGTATGGTTTTTTAGTCTCAACGCCCTTGGTCCTGTCCCTTGACCCGCCCAGAGGATCCCTAGACATGAATCCCCACGCATCATCAAATGAGAATAGGAAGGATGAAACTGTCTCAGGAGAGGAAACCTACAGTAACTCTAGCATAGGCGGCGAAGGCAGACGTGATCAAAACAGACCCTTTAGTTTCGTTTCGTCTGATGAGAAATCTGTCGCTAGTCCTAGTTTGTTTGAGGGACTTCATCTCACAGACCGCAAAGAACCTGCTTTTGAAGATGAAGATGTGCCGGCTAGACGGTCTCCCAAGCACGAAGCCAAGCCATGATCTCCAAATGTCTCGAATAGTTCATCATCTTTAGGGACATACTTCGCCCGAAGCTCAACCCGAGAACCAGGAGTTCTTTTCAAGACAAAGCTAAACTAAGTCAGTCTCAGCCCGGCCACTCTCAACATTCCTCTTCATTGCCAAGAGTGCTTGAGCAACAATTTGCCTCCGAAGATATTTCACAATCTCAAACTGAATCAGACGATAGGTCGTCACCGATAGATATGGGCGTTCAACCTCACATTCATGATGGTCAAAAACTTACACCGGTGCCAAAGAAGACATTTTCCCTAGAACCCAAACCTGAGCCGGAGACTGATGCCAAATTCCAGATAGATAAGGGCTCTAGCAAAATTCAAGAGCATGCTCTGAGCTCTAGCATACTGCCAGTAGAATACCTGGACATGTTCATGATCGAAGATCGCTTTCTTGACTGGATGTGTCCCAAGTTCCCAAAGACATTACTGAGATCCAAGATACCAAGAGAACAGCAAATCGTCGATTGCTTCAAGAAATATAAGTGTATGGGGGGACTCAAAAAAGACATGGACTCGTTGGTGGAGGCTCTAGCACATGATCTGTCGGCCTATCCGATGGAGACTACGCGGGAAATGTTCAGTCTGACGACACGGCTAGTGGATTACTTTAGGGGGCGCAAGCGTCAGTTTCCCTACTTTGGGTGAGAGTCGGTAGCGTTCACTTGCTGTACGTGGGTGGTGTTGAGTTGTCTGAGTGCGAAGATTATTGAGTTTTTGGATAAGGAGCTGTTGGAGGTGTATTTGCGGGGGGAGATAGTTTTGGATGAAGTTTTTGGAAAAGAGAGCAGTAGTGTTTGAGTCTGAGTCTGAGAAGTTGAATATGAAACATTTTGAATAAATCATAGAATTTAGTCTGTTGTGAAATCTAGAATAATGCTTATATTTGACCATACATGTGTACAATTATTAGGGGGGCATTGGTGATGTCAGTCTTCAAGCTAGGGTCTGACTAACCCCCCCTGCGCCATGTAACGTCTTGGAGTTTTCCATATCCGGCAATGGAATTGCCTAAAAAGGTCATGGACACTGACATACTGACATCTGATGTGTTGTCAATTATTGATGACGCATGCCAGGAAAGAATGAATTTGACTACAGTTTGGAATTTACTTTCTCAATAGAGGAAGAACGCGGGGAAAAGGTGAAGAGCAAAAGGTATTGGAACCGCGAATATATATCAGTGCTGGAGTGGTTTAACTGCGGGATAGATAATAGCATATTCTGGTCACATGGATTAAAAAGTCTTACAATACTTTCAGCGCATAGATTGAGGCGATTATGATTCGGCTTTGTCGATCTTGTGCGAAGCTGGTTCAGTCTTGGGCATGATTGCATGAAACACATGGCATTTGTTCGGAAGCTTAAAGATGTATTCCACCCAGTTATCCCGGGTAACTTGGATATTGATGAGGAAGATGTGGACGAACTTTCACATGCGCTTGAGAAAGAAAAGGACCAGAGGCAAAAGAAAAGTTATTAGTTCACAAGTCGAGTCTCCTGTTATTAGTTCTTCGTCATCGCTAGCAGCAGGACATTCAAATGCCCCAATCACGGCTATTAGTCAACAGCATCAAACCGAGAATGCCAAACATGACGATGCCATTTGACTAGCAAAAGAAGAAAAGGAAATGCCCCAAAAACCTCAAAAAAAAGCCAAAAAGACCTCCCTACCATAGATTTGTTTCGAAGGACGCTACATGGATCTCAACTCCAAACGCCGATGGCAAACTCCCCCAACGACTCCACCCGACGCCCCATCCTCTCCGCGCCGTCGACTCTATTTCTATTTCCGGCTAACCGCATTCCAGAAGCACGGCGTGTCTTATCAGGATCACATCAGTGTCCAGCCGATGCACGTGGTAAAGGAGATCATACGGGTCATTATTTAGTAATATGGGGAGGCTGATGAAGGAGAGGAAGCGGGGTTGGATTTGACGGCGGAGGAGGATGGAGAGCGACATGGGGAGTGGGTGTGAACTTTCCTGTTTAGGAACCTGGGTGCCGAGGTGGTTGGGTATGTAGACAGAAATTTGGATGTCTTGTGAGATAGGAGGGTATGATTTGGACATGGCGACTTGGGATGGTAATGTATATGAGCATGCATTGGAGCACCTCTGAAGAGTTTGACCTTTTGCTTTGTTATTTTTATTAACTATTGCATCGCAATTCATATATTTGGAAGAAATTGAGGGACTCATGAATATATGAGGTGTTGAGCCAAAGACACTAAACCCATCCGTGACCAATGGTTCGATCAACCACCACCGCCCGCCGCCCAGAAGGTCCTGTATAAATACTCCCCTGAAATCATCAGCGAGCTCCTCGAGCTCCATGTCAACCTGGTCATTCCTGGGGCCAATAATATCCGCGGCCGAGCGGTACCTCTGTACTATGCCATGTTGGAACTCGGGCCGACCCCTCCGCGGTCCGTATTTGACAACTCGCTTAACCGCCGGTGGTTCCCGTGGATCGTCACGATATTGAAGCAGCCAAAATTCTACGATGTTGATAACAAGAACCCGCCGGTCCTGGAGTGGCCGTGACTGGAGTGGGCAAGGCATTGGCCATGTTCTCCGCAGATTATCTACCCGGCACGCAGCATACCGAAGAAGCTTAAGATGCTGGGAGCTAGGGAAAGTATGTTGGAGGGTGATGAGAGGGAGAAATTGAGAAAGATTTACAAGAGGACAAAGGCAAAGGAGAAGAAGGGAAAGGGGGCGAGGTCAGAGGATTCGGCTGGTCCAGTGGATTATGGAAAGCCAATGGCACTGACTGTGGATAAAGTTGGAAGAGGCCGTGTCAGGAAAGATAGGACGAACATGGAATCCGAAGGAAAGTTGGAATCTAGAAGAGAAGCCCAAGATGTCTCAATCTGTGGAGAAGGCTATGAAAGATAAGCCTTTGGGCTTTCTACTTGTTACTATGTCCTCAAAGCAGATTACCCCCACGGCCAGATGACCTGCCGCCAATCAAGGATTCTAGTCCGGTAGCTTCAAATACTGAGTCTGGAAAAGTTGAGGTTAAAGCTCCGGCAAAACAGAAAAAGACAAATACAACAACTGCTCGGCCTAAACCCAAAATTCTCGCATCTCCAGCACAGGCCGCTGCGATGACTCCAGCCAAGAAACGGCAAAACAGAAAGAAGAAGTTAAAGGCTAAAGGCATTGAAACAATTGTTCCAATCATCCCTTTCACTGCCAAGTCTGTTCTGACCAATGTGTCTCTGGAACTGAATTTAGGCCAAGCCAAAAACAATGAGTCCACTAAACAAGCTACTGACAGAGTATCTGCGCCATTTTCTGTACTAGAGTCTAAACTCTTGGGATTCTGTGCCGACAAATGAACCCCAATCTGGTGTGGCTTCTCAAAAAAACTTCCAAGGGCAAAGAAAAGCAACTTCCGGAACCTGAAAGAGCCGCCAACCTTCCTGGTGTGTCGGAAACGCAAGGATCCTCTTCATGACCCAAGCATCTAGATGCTCTTTTTAACGAACTAGATTCAATATTCAAAACTATAGCCCAAAGTATCTAGGCATCTGGACCGTACTCGGATCTTGGCTGAGATGAGCTGCTTGCTGAGATTCTAAAATATATAAAAGGGCTGCGGAAACAACATCCTGTTCTAGATATCATCATGTCTGACCAAGACACTTCAGCTAGATTCAGAGTCTGTCACATTGTTCATCATGGGACAGGCAATGAAGAACAATATCTCACCCGTGTCGCCATGGATTTCCGGGAGCGCCATCTCTAAGATGTCGTTCATTGCAAAGTTGTGGAATGACCTTGGATACCAAGCGTATATGGATCCGTCCAAAGATGCCCAATTTGCGGCCTGGCTTGAAGAAGATCCTCCGCGGAAACAAGGAAATAACAAATCAAAGAAAGACTTGGGGTCGGATAATCCCGTCTCATTTTTGCCTTCCAACCATGGACTCAACGATGTTTACAACCCGGACTTTAGCTACATGGATGAGATCCGGTTCGACGGGAAACTCTGTATGCCAATTTCAAGGAGCAAGCTTACGAAGACAAAGACAGTCTCGAGGCCTTTCTCTGCCGCGACCGCAAGGGCGAGAAGCTTGCCATATTCGACTTAATGAAACGCATCAACTCCGACCTGATCATGAAATGCCAAAAGCTTGTCTCCAATGCCTTCGAAACCATCAAAAGCCTGGTCTACTGCAATGTCCGGATTCCAAATGCTTGGGTTGTGCTACCGCCAGCGTTCATGCACTATTACCCCTCTCCGCGTCTCCAGGCACTTCTTCGGCAGTTCCCCTTCATCTAGCGGTCTATCGTGCACATCGTGGCTCCCTCAGATATCCTCAACATCCCTGTCCTCATTTGACCCGCGCATTATAGCGTGGCTCTGATTCAGCTCGCCGAGGCGCATCTGTACCGGGCAATTCACATCTTGTGGTATCTGCAGGCTGAGAGGGAGCAGGTTGTTCTGCACGAACGGGAGTAGCTCCAGCCTGTCATTGAGGCTTGCAGCGATGCACGGATGGAAGAGGTCTTGGCGATGTTTGAACGTAGTTCACATATCTTTGGGGGATTGACATATTTGAGTGTAGATGCTTGCGAGATAACTTTCCGTGCTCCGCGGAGGATGAAGAAGGCGAAGAACCTTATGTTTATGCTGAGGAAAGGCAATGATCAGTGGTGTCCTCTCTGTGAAGACTATGGCCGGTCACAGTCGTTTGTTTCCGTCGACTAGTGACTGGTGTACATAGATTCAATACGTAATTCCATGATGCAACAAAAAAAAATAATATGCATAATTTTGCCTACCAAGATGTCAAATAGATGAAAAAGAAAATGCTATGAGGCTTGGAGTTTTTCCTGTTGATCCTGGACATTAAGTGGTTATCACAAGGGTTAAAATGGCAGATTTAAGGGTCTGTCTGTGAGCTCTAGCGCCACATTACAACCAGTCACACAAAGCTAGATGTGGCGCACATTCCAACGCGCCCGCCAACCAACAATGTCAGACAAGGTAAAGCTGCAAGCTTGCATCCACGCGCGCTGCAAAATCCAAATTATCGCGGGAATCTAATCTGCATTTTTTTTTTTGATGACCGGCGGCATAGCTTGCACTTGCTCAACTTCGCATCCCAGCTTCTTCGACCAGATACCCACGGCCAGAGAAAAAAAAAAATTTTCTTCACCCCCCGTCCGGAGCACCGAATTAAGGCCCTACGAGAGCTTGCCAATTGGGTAAAGGAAAAAAAAAAGTTACTGTTTTACTCTCTTCTTGTGAAGCTTTTTTCTTTATTTTCTTGTTTCTCACGACAGCCTCATCTTGCAAGGCTGTTTGTTTCTCTTTACGAGATTGTTACAAACGCTGTTTGAGCGAACAGCGCCGATAAAAGGTTGCTGGACTTCGTTGTTCGTGTGTAGTGTTGACATCTCGACTGGTCCGCCATCACAGCACAACAAACCCTCGCTTACGCCCCAGTCAAAACTTCTACATCGACCCGAAACCCCAAAATCAACAATTTCCGTCATCTTTTCCAATATCTACAATAAACCGTAATACACATCTCATAATGGAAGGCCAACTACAACCACAGGCCTTTGTATCCTCCTTTGCGCCCCGCCTGCGCACCTACAACAACGCCCTCCTTACCCCCTCCACTCCCGCCGCCACCACCAACGCCGTCGCCAGCGGTCGCACGACCAAGCGCGGCACTACTATTATCAACTATGCCGAGGACGGCTACGATGATGTATTCGAAGACGAATCTGACAACCCGCGCCGCCGCGGAAACCCCGTTCGTTCCTCGCGCCTCGCCGCCCAGCAAGATGATGGCTCCTCCGCGAAACAAGACTGGACGGACTCGGTTGGGTTGGAGACGTCGGAGCCTGTTGATGTTCAGCCGATCTGGCGTGATTGGACGCGCTATCGTATGGTTCGGACGGATCAGCAAAATGCTTCCCAGGCTGCTCTTCCGTTGACTTTGATTCCCATCCGGATTGATGTGGATGTGCCTTCTTTTACTCCCGATAGAGCATTCCCTGTGATGCCGAATATGACTGCGGGGCTTGATATGTCACTTCCTCAGTTCCGGGCACAGGAACCTACGGCACCATATAAGTTGCAGGACTTTTTCCTGTGGAATTTGCACGAGACTTTGATTACGACGGACCAGTTTGCGCAAACTCTTGTTATGGACTTGGATTTGCCGAACCGGCCACAAATGGTTGCAGAGATTAGCCGACAAATCCGGACACAGCTGGAGGAATACGCTGGTGTTGCCCTCCACCCGCTCTTCCGGTCACAGCAGATTACCGACTCACATCCCGCCAATGTCGAAGCTTCTACCTCCGAATCGACAGCACAGAAACCAGCAGTCACAGCCACTGCCACGATGATTGCCCCCGAAAATGACGAATACAACCCGGACGACACCTACCGCTGCATTATCTCGATTGAATTGATATTGTCAACAGTGTTATACACCGACAAATTTGAGTGGTCCCTTTCTCATCCCGCAGGAACTGCTGAATTGTTTGCGAAGCAGACGTGTGCCGATCTTGGCCTGACGGGTGAATGGATCCCTGCTCTAACACATGCTATCTACGAAGCTGTTTTGAAGCTGAAGAAGGAGGCTTGTGAGTCTGGTGGTTGGGGCGCGCAAGAACACAACAACGATGCGGCCCCCGAGACGGTTGCTGGATGGCGTTTCGACCCCGAAAACCTTGGTGAGACGTGGGAACCTAAGATCGAATACCTCACCAAGGAAGAGATTGAGAAACGGGAAGGTGACCGTGAGCGGCAACTGCGCCGTCTGCGCCGCGAGACGGCTCGCTTCAGCAACAATACCGGCTCCTCTATTGCCGTGCCGTTTGCCGGTTTTGGGGCCGTTGTGGAGGCCGAGGAGGAGAGAATGGGCAGAGGAGAGCGCCGGAAGACCAAGAGGCGATTCCGGAGTTTATCTCCCAATGGGAGGGGTGGGACGCCGGGGGCTAGAGGGACGCCAGATGGTGGGTATGCGCTGGCGATGACAGATATGGAACGGGCAACGTGGAGATGTTCACACTGCAAGGTGTGGGGATCAAGTGTTTGGGCAGTGCGTGATGGACCGACAGGACCAAAGGTACGTGGGATTTTCGGGAACGGATGTACTTCAGGCTTGAATGTATCACTAACACTTGTCTGTAGACTCTTTGCAACAACTGCGGGCTTTGCTACGAACGCGATAGTGACCTGCCACGACAAATGAAGAATCTTCATTTGACTGACGTACGGGTGATATGATCAAGTATCGCACTAAGAAGTAATCCGGAGTCATAATTGGGCGAGCAAATTGGGGGGTGTCCTGGGAGGTTTTGGCGTTCATCGTGTTCTTTTTTGTGGGTGATATCTGGCAGGCGATGGGAAGACTATTGTATGTGATCGGATCTTTCGGTATCGGCTCGGATGGAATGGGTTTGGATTTTTTTAATTTGATTATGTTTGGGTGTTTTTTTTTTAGGTTAGGGTTATGTTAAGATTTGTGATTTGATGACTGTAAGAACAAGATTGTCTCGTGATGTGTACTTTTTCAAATCATTGGGACAGTATGTGATTAATGCTGGCAATCAGACTCGGGGTTATTGTAAGTTCATTCTAAATTCTTGAGTCTATTCACGTTATTGTGTTATCTTGATTTTGTCTGTCAAACACAATCCGCCTTGCGCGTGGCCCCGGTCCATTGACGTCCTGTTCCGGTGTAAGCTGCCTATTTAGTCCAGGATGGTAATTTCCATTTTTGTCTCGCCGGACGACGCATCGGGCGATCATCATAAATATTGAGGCTGCAGTTGTCAAGTATGAAGATGTAAAGAGATTATAGAGTCCACATCATGCAGAAATGTAGATACAGACATCAATTTCTACACACAATCATGCCCCGATCAACCCGTCAATCCACCGGCCGCTCCCTCGGCAAAGTCAAGAAGAGCAAAGCGCGCAAAGAGAAAAATAACATCCCCAAAGACCCCGAAGTCCTCGCTACCGAACTCGCCAGAAATGATGCCGCGCTATATTTCGACATTACGAACCCCGCCTATAGCTTCCTTAGCAAATGGTACTACTCGCCCTTCCGCGACGATAAGAACCCCGACATCATCTACCAAACCGCCGAAAAGTAACACAATTCTCTCTCCAGTTATATCCTGAACAAATATAATTCCGCAGACACCTAACAAAATGCTAACGTACCCACATTCACAACTACATGATGTACCACAAAGCCCTCCTCTTCGCCCCCTCCTACGCCCATACCATCCTCACTGCGTCCCCTCGCGACACCAAGCGCTTCGGCCGCGCCCTCCCCAATTTCTCCCTCTCCGTTTGGTCCCAGTACGCCCCCGCCATTATCCACCACAGCACCCTCCTCAAAGATGGAGACGAGGAGGAGATTTGGGAGATGGAGAAAGGGAATGAGAAAGGGGATAATATAGATGGAAAAGGCACAAGACGAGATATCATTGAGGAGACAAAGGTAGAAGAATCTACAAAAAGTTTTATTGTCCATGAGTCCAGGTAAATATGAGAGTAAGATGTGGGTAGTAAAAGTACAAGACCAGCAAAAAGCCGTAGATACATACAGCATGAAGAAAGAAAAAAAGAAAAGAAAAAATCAAAATCCGGCAACCAAGACCGAAAATCGCCCAAATAAAACCATGAAACACCAATAGGACAAAAGTCTAGCACTACAAGTACATCAACACGTATCGTACACAGCAACCTATACACAGAACAAGACAGTCAGTCTACAGACTAACACTAATCCTCCACCGGTCAATATCCATCGCCTGATTAGTACCAATCACGACCACTCTTCTGCATTTCAATGATTCTCCACCCGCGGGTCTCCGGGTTGTGGACATTCTCTGGCGTTCGCGTAATACCAATGGCGTACGTCACCAACTGCACCTTATCCTCCATACCCGCCGCCAACTCATTAGTCTTTGCATTGCGGTAAACGTGCACCTCCTGCGTCCGGCAGGTGATTATGAGAACCGGGATCTCGCCGGGATCCAACATGCGCGCCTTCATGATGTCGACGTTGCGGATGTCGAGAATGCGACCGTCGGACTTCATATTCATGGTCAGATATTGCTTGGTGACAGCCTCGTACACAGAGAACTGGGCGGCGGACAGCCACTGCTTCAGCGTAGCCACATCACCCTTGACGTAGGCATCGAGGACCTCGGGAAGAATGTAGTCGCGGAGCTCGTTCAAGAAGGGCTCCATGCAAAAGTTGGCGTCCATCTGTTTGAGCTTCTTGATGACTTGCGCTTGTTCGTTCTCGGCGAAGAAACCGGCAATGGTATCAGTGATGGAACGGGCCGTGGAAATGAGAGGGTTCTCGGACTCTTGGTAAACCCTTTGCATGTTGAAGAAGCCTCTCATCGCGGGATTCGTGTCACGGAACTCGCGCCAAGACTCCTTCCAAGCGGAATCTTTATGCAGAGTCAGATTGGTACCGGCGCTGTGAAGTGAAATCGAGGGTTAGCCGAGAGCCATGCAATATATGTATGTTGGAACATGACTTAAAAAAGTGCGGGTATACTCACTCGGGATTTTCAACGAAAGCCTCGGTAGCCTTGGGGTCCTTAGCCAACATAGCCGCTCTGCGCTTGCGTCTCTCCTCCTTCTCTAACCAACCACCATATCTAGAAGACGAGCCATCATCAATGACCTCTTTGACGTTCTTGAACGCCTCGGTTTCTCTGATTGGCTTTGTCGCCTTGTCAAGAACCTCACCGGTAGCATTCGCCGCCACACGAGCACCTTTGACAACTGGAGTCTCCCAGGTCCACTGTGCACCCTTCGCGATCGCCGAACCGGTCCCCTTGAGAACGGTACCGGTAACCTGCGAAACAGCACTCGTTGATTTCTCGTAAGCCTCCATGGCCTTACGTACTCTCTCACTCTCAGCAAAATCATGAGCCGATGACGCCAGCGCTTTTGTTGACTCATTCCACTCCTGCGATTTCTCGAACTCTACTTGCATAGTTTCGCGGAAGACCTCCCAAGGAGTCTTGTCACCATGTGGCGGGGGCGGAGGCATATCTTCCTTTTTCTCCTCCTTCCTTTCTTCCTTCTTTTCCTCCTGTTGGTCTTCCTTTTTCTCCTCTCCCTCCTTGGATTGTTCCTCAGCCTTCTTAGAAGCATCTTCCGCCTTCTCTTCAGGCTTCTTGGTGTCTGCGAGGCGAGTCGCAGTCATGTGAAGGGGTCGTGCGGGATGGTGGAAGTAAGTAGGAGCTAAAAAGGGCGCTCGGTGGGTCGTCCGGGGGAGAACGGTTGCTCTGAGCAGCGCGGAACTTTGAATTCGGGCTATTCTTTGCATGATTGGTGACTTGTGATGTGAAGATATCGGAGATCGAGGACATCAGATGTCAAAGCTTGGATTATGACGAGGGGCAGTTAGGAAAAAAAAGATTTTTTTTTTGGACAGAGGGCCTGCTCTAGGGCAGTGACGTCAAGGGGACAGAAGTGTCGTTAAAAGACTTGACCAAACAAAAAAGCAAAAAAACAATTTGCCAAATGATCATGGAATACCGCTCAACCAAATACAAGCGATCTGCCTAACAACTTCCTCAAGACCAAAAAAAAGAGCCACGATACCGAAACGGAACGTTCTAGCAGGGAATCAAAGTCCGAACGCCTAGCCGGGAAACCTCATTCCAGGATTAATTACCCAGCATTCACCCACCCGCAGAACCTACACTAGCCTCGTGTTACCCGAAAGTTGCGTGGGTAATTTTCACCATCACGAGAACCCACTATCACGATAGTCACCGGCTAATTGAGCTCTGGTTTTGGCAACGTCGAGACGATATTCCGGTCAATTATTTTGTTTCTATGTTTGATTTGTTTCGCTGTCGGTTGGAATTAACCCTGCGGTCTTGAACGGTCCACATTTCCCTTGTAGCAGGCCCGTCATCCGTACCAAACCCGACATCTATTACATCATCAAAATGAGCTCCCTCTGCTACTCCCGACTCGTCGCCCGGTCGCTCCTGCAGCGGACTGTCACCCCAGCCATCCTCGCCCGCACTTTCAGCCTTTCCACCTCTCGTCGCGACGACCAAACCCCGATCACCTCCGCTCCTTCCGCCACCCCGGCCTCTCCTACGGCCACCCCTAAGCCCTTCGCCACCGTCATAAGTTCTATGGGCTCCGTAATGGGCGACCTTGCCCGCCGCGCCCCGATGCCAATGCCCTCTAGCACACCGGTCAAGTCCGCCAGCTCCGGTAGCATGGCGTCGATCTCCAAGAGCCTGTTTGCCCGCAAACAGAAAGATGGCGAGAGCGAGAAGCCGTTGGTTGACAAGATTGTCGGCGAGGATGACACGTATGAGCCGTTCCATTTTCACATCTACTCGCACAAGCACAACACACACATTACGGTGACGCGGCCAAACCGGAAGCCGATCATCTCCATGTCTTGTGGCAACATTGGTATCCGGAAGTCGCGGAGAAAGAATTACGACGCGGCGTATCAGCTGACTGCCTACGTTCTCGAAAGATTGTATCACCAGGGGTGGCAGAACAAGATTAACCGGCTGGAAGTTGTGTTGAAGGGGTTCGGACAAGGCAGAGAGGCGGCAGTTAAGGTGTTGCTTGGAACGGAAGGAAAGCTGTTGGCAGATAAGATTGTGAGAGTTTCGGACGACACCAAGATCAAGTTTGGTGGTTGCAGGAGCAAGAACCCTCGTCGTATCTAAGTTTGGGATTTGGTGGGATGGAACGTGTTCTATAGATGTTAGAATAGGTCTTGAAGTCCTGGGCTCTACCTCAGATTGTACCATTATTTGTACTGTACTTTTTTTCATAGTCTGGTCATAACCAGTGTTTCTTTGTCAACAGATGGACATATCTGGAGGTTTACCATATAACACATTACGCAATACAGTTGCTTGAATTCACCTCTTGGATTGATGATGTCTATGTACAGAAACATCATCAGATTGATATCATTAATCTGACTGATTTTTGGTATTGTAGAGACTGATAAGTCAACAGAAAAAATGTACCAGGTGGAAAAAACAAAAGAGCGACTGCTTCCCAGCGAAGCAAGTAAATCCAGTGGTGGTATCAAAAAGGTTATGAACGAGTATTGAGAACAAACTCAAACAAAAACAAAAAACGCAATTAACCAACGCCGGTTCCGTGAATCCCAAAGGTAAAAACGCCCGCAATAATCAAACAAACACTATTTGTAACCAACTTATACCGGTTGGGTTCTGAGCATGCGCGAGTTCTCATCGGCAGACTCATCATCCTCCAGCACAGAACTGGATCTAGATTCTCTAGAGTCTTGTTCGTCGTAATCTTCCTCTTCAATGCCTCCCATGTTCAGACTGACAGCATCTTCCGCCTCAAAGTCGGGGTTCTTCAGCCATTCACGGGGGACCAAACAAGGCAGAACCAATCCAATGCTTGCTGCACGGTTCAACCAGGCAGGTCCTGGACTGCCAGTTAGTTTCTCAACAAGATAGGCTGTGAAATGGTTGCAGTTGTTCGTCAAGATGTTGTATTTGGGTCCGAGAAATTTTTGTGAAGCGTCCTTGAGCACTGCGTCAATTTCGACGGTAGAGGCGAGGGTGAATCCATGCAAAATTTCACACCGGAAGGCCCCGCCAGGCGGGAGAGTCTTGGGGTGGGTCCAGTAGACACCGGTCATATCGCGCTTCTGGTGTCCACCATAAGCATATTCACGACCGTTGATAACAACACCGGAGTGGAGCAGGGACGCTCCAAGTGTCCATAGAGCAGATGACAATTTTCCAGGCTAGCATCCACGATCAATCGTCGTTAGTGAAAATGACCTCATAATTGGGCTGGCGTGGTAGGGATTTCATGCAGCGGATTGGATCAGCGCTAACTGACAGCGAGGGCTAATGTGAAACGACGTCATGGCACGATTTTTTAGATTTGGGAAAGTTGAGACGAGGGTGTTCTAGGAAACAAATGTTTGTTTTTGCTCACGATGTTTGGGTATGTGGGGTAAAGCTACAGATTATAGAAAAAAAAAAAAAGAATAGCGCTAAAACTTACAGGAAGCAAATCATAAACGTGAATGGTGACTTCGATCTTTTGCAGTGACAGCGTCGAGCGGTGCGACATCATGGAACTCCGGGGTGCGGATTGTGCAGCCATTGTAGACGTCAAAGATGTGAGTTTTTGAGGCAGTTTGAAAAAGTGAGGAGATGCGATAAATATGGTTTCGAAGTATATTAAACGTCGAGGAGATTTGGTGTCAAGTAAGGTGTGGAGGTCAAATGATCTACTACACGAAAAGGCAATTAGCCAACTGAGCAGATCACAGTTGTCGAAAAGACCGGAAAGAGTTATATAGTACCCGCACTTGTTTTCACATGCGCGTGACAGTTGGTTGAGTGAGAACTGAAAAGTGAAGGCTGAAATTTTCGGAGGTTACAAAATCACTGCACATTGGCCGGTGAATTGGTTGTCGTCGGGTGTTCGAGGAATAGGCAGCGATATTATTGTAGTAATTTCTGCAGTGGATATGATCGATTATTGATGACAGAATCGTTTATATGCGAAAAAGGAGGACTGATAGAGCGAGAAACATTCAGTTTGCTTTTACCATTAGTAAAATAGAGGGTCAGGAGATTAGAGATAAGAGAAACAAACAAAAAACAACGTTTACCAAGAACAAGAAGCCACGATTGGGGTCAGAAAAAGCGAAGAATCAAGAAGGCACCACACTCAATCTTTATTATAGGAAGCTTCGGGTTCGCGGCTGCACTGGAAGCAAAGTCTGCGGGAAAATATCAAAAAGAACTAAACTATCGATACAAGAAACCTAAAATAGTCCTGAATGAACAATCCCATTTACGTCACAGTTCGACTGAAAACGTCCAAGAGAACAGAGACAACAATTCAATCACCCATAAAACTCTTTCAAAGGGGTCTGAACGCATAACCATCAAGCCTCCAACCACCACATCACTTGATGAGATGATCTCACAGATGCCGCTCATCAAAGCTTCCAGCATGCGAAATCCGATGTTCGATGCGAATAATGGGCTCGTCTACACTCTTTCGTCTCGGTTAACGATGCGGGCCTGCAGGGAACGAGCAGGAAATGGCGCCCAACGTGGTATTGCTTGCCAGCAGATAAAGAAAAATGATATAAGAAAATTCAACAAAATTGCATCACAGGGCTCTCCTGTGGGTGTACCAGCCAGCCAGCTAAACAATACCCCGATATAATTTTTTGCAGTTATTTTTGTGAACGGACTTGTAATAGCAACTCGAGGCGTTCAAAAAATATCTCACTGATAAGACTATAGCTCGCCACGTCCACAAACCTCGCCGCCAGAACAGCCAAAATCCTCCTCAGCTTTACATTCAACTTTGTCGCCACTCCGCACGCCATGGTTTTTCCACCCCGGCGTCTTGATCATCTGGTCTGACGTTGTCTGTCCTGATCGGCTGTCTCTCTCTCCTTTCCTAGAGACTCATCCCGGAAGATGCACCTCATAGCTGGCAATGTCGTCCTTTCTGCACCTGCGATCCACGGCTTCGCAGTTTGCCAACTAGCCAACCATCGTTAAGCTTATGTACCACCGGGGACCAAATGCACAGTAATCGCCCGGACCTCAACATGGAGAAGGATTTTTACTTATTCGGCAGGAGCTTCTTGTCGGGGCATTCCAAAAAAGAGTCCCGCTTAACTGCATGCATTACAGTCCTCCAAACCCTTGACGTAAGTCTACCCGTTTTCTCTCAAAGTCACGTGAATTACTCACGTGAACGAGATACAGAAGGGTCTCCGCTGAGTTGACCCGCCTAACCAAAGCGAAGCGGGGCAGGTCCCCACCTTCCGCCGCCATTTGCCAGCTGTGACCGCAGCAAGCTCAAGCTATCTGCCAGCCGTTCACGGTCCCTGACGGGTCCCCCCGCCATCGTGATAATTTTTCTTCCATCATCCCACGCACCCCACTTCGCCGGCCCAAACCCTCGAAAGCAAAATCTCGTTTCTTTTTTATTTCATCGACAAACGAGCATTCTCTCTTCTTTCTTGTTCTTCTCTTTCTCTTCTCTTTCTCTTCTCTTTCTCTTCTTTTTCTTCCTCCTTCGGCAGGACTTTGTTCTTTGTCGAAAGCGCAAGTGGCTTGATTAATATCGCCGCTTTTTTATCTACTCCATCGCTTCTCTAGGTCGTACTTGTAGCTCGGCCCTAGCAGGCCAAGCTACTTTTGTCCTGATATCAAAATTTCTTTTCTCGCAATCTCCACTGCGAGTTTAACTTCGACACTTGGCAAAGCTGCAGTTCGTCCTGTTTCTTTTCCTAGGTGCTCCTTTATAGTCTGTTCTGTCCGCACCTACGCCAAGCGCGGAAGTAAACACAAAATGGCCCCTAAAAAGCCCGTCGTCGAGGAGAAGATTCTCCTGGGTCGTCCTGGCAACAACTTGAAATCCGGTATCGTAAGTCGCTTTTCTACCATATCGTTTCGTTGTCGAGCATTTTGCTAACCCATCTTGTATAGGTTGGTCTTGCCAACGTTGGCAAGTCGACTCTGTTCCAGGCCATCACCAAGTCTAACCTTGGTAACCCGGCTGTATGGTACCTTCCCCTCACAGACATTCGCCAGTCCGGAACGCCATGGATGGGCTAACATCTCGGCAACGTAGAACTTCCCTTACGCCACCATCGAGCCTGAAGAGGCTCGTGTAGTCGTTCCTGATGAGCGTTTCGATTGGCTGTGCGAGAAGTACAAGCCTAAGTCCCGGGTCCCCGCCAACTTGACCCTATATGATATCGCCGGTCTCACTCGTGGTGCCTCTACTGGTGCCGGTCTGGGTAACGAGTTCTTGTCGCATATTCGTGCTGTCGATGGTATCTTCCAAGTTGTCCGTTGCTTCGATGATGCTGAGATCATCCACGTCGAGGGTGATGTCGACCCTGTCCGCGATCTGGAAATAATTTCTGATGAGCTCCGTTTGAAAGATATCGAGTTCGTTGAGAAGGCCCTCGAGAACCAGAAGAAAAAGACCCGTGTTGGTGGTCAGTCTCTGGAGCAGAAGAAGGCAGTTTTGGAGCTTCAGACCATTGAGAAAATCCTGAATTTCTTAAAGGATGGTAATGAGGTTCGCAAGGGCAACTGGGGTCCCAAAGAAGTAAGCTCATTTTCTATTTACACATACATCCTCCCTCCCCATTTGGCGCTGATGAGACGGACCAGAGGTCCCACTATAAACCCAGCTCTTCGAATGCACTATGCAATCATGAGACAATTCTTTTCGCTGAACCGAATACCATGCACATTTTCTGCTTTGAAGCCATGCACTTTGTATCAGCTGGATGAACCGTGACTAACCACTCAACTGCAGGTCGAGGTTATCAACCCTCTCATGCTTCTGACCGCCAAGCCTGTCGTCTACCTCATCAACCTTTCCGAGCGCGACTACGTCCGCAAGAAGAACAAGCACCTTCCCAAGGTCGCCGAATGGCTCAAGACCAACGCCCCTGGTGACCCCATTATCCCCATCTCCGTCTCCTACGAAGAGCGTCTCACTCGCTACGAGACTGAGGCCGAATCCCAGGCCGAGCAGAAGTCTGTTAGCGCCGAGTCTGCTCTCCCAAAGCTCATTGTCACCATGCGCAAGGCTCTGAACCTCGGCTCCTTCTTCACCACTGGTGCCGATGAGGTCCGCCAATGGACTTTGCGCAATGGCACCAAGGCTCCCCAGGCTGCCGGTGTCATTCACGGTGACTTTGAAAAGACTTTCATTCAGGCTATCGTCTACAACTACTCTGTCCTAAGAGAGTATGGTGACGAAGCCGAGGTTCGTGCCAAGGGTAAGGTTATGACCAAGGGTAAGGATTACGTTGTTGAGGATGGTGACATCGTGCTGTTTAAGGCCGGTGCTGCCAAGGGTTGAGCTATGAAAAAGTTTAGTGCATCCAAAATTCAATAATTAATGATACCAATGGTCTTGAGTTTTTGTTTCTTTCGTATGGTGAATCTTCACAAGTTTCAACAATGAAAAGAGTATGGTGAGTAAACAATTGCTAGTTTATAATCTAACCCTAACGAATGTGATGATGTCATTTCTATCTAGATGCATAAGAAACAGATGCCGGAGTAGCAACAAAAGATAATATCTAATTAATGGGCGCAAACAACTATTGAGTAATAACTTAACATAAAAAAAACCAAAAACCAAACAGAGATTACAGACCAAGCGGAGATTATCTAAAATCATACCTATCCAATGACCAGCACCAGACTTTCTTTTTTTCAATGACACCATTAGTACTTCACCCCTCTCTTGCCCAACTCTTTCCTTACCACCGGCTCCTCCGGGAAAATCCACCCTCTCGATCTCTTCGCTTCTCTCTTCTCCGCCAATTGCGGCGGCGGCATCCAGCTATCCCGATCCATCGTCTTCCTCCTTGTTCCCTCCGCCGGCGCTCCAATCTCCGTGCGATAGTGGGCCTGTCCGGGCACCGAATCGTCGCCGGCCATCATGCAGAGGCCCCAAAGGGCGAGCAGGGCGGAAAACTTGGGGTTCTTGTTGATATCGATGGAGTCGCCTTCGGAAATGACGTCACCGAGTTGCACGCTGGCGACTTCAAGGAAGCCGAAGTGAGGGGTGAGTTCGGTGCCGGTGCGCACAAAGACAATTTCAATTTCAGTCATGATGAAGCCATAGCGGGTTCCGTGCTCGCGCATGGCGTGATGGAGAGCAGCAAGATGGCGAAGGAATTCAACGCGCTTGATGTTCCCTTCAACGCGTTGGGCAGTGTTGAAGCGGTCGAAGGCGCGGATAAGACCGACGATGCGGGCGGAAGGCTTACCACTGAACAGACGGGCAGCAGTGGAGGCATCCTGAGGGGTGGTCGCAGTGAGCAGGAGTTCTTTGGGGTTGATGTTGGCGCCTCTGTTAGCAGCGGGGGCCAAGATGAGAGGGTTAGGGATAGAAAGAGAAAGGGTAGCGTTGAGCTTGGGAATGAGGGTAGAGTTGAAGATGTTGAGCAGGTCGGCCTCGCTGTAAGGATGGCGGACAGCTGTGGGGAGGGCAGGCAGGAGGGAGGTAGGGATGGGGTAGGAAAGGAGATCACGAGCCCCAGGGAAAGAGAGGATGGTCTCTAGATTGAAGGAAGTCCAGGGCTTGATTTGACGAGCATCCCACCAGAAGTGCTTGCTGTGGGGATCACGCATAGCAGGATTGGGAAGCTCGAGACAAGAAACTGGAGGATTAGGAGTGGTCAAGTAAGTCGCCAAGTTGGTGGTAGGTTCAGTGGAAGCTACGGCGGGAGCAACAGTAGGTGCAGTAGCAAGCATTGCAGGCTGGAGCACAGGCGAGGCCGTGTACTCGGGTAAATCCACCGGCTGAGCCGTCACAGGCTGAGGACTAGTAGTCACCGAGGTGGCAAGAGGAGAGGGATCCCGAGGGGTGAACATGGCAGAGGGCAGCAGGTACTCTGACGGAGCAGAAAAGGCCATAGGAAGGTAAGCAGCCATGTTCATATTCATTCTAGACACGTCCGGGGCAGAGACAGCAGTAATCTCAGGAGATGCCGAGCCGGTGCCCGCAGCACTTTGAATAGCGGACTGCAGATAGGACGGGGTATCGGCAGACTGAGCTCTGGAAGGAGTAGTAGACGCCGCCCTGTTCTTCTTGATGCCAGCAGGGGCAGTTAGAGTCCGTGATTGGCGGACCGGGACAGGAGACTTGGAGGAACGAATGTGGCGAGAAGGGGTCAGGCTCAAAGATTGATCCTGGGAGCGAATCTTGGGGAGAAGGAGAGGGCCATTCTGGTGGACGGCCGGGGATGGCCGGTGATTCCTGGCAATCAGAGCAGCGGAAGACAGAGGGGAACCGGCACAGGAATCTTCAATGGATGTGGAGGGGAGAGGGGGGGTTGACAAGAGGCTGCTGGAGACTGAAGAGTGGGAAGCTGACCGGGCGTGACTGGACTGAGTCTGCTGGACCGGCAAAAGCAGCACTGTGAGTGGTGTGCTAGAGAAATCGAAGAATGTGGGATCAAAATTTTGATGGAAAGGCAGAGTCAGGTGGCCATTTTGAGCAAATTGGTTGACGGAGGATGAAGCGAAGAGATTGTCCTCCGGCAAGGAGTATGTGAAGGATAAATCTCCATACATTCTATGGATGGTTAGTTTTTGTGTTACCATGTGAACTTGTATGTGTGGAAGGAACATACGTGGGCATCTTGGTTGATATGAATGTGGAAAGAGACCAGCTAAGTGGAGTTGAAGGCAAGAATGGCGTCCAAAAGAGGTAAGTGCAGATATGGGGAGAGGTCGTAATCGTAACGGCTTGATATGAGTATAGCTGGAATATATGCTGGCGAAGCAACAGTCAACGATCTAATATAAGAGTATGTAGACGTGAGTATGTATCGTAATAGTAAAGGCAGATGAAGCTATGAATATGTATGTATGACGATAGGAAAAAGAAAAGGCAAAGGCGTATTAAATAGTAGGCAAGTAAATTGATATAAAAACCAGAAATTTCATCGATCAACAACACCGGGTATAACGCCCTCTTTATTCTTTTTGCCCACATCTCCACCAAAGACCCCTCCAAACCGACGACCACATTAGCTAACCGTCTATCTATTCGGCCCACTGCATCCCCATGGACTCCAACGACAACGCCACCTGAAGGATTGGGGCTATCATTCAGCCGCTTTTTTTTCTTCTGTCTCTATCAGGATGAAGGAAAAAAATAAATGACAGATTATAATTCAGAAAAGCTATGGTGGGTCCTGTTGACGTCTACTGAGCTGTCAGTCGTATTTAGTGAGCCGCCAGTTTATGATGATCATGGTCCGGGGGGGGGGGGGGGGGGGGGGGGGGGGGGGGGGGGGGGGGCAAGCCTGACAAGACAGTTGCAGTGTAGCTAGTGTCTGTGAAGATGGAGCGTCGAGGAGCAAAAGCTTCGGGGCGCTTCTCTGCACCAGAAGGCGTAGGTAGCAAGGATGGCAGAACAAATGCAGCGAGGTGCAGAAGAGCTATGCACAAGCGTCGCAGAAGAGGAGCAGCAAAGGAACAGGTGCGTCTGTAAGACGGTTGCAGTCACTCGATGGCCAATGAGGCTTCTTTCCTAGCTTTTACGTCGAACAGTGGGTGTGCCAGGCGCAGAATCAGGGTCTAGAAAAATACGCGTGCGTTGGCGACGGTCTTCTAGAAGGCGAAGGAGTGCGGATTGTATGTATTATATAGTTTGTGGGTCAGAGACGATAATGGGCTGTAACGTAAGCCTTTTGAGGAATGGATTTTTCCTTTTCTTTTTTTCTTTTGGATGGACTTGAAACAGTTGGTTGGCGGATTTCGGAACTGGCAGATGTGCTTGCGGGCGTGTGGATTTAATGCTGGTGAGCAAAAAATAGAAAAGGAAAAGCAAAACAAATAACGAGAGGCAAGAGATGCAGTACGACAAAGAGCGAAAATCGAAGCAGAGTCGAGACAGTCTCTAGGAAACAATACCAACAAACGAGTGAACGCGGATATCGATACCGAGAAAGAAAAAAAAAATAGAAAAATAGAAAATCCAAAGCAAGGCACAAACAGCGAGAGGGTTCAAGTAAATATTAATGATAGCCAGATGGGCAACCCAGGCAAGAGAGACAAGAGACCTTGACCCCCTCCCCCAAGAAAAAAAAAAAAGCGAGCAGCAGACCAACTAACAGACTCAAGCAAGCCCAGCCCGGAAGAAAACAACACGACCAAGCGTGGACACACAGGCGACGGCGTGTGACCAGGAGAGGTGTGCGAGATAATTATTTGATGAGCTTGGGATCTTGTGGAAACAATAGCTGACTGACTGAGCCAGGGATGTTCAATGCTGGATGAATGATGGACAAGATACCGGACCCGTGAACTTGAAGTTAAAAGTCCGGGGTTGATATTGTACAAGTAGATGTGTTGCGGAGAGTGTGTTCTTGTGTATGTTCTTGTGTCAAGTGAAGCGAGAAAGAGAAAAGAATGAGAATAGAAAATAAAATAAAATCCACCGAAAACACTGAGACAGGAACCGAAATACTACTTGTATATTCCTGTACTTGGCATTGACTGACAAAGAAGGGATACCAATCATGAGACTGTACAGTCAATCATCCACAAGGTGTGAGCAAGAGGGAAAAGGACAGCCCAACAGATGAGGTGTGTGTGCAACAAACTTCAGCACCCTCCTCACCCACACACCACCACCAGAACTGATTCCATATTCTGCAACTGCTCATATGAATTCTCTTTACATCATGATTCTGAATTTCCATTCCATTCTGTCTCTCTCCCTTACGGAAATGAGATATTTGGCCTTGATCATCACCGTTTGACCAGTCGTTCTTGCGCTGGTCGCTGCGTTGGATGTTTACTTTAACCCCAAAAGAACGCAACTTTCAATCATATTTACCACGATAGACAATGAACGAATATGATTATTTGATCGTGCGTGAATATCTCGGATGGTACGTGCTCATTCACCAAAAAGAGAATGGGGATGTCCCGGAGCACGGTTCCTGATATTGAACCTAAATATTATAAATACTTCAGATTAAAAAAAAGGGGTGTTCCAACTTTGGATACATTCGAACACACTCATGCTCAAATCTGGCTATGGACTTGCCTCCATCAGCCAAAACCTCTTTTGCCTGTGTCACGGAGCATTGCCAGTTTCGCATGTCCCCAAAGACCACTGATGCCACTAGTGAAGCAAGGACACATGACTATGTTTAAGCAAAAGACTGCCCGTAGCGCAGCTGCAACAAGTCACTCACACACTCAGTCTGTGATGCGAGACAATATAAACTGACTATAATCTCGACCTGCTCCCCTGGAATTCACGGATCATCACCAGTTGGCCGGGCCCTCTCCACTTGACTGACGGACTGAGCACTGGAAGACGATCCCAGAATCACGTAACAACACCCATCATCAACCCAGTGGCAACACGAGGCTTCCCGAACAGGTGGACACAGCTACATATCAAAAGGGTTTAGATTCTTCTTTTGATTTTTTTTTTAATTTATTCGGGGCTTAGGGCGGGTGGATACGTGCACACGCGACGGCGCTGCCAAAACTTCGAAACACCCGGGGGATGAGGAATAGGGTGCATATTAGTTGAGTAGGGGTTCACTGGGCTTCCAGGCGTTCCACGGCTTTCACAACAGTATGGGGCGTCCGTCCCATCGGATCAGTGCAGCCAAATTAATATAAGGCAAATGTTTACTTGGGTTTCGACTGGCATAGGCGGACAGACAAGCTGATCCAACAACATGTGAAAAGCCAGGTGATGATAAAATAAGGTCATGTGAATGCCAGTAAAACAGACAATTCCCTGCAGGTGTGAAAAAAATGATGACAAAAGAACAGGAACATAGACAGATTAGTCCTGCCATAGGTATAGACAGCGCAACCATGGCAAATGATAAGTATTTTTCTCTCTTGATTTTCTTGATTTTTTTCTAAGGAGATCGGAGATGGCGACAGCCAGCAGGGGCGTGTGAGGGCACCAGGCTTACCTTGCTTGTCAATGCTATGCAATATTATCAAGTGACGAATAATGTGTGCAATAAGCCGTATCTGATATTCCTGATATGAGGAACCGGAGATCTGCTGCGTCGTAGATGAAGAGTGGCGAATAAATCTAGTGATCGATGAAAATAAGACTACAAACGAAATATGAGTTTCTTGTCGTTTGGAAAATATAGATTAGAGGTGGCGAATGTGACTAAATGATTGGCTGGAAAAGGCGATATCGATGAGCGTTAGTAGAATGGAAGACGATTGTAAGAGGACTGACCAAAGACCAAAAGGGATGAACGTGATACTTTTGATAATGCAAGAGAGCGGAGAAGTGTGTAGTTGAGGTGATGAGTCGAAAAAAAAGAACACATAATATCCATTCTTTCAACTTAGATATGTGGATTTTTCAAAGAAAAATCTGTTTGTGCGCCGTCTGGTGACCAACCAATAGACGTAGGCAACTAAGCCTGTGGCTCATCACAATCAACCCTTCTTTTCCCCAAAACTCATGATCAAAACACACAAGTCTCCACACCAATCAGCTCGAATCCAAACCCCCAGTGCACAACACTAATGCACGACATTAAAACTCAAAGATAACCCCATCGCCCTGATTGACTGCCCGCCACCCGATAGATAAACTGCAAGCCCGTCTAAATCCAACAAGTCATTACTCGCGGCCGTCTGGCCGACATGTAACAGGACCAGACAAGACAGCTGGGTTTGGTTTAATCGGGTTAGGTAACAAATACAGGGAAATAAACAAAGGGACATTTCATGAGAACCGAAATGCTAGGGAGAGGGCGGCAGAGGGCTGCATGAGGCCCATAAGAATCGTGATTGGGAATGTGGTGGTGGTGGTGAAATAAGGAGAGGATGGAGGGGGGTGGAGGCCATGGAATACACGAACCAGATAATCAAGTAGCCAATGGTTGTTAGATAAATGGATCATGCAATGCTACATTCAAGGATTGTTCATCAAAAGAGATAGGCAGTTGACGACTGTATTAGTGTTCTGAAACTGTTGTTTGTGTATCGATTGCGATCGTGGAAATCGGTGTGTTTTGGTAGGGTTTTCTGATCAAGTCAATTGAAAAATTGAAAGCCTAGCGGTAAAAAAAAAATGAAAGAAGAAGAAAACCAAGATTTAATGAGAACTTTGTGAATGGATACGGAGGAGAATAAAAAAATTATCTTAATCATTAGCTTCGTCCAAAAGCAGCGAAGCAGACAAGACCCCCAATAAAGCTTCTAAAAATTAAAAGTCATCATGCGGCATACGGGCTATCAAGGTCATATTGCCGATCCTTCTCTCCAACCATAATTATTCCACCATATTCTGCAAAAGTCTTAACAGTATACTTTTCACCCGTTACATTGTCAACAACCGTTTCCAGCAATTGCCAACTTTCCTATCATCCTTAAACAGCTGTATAGAAGCTTTCTAGAAGCAAGAGCAAAAGCATAGCAGTTCTCAATAGTTCTTGAGCAGTTCCTGGAATTGGTCCGTTCGCCGCAAGGTTCTCGGGATTAAAACTGTAGACCCTAATGTAGAATTAACCCTACTAGATTTCATGTTTACGACATTGACTGAGTTGGTTACTAAGATTGAGAGTTAATGTAGTAGTCGAATATCATGAATCACAAAAAGCAGCCAAAGATGATTTTATCTCCTCAACAATGCATTCCAGGTTGTCAACCCCTAGAACCAAAAGTCACTCTTGCTTCATGTTCATTCCCATCATAGTCTTCGCTACTGCTGCAGTAATCACAATAAAATCTTTCACAACCACCACGCCGATCTCTCCACGAAATCTATATAATTCCAAACTTCCATTTTCACAATCCCCTCACACCAGGAACTCTCAGATGAGATGTTGTACCTGGGAGACTATCGGTTAATTTATTCCAGAAGTCGTTCCAACGACTATTGTTCCATCATTTATGAATACTTATAGAGCTTCCACGATGGTGTACTCTTCAAATATATACCACTTTGAAACGAAAATCACGACCCCAAATCATCACACACAAACCCTCCCCCGTCCCGCTAACCGCCTTGACGAAATTACCTATCTCCGCTGCAACCACTTAAAATCTTCCCTGTAGAAAAAAAAGCCACAGCTAACAAACCATTATCACCACCATCACACCAAGCCCTGTAGAAAAAAACGACAATCACATGGCAAAAAGACTTTGACAATCCTGACAAATAACCCACACCATCAATCTAGAGTTTTCTTGAAAAGTCACTTGAAGATCAAGATGTCTTTAAAATGTTACTTCATATGCAATGCGTGTCTTATCCACCACGACCCCTGGTCCCGCCTCCATCCGTCATCTGATGTTTGTCTCATCTGTTTCCCGCATCACCCATCAATATTCAGTATTTACATGAGAGCGACGTGTATGGGTTAGCCGGCCCCTACACGATGTCATTTCTGAGCCATCGAAAAAAAAGTATTATGTATAAACCAACACAACTGTATCTGTCCATTGTCACCAACTCCGGTAACATTTTGTGGCAACCTTTAAATCCTAATAACCATACAAACAATATCAACAACCGGTTCAAGTTCTCTTATAGTGCATGCTATCCATAAACCCATACAACATCACCCATCCCCCCTTCCCACGCATAATCTCTCATATCATCACACCCAAAATATTATCCTCTCCTGTGCCAACGTTCCCAATTTACGGTTCTCTGTTTATGCTAACCCTGTCGCATGATCGTAGGTATCCGTGCGTCAGGGTTCGTGTAGGCGGAAAGGTAACCGGGACAATGACAAACAATAGGCGGATGGGCTTCGACACCGGATGGATCCAAGTGGGATGGTGGGGATAATCTATTCATAAAATGGGTTGTTTGGTATAACTATTCAATATGATGTAGAATGAAACAACTGCGCTCACCAACTCCATCCGCCGCTGTAAAACACTACCAATATATCTAATATCAATACTCATCTTTTCGATTATCTAAATCCATCCTCAACTTGGCTTCAACTTCAACATCAATCTTTGATGACTCTTGTAGCAACTTTGTGCCTCTAGAGTTACTCATTGTACCTCGAGTGCTCACTAACAACTTTCGATCGACTAGACTTGAATACAGCATGCGAAACGTCATGATATGATTCTGGGTCTCCTTTTTTTTTACCACTGCCTCACTAGAATCGGATCCAGAACCACTGGTTGGCTGGACAAGTCCGGGAGGTTGTTGGTCAGATCCACTTCCATCACCACCAATAGTTTTTGATGTATCTGGATCAAGTCCTTGAGGTCGAATAGTAGAATTTGGTGGATAGTAACTTTAAAATTTTCTCCCCAATAGATTCACATGCTTTAGCATGGCTCCTCACCCAATTCTCTGAAAGCCTAATTTCCATCCTATTCTTCTTTCCTTCCTTACATTTTAATGGTAGGGATGCAGTGCTGGATGATTCTGATGAGGCACGAGATGGTACATACTTTGGCACGTGATTCCAAGTTTCACACCGAGAAACATTTCCAGAGTCTTCATACCCAACTGGATTCACCGTAGCGGGATGTAAGATCTGAGTACACGAGGCATTAAAAGACTTACTTTTATCTTCAGTCCCTGTACCGTGATCTGGGTTCTCATCCTCGCAACCATGATTGGCATCTTCAGACTCATACTGAATCGCTATAGGCTCTCGACTACGTTCTCGCGACTTGGCTCCAAATAATTTCCATGTCTTTCGACACGGGGGATGATTTCCGACCGGTGGATTCTCCCACATGTATCGCACGCCCTTGAAATAATGTTATGGCATCTGGCGCTGCGACAGAGAAGGTCCAGGTTCGTCCCAAATTGAAGAGAACAAAGGACTTGATGGTCTCTTGATATTTGATCGTGGAGTGCTTTCACGCACCGGAGGGCCAGACATTGAGTACTGGTAATATGGATATACCGAAAAATCGGGCCTCGGAATAGCCATAGGAAAAGGGTCAGGAGGGAAACCATTATTAGAAGAGTTGACTATTGGTGAACCTTGACAGCAGAAGGGGAAATATATCATGTTGGCATGCATAGGCCATGGGATTGTCCCCTCTCCATGGGAAAAGGAAGTATGTTGGTCAGGAAGCGGAATATACTGGTTGAATTGAGGGTTTTGGTAAAATGTGTTCGACAATGAAGGCGGTTCCCAGTCTGGTCGGACAAAGAAATCTGGAGATGGAGACCTAACTTCGGGTATTGCATAATGGGTCGGTGCCGATTTGGTAAAGATGTCTTGATATTGTAGTCACTCATCCAAACGGTTGAGCAGATGTTGGGGAAGCTCAGTTGGAAAGGGGCCCCATATCCCAAATTCAGATAGATCCCGATCTTGGATTCGAGGAGAGCATGTCTAATTGACGGGTTGGAAATTGTCACAGGTCTCTGAAACCGACATCAGACTTGAACTATGCGGCTTTGCGACATCGATATCTTTTGTTGTGGTTTCCTTAGTCACAGACTCTTACATATCTGGTCTTGGATTATTGTTACTAACATTGTCAAACATAGTCATAGTCGACGCAGGACTTTGGTTGTCAAGACCTTGTCTTTCCATGACATTGTTCTTGGAGATGTCTGATGTAAGCAATGAGTGGTTCTCTGACAGATCTATCCCAAAGGGCTCACTACTGACATAATTCATCTGGGAAACAGATGCTTTGTTGTCAATAAGCGGGCTTGGATCGATGGAGACATGTGAACTGACAACTTGAGGGAAGGTATCAGTCCCAATCGTATTGTCGCCAATACAACCGTGTTTAAATGCGAAAGTATGGTCTCGATGATGTTGGCTTGGATTTTTGAAGTCCTCTAGCACCATGCTCAACGGGATTGGCTTTTTGGGCAAGTCTATTTCTGAAATTTCATTGCTTACCTTACCAATTATCTCAGTATATGCGGGGTTGTCAAGGTGCGGTACAGGTTCCTGAGAGATAGGATCTTCCACATCAGTTTCTATGAAAGTACCATTTTGAACTTCCAGAAGATGATTTTGCTGTTGCAACTTCGAGGAATTAAGGTCACTGCCAAGTGATTTCTGTGTTGGTTCGTGTGCTAGTGGAACCAATCTGTCGGGGTCATCCTTTAAACACTCGATGGAATCTTTAGTGACACATTCCGGATGTCTATTTTGTGAGTGTGTGACCACATCTTCGTGGCCACATCCAAAGTAGTCGGCACTGCCTTGGAGTCTCGAGTTATATCGATCGTTTAGTGCAGATTTCGAAGCCGGAGTAGCCCAACTCGGGGTCCTGTAAAGAGGCGGGTATCAGTTGGGCCACTGGCTGCCCAATTGCCAGTCAGAGACATCTAGGTTGAGATGTTTGAGTATGCATGAGCCTGCCAGGGCTCATCAACTGACCGGGGCTCCTCAGGTGCCAGATTATTGAATGCCATATGATTGGTAAGTTGAATAGGTGTTTTCACTAATGTGGGCCGTGGTAATGATTGTTCCCGCTTAACCTGCTCAGCGTTCAGACCGAACTCTTCTTTCCATGAAGTATCAATAGCTCGAGGGTCATATGCAGTTGTGTAAGGGCAGGTTCCAGGATGTCCGCCACCTAGACCACAGTAACGACATGTCTCCACCGCCGTATATTGGGTGTAGTCTTTGTGGGGAGGCTTGATTGCATATATCTCAGCATATCTCGATGCACCAAATGTCTAAGCGCCATCGAGCCTCGGGGTTTCAAGTTCAAGCCCATTTTCTTTTAGTGTAAATGACGGATCACAGGTTGGGTTCTTCGAAGCATGATCTAGTACAAGAGGAAAATGTCGTTTGAATCGGTCGGACATCAAACATCTACTCGCCTCCACACATTTTAGCTGTGGGTAGTTGGACGCAGTGTTGATGTAAAGTAGTCCAATCTTCTGAACTATATCACAAGTCCATCGATTATGGAAGAATTGGTTCTTCTGTATGAGCCTGCAAGTCCAGACTTCCCAATACCGTTCCCATGGTGAAGCGTTAAGCGAAGGTACAACGAAAACTTCGCCGAAATATCCAATATATCATGAACTCTGACGTATTGGTATTGATCCTCCGCTGGGATTCGTTCGATCCATTGCTTGTTGACTGCGATATGCTTGTGTGACGACGAAGCTTTGCTGCGTGATAACGTTCGTTGAGTGTATTGAGATTCGAAGGCCTTCTGGCGCTGTTCTCTCCAGAATCTACCTCCATAGACATAGTTGGGTGTTGGTCAGAGAACGAACGATGTTGTGAACGAGGAGATCTTGGCCAACGACGACATCGGGAGGGAGATCGACATGTGGACCTTCTCAGATCAGTGATTGATGCTGCGTCGTAACTGTGTTGTTCAGATGGAGAATACCGAGACTGCAGATGCTGTTCCATAGTTGAAGTCAAGAATGATACTATGTTTGAAATGAACTCAGTCTGTATAACCAAAATCTTGAATATGTTAGGTCCAGTAATCAGGAGTTGTGAGGTGACATGCGTAAAATAGCCGTGAATGACTGATATTTTGAAGGGGAGTGGAAATGACAGTTAATATATTGAGACAAGTAACTTTTAGTTCGTCATAGTTTTGAAGAAAAATCAAGAATGATTAGTAAGTGTCGCAGATAGTTGCTGAGCGAGAAGGATGACCTCAAATGACGAAGGTCAACGATGCGCAGAAAATGATATTAAAAAATAGTCGATGAAGGTCTCATTCGAATTGAACAAGGTATCACGATGATCAGAAAGAAAACCTCAAAGTCATTCGGCGACCATAGACAAGTTCTTGCCGTGTCACGAGTTGGAAATTGTATGTGTAGTTTCCTGATTGGGTAATTTTTACTGGTATCTTGATGCATCCCATTGTAACATTTTGTCTGGAGAATGTGTGTAAACCCACAATTTTCCTTTAGTATTGAACCGGTAGAGCTACTTGATGTAAATATTGGAGTATATGGAATATGCTGTCACTGTGACAGTGATTCGGTGCTAATATACCAACCATAAATTCAGCTAATAATGGCTGCTGGTACGGAATTTGATTCATAACAAGGGTTAGGGTACACACGTCACGGAGACCTACTGAAGGGGCCTCAGACGATACAAGTAACCTACTGAAGAGAGTTTATATTTATGTTGCAACATCGCACAGCTGACAAACCAAACATACCATCATGCATGCGATTGAATTCTTGACTCGAGCTGACGTTATGTGGCTCGGAGCAGAACAAAGGGTCTCTCGGTTCATCTGCACTGGCAGTCTCCAGACAAAAGCCAGTCCCACTGAGGCTGTGCACGAAGTTGGATCACACTGTCTAGCGACTGCCGCTCCACCAAATAGACACATTGACAGCTCAAAGTAACTGACAAGCGGATGGCGGATAACCTCAGGGCCGTGTGCAAACTGTATGGGCCCCTGTAGACAGAGCATTCCCGCACCGCCAGCGCTGACTATGGCACGTTTTTGGAGAAGGGCGCAATGGAAGATGTCGTGGACGATCAGGCACGATATGGCGATTGTGGGAATAGCCAATCATGTGGTGCTGTTTGTTACATGTAGGCTCCGGTCTGTAGATATAAAGATGAAAATGTGTCTCTCTGCTCAATCGAGACTGACGACTTTTCTCAATGCATCACCTGTCAACGTCTGATCACCGGCTACACAGTCTCTATCCCAGAACACATCGTCGGAAGTTCTGCAGAATTGACATAAAGTTGCCGTCATTGTTTCACACTACTCTAGATTCATCAAAAAGTGAGTATCAGCTCCATCGAGACCCGGTTCCAAAGGCCGGCATCGTAGCATCGAAGTCGCCAGTCACAGGCCCGCGATATAGTTGACCAGACGGCTCAGAGCCACCAACTAATCCTTGTCTCTTGAGGTTCTCAAGACCCACTTTCAGGACCCGGTGCAGCTTTCTTCTTTTTCCTCGCTTCCTTTCCAACTTCATCATCCAAGTCACTTGGAAATCGTCTCGTGACATCAACGTCGCCAATTCGAGCCTTCTCTCCGTCCCTTACCCCCACCCCCTTTCTGCGCGCCACATTGTCTCCATAGAATTTCCCCGTGACCTCGTCCCATCCCGACTTGAATCAGCGACTCGATTCCACCCATAATCAAGTGCTCTCCAATATCTTACTGCCTTTACTGCAGCCTCTTTCTTTGTGTTATATTACTCCCACGACTTCCGAATCACGACCCCTCCCGAAAAAAAAAAACGGAAAAAAAGAAGAAAAAAGTCCCGGTCACCCGCCATCGAAATATCATAACGAACTTTGTTCTTTTAGCCATCAGAGCTACCATTTCACTCGAATCTCCGTTTTCCGGAAACACCGCCAAGCTGTCGTCCCCGATCCTTCTTCAGCGCACCGTCGCCCACGACGAGAGCGCCCCGAAATCTTCCTCGACTGGTACTCGCAGCGCAAGCGGTACTTATCTCACCATGCCCGAACAGAACTCTGGCGATGCCGTTAGGAGGCGGCGAAGCTCCAGTATCTTGCAAGTCTATCATGAGCCCCCGGAGACGCTGGAGCAAATCAGTGATCAGGCTGTCCATCCCAATCTGAATGCCAACTGGGTGAATGCGAAGGGTAAGTTGAAGAAACGGACAATTTGGGCCTCACAGCCATGTATACCGAGTTGAGAGGTTGTAAAGAAAGTGTAAAACTGACCAATTAATCTTGCAGGTGCGTGGACCATCCACTTTGTTCTCATTGCTTGCTTGAAGCTCCTTTTCAACATGCTTCCCGGCGTGACTTCCGAGGCGTCATGGACGCTAACCAACATCACTTATATGGTTGGCTCCTATATCATGTTCCATCACGTTCGTGGAACGCCATTTGAGTTCAACAGCGGTGCTTTCGACAACTTGAATATGTGGGAACAGATCGACGATGGTGCACAATACACTCCCTCCAAGAAATTTCTGTTAGCTGTGCCCATAGGCTTGTTCCTGCTTAGTACCCATTACACCCACTACGACCTGCTTTACTTTGTCATCAACTTTGTTGCTGTGGTCTTCGTCATCATCCCCAAGTTGCCTTTTGTAAGTCGACCCTCGTGATATAGACTATGGGTTAGGACTCTCACTAATCAACACATCACTACAGAGCCACCGCATGAGAATCAGCCTGTTTACTGCTCCGGATGACGAGTAGTCCTTCAAACCATAATAATCTATAACTATCCCCCCTCATCTCGGCACTGGACTTGGCGTGATTTCCTCGGGTTTGATGGGCATTCAACTCGCCGCCCAGGCCGGAGATATCTGGAGCCACGATGATCCATAAGTTGCCAATTGCCGATGACTTGTTGGAAACGGCAATGTTATCATCTTGCACCTTTTATACCACCATTTCTGCTAGTACTTTTGGTTTAGCATGCGTTACTGTGTTTTTCTTTTTATTTCGACACCACTTTCCGGAGGCCTAATCGGTCCCTGAAAAGTCATGAGCCCTGCAGCTCAGTTTACGAGCAATGAGACAGGCTACGATGTTGGGTAGAGGTTTCGCTGGCGCCGCGGAACACTGAGCACAGGGTCTAGAAAGTTTTGCTTTCCTTTATTTTCTAATTCGATGTTCGCTGTTTTATCTACTCCATCACTCTGTTTTTATGAGTCAAATCAGTTTTTGCTTTACATTCATTCGAAATTTTGTTGAGAAATTCCCTTGGTTGACAGTGCATGCGAGTGACATGTGATTTTGGTCGGGATTCCGCCAATGTCGGTATTATAAAGCCGTATATTAGCCGTGATGACGATACCTGTAACCCGGTAAAATCTTCGTACAATGTACGAGGAATCAATGACATCATGTACGCCACGAGGAACGTAAAATCAGTCCACTACAAATATAATCAAAAGATACTTCTATTGAGCCATATGTACAAGGGAGATGGCACTTCAATCATTCGTAAACCATAATAACTCAAAACCAGAGACCTAAACCAACACGGAAACAAGAACAAAAAAAGCAAACAGTCAAGAGAAAATGTCTAACCACCGTTGACATAGCGGTAGAAGTAGTTCTTCTGCTTGTTGAGCTTGACACCAACGACATAGTCTTGCTTTGCCTGGCGTTGTCTCGCCGCCTTTTGATGCTTAATCCCCTGCTTCTGTATCTCTCTCCGTGCCACATTCGTAATACCCGTAAATCCCCTCTCATTTCTCGGCACAACCTGTCTTCCACGTGCGTTTTCCTCCTCTTCTTGCTTAGAAGCCTCCAGGAACTTCATCTCCGCACGCTCAGCGGGCGTAGGGTAGTTGTGAAGGTTCTGACGATAGAATTTGGCGTCCTTGCGATGACCGGCGGCACGGCCAGAGGGAAGGTGGAGTTCGTAGTCATCGTAGAAGGCCGCCCGGACGTGCTTGTGGGTATGCGAGTGGAAGCCGTCGGCGCGGCGGTGGCCGGTGACGGGACGGTCGTGGGGGCCATCGGCCATAACGGCACCAATGTCATCAGAGTCCTCGCTAGAAACAGAAGAATCAGTCTCCCAACCCTCACCATCACCCTCGATCTCCTTGCTGTCTTCAGTAGTGTCATTGGTGGCACGGGAAGCACCAAAATTGGTTTTCTCGGGTTCGTAGTCCATTGCATCATATTCGGCGTCAGAGTAGGTGCTGCGGAAGTCGTAGAAGTCACCGATGTCGAGTTGCTCTTCCTCGGTGCTGAAAGGAATCATGCAGTGACCAGTGTCACGCATGTGGGTTTGCACAGCATAGGAGTTGCTCTTGACCTTGAAGCAGACAATGCAGGCATTGTGTTTTTGGATCCGGGTATAGAGGTGGCGGATAAGGCCCGGAAGATTGACCAGGTAGTTCTTTTCGGGAATGACAGTTCCGTGGGCGTGTTCCATGTGAGTGACGTTGGCATTGATGTCGGCGGCAACCTGGTTGCAGAACAAGCAGGTAAGAGTAGGGTCGGTCTTGGGAACCTCCTCAGTCATCTCCTTGTCCTCATCTTCCGCCTCTTTCTTCTCCGTATCGAGAGCAGCCTTGCTTACGCCCTCGGTGATTTCAGCGATTTCCTTCTCGTTATCACTATCATCGGCAGGGTTGTGGGCCTTGATGGGCTCGCCGAGCGAGAAAGTAGAGCTAGCTTCATCGTCCTCCTTGTTGGTGTTGGTGGTGGCGGCGAAAAGACGCTGGGCGTTTTGCTTGTGCTTGGAGCTGTGAAGGTGGTTGTTGAAGGCGTTGACGCTGTTGAAGTTCTTGTTGCAGGCATTACAGAATGGTCCCTCAAAGACTTTCTGAGCTTCGGCGGTTTCGGCACGGGCCTGCAGGACCTTGGCGGAAAAGGCTTCGGCACTGATGGGCGGCAGGGAGGCGACACGACGCTTCAGGTTGTAACGACTGTAAATTTCTTGTTAGTAATTGATTATATAGGAAATCTAAACTCAGGATGCCAACATACTGCCAATCACTGCGCATATGAGCCTTCTGAAGGTCAATGGCTCTATATCCGATGCGACAAGTGTTACAAGTGTAGGGGTGATCGTCAGAGGAAGACATGATGGTTTTGCGATAAGTAATATTTATTGTAGAATAAGACCAGATGTCAATATATAGGTACGAGGTTCAAAACAAGAAGTGCGAAATTTCTGAAGTGCCTATCAGTTCAAGTAGAGTATAAGAGCTCGGAATGATATTCAAATATCGAGGAGCTTGATACTGGGTTACCAATCGAGGGGTTGAAAATTCGGTTGAGAGCCTTTTGTAGTTAAGTACAATTTTCAACAGTGCTCGCTTCTGAAAAAGTGGGGTCAACCCATCAAACCCCTGTCTGTTTCCTTGGCCAGGCGGTTCAGTACCCTAAATTGGTAACTAAAGTGGAGTTGTCTGAATGCAGTTAGAATTGATAAGCTGCTGGACCAGTGGAGAAAATTCTCTGAGACTGGGAATAAGATAATTGGCGAGGTTTGCTTGAGTCACAAATATTCATAGACTGTACTTATGATTTTGTCCCGTATTTTCATTGATGGTATTGATATCTGTAGTGAGACAGACTGAGTCTAGGTCACGGGGGCCCTGAACTTAGTGGCAATTTAGCTTACTTTGCCACTCATTGATACTCTATAGAGCCTTATCATAGTGTCATTCCGGGGCACTAGACGTCATTGCCAATAGTCAGCAACATCATCTTCACTCATAATCCATCCCCACGTCATTGAAATTCTGAACCTAGACTGCTTACTAAAGCCATTGAGACCCACTTCACATGGCATACATGGTCTGTACAACGTCGCTGCGTGCCTTCCTTCTGGCTGGGTCGCCTTTGTCAGGGTTGGATCAGGCTCAGCCTCACATTCAGCACAGCAGCAGCATTGTGATTGATAATAGCCCCATAGTGCTTTTGTTTCTTTTGTGCAGCAAAGATAGTCGTAGATGATGAAAAAAAAATGTACTTCAATAGTTCTATTCATGCTGTAGCATAATTGTTCAACGTAAAAGTCTCTTCCATTCGTGCCTTTTGACCGGGGGGGATCCACTTCGCATTTCAAAACCAGATCGTCACTTCTGAGCCTGCGAGCCACGACGCTGATGAGGGTATGGACGAACGATACAGAACAAGGTGCTTCCCTCGCATGAGCCTTTGGGTCCAACCATCTTCCTATAGTTAAGGTTTGTTCGCACCATACGTATGTAAAGATCAGCTCCAATACCACGCGCATTCTTTCGACTTGATATCTCTCATCATTCAGCCTGCGCCCCCAGTACTTTCCGCATCGACATTACACTCCCTTCTGTTTACAGGCGCTGGCCCTTTTTGCTGGCTTGCCCGCAGTCACCAGTTTCCTTCGTTAGTTGCATGGTTGGCGGTATTCGGCATCAGCATCTTCTTTCTTCCCACTCCAGAATAGCTCATATTCAGTCATCGATCATTTCACGAATTTGCGCTATTTTGTACCTCACAACGACCCAGTTTCCATCTGATGACCCTCGTAACTATTTCCGCACCTGAAAAGTCAACTGAATCATTATCCTCCATCCACGACTCCAGCTTGAAACCGACTCTTACAATACCCACTTCGCCCTCGTAATCCGCCCATTGGGCGCACCTCTCACCATGACGCGTGATTCGTCTCGGCGGCCATCGTTCGCCTCCATTAACCTGCACACTGCGACTGCTGCCAATATGCAACTCTTGGATATTCTCTGGAATGCGGTAGATTTTCCCAGATTACCTCGCGATGCCCCTCCAGAACTTCTTGATCATATCATACACCTTGAAGATCCACGCCAGGTTTACAAAGTGCATCGTGCCAATAGACGACATAACTTTCAGTTGCTGGTAGAAAAGTGAGTATAATATGATGATGTTGTAAATGTTCTCCAAGCAGACACCATACTAACCCCGCTTCTTTTTCTTGCTCCAGATTCATCCACCAACTGCAACATGGTTGCGGCTCGCCCCTATGCTCGACGACTACCTGCATGACGTGCCGTCAGAAAGTCTATGGTACGGCACCAATTCGGAGATATAACCCGACCAGCGCCCGCACTCTTGCCGTTTACATGGCCAGCCAGGACAATTGTGATCGACTGCTCTGTCCCTTCATTTTCCAAGAAAACTGTCGCAGCGAAAGCGTGGAGTCTATATCCGTTTCGCAGTCACTATGGTATAAAAACAGGCGAGCTTCGGTCAAAATTAAAGCCGGTTCCGTTCCTCAACCGTTACAGTCTACCAAACGTGATGCTGCTCAAACGCCACCGCCACGAAAGTCACCACCCGTTAAGTCCTCTGAATTCAGACGATCATCAGACAAGGCTTCTGGCCATCTGGTCATCTCAGATAAAGAAGAAATCAAGGATCATCGGTCACTTTCTGCAAATGTGTTTGGGACCGTGGCATTTCGTATGTTGGAATGGCTAACGCCAAATTCGTTGACGACTATAGCATATAAAATTTCAACTGCCGAACAAGACGACATTACTTTACAAGAAGCAGCTGCAGTGCCGTTGCCGGATTCTCCGATATCAAGTCGCAGCCAGTCCCCGGTTAGCCGTCGAAAGTCGCATGAGCTTGTGGGACCCCAAGCGTCGTACAACGGATTCTCGGATACAACCTCGACCCCTTCGCGGCAATCCCGAAGTCATGCTGCGACATCACTTTCACGAAGAAACTCCAATGCTAGGGTCAAACAGCCACCTTCATCCTCGGGCAAGCCTTTACGATTATCCCAAGAGTCTCATTCAATCACCGACGATATCTCTAACAGCATCTTGTCTTCGACCACAAAATTGGGAGCCCCGAAGCCGAGTCGGACATCATCAATCTCAACAGGTCGCACAATTACACATGATGAGCCTGAATATGTGCCTCCGCCTCCCGCAACACAGTACCTTATACCTCGTATTGTTGATACTGCGACGACATCCGGATCAACTAGTGTTTCTGCGACGCCACCTCTGTTTTCAGAAAACGAGGATACATCCAGTTCAGGATCGTCACAGGACAGTGGTTCACGAAATCACAGCAAGGAAAACGTGGTACGTGTGGTATGTGGCCAATCAGAGGTGGACTCATATGCGCCCCAGAGCTTAAATCGGTTAAGTTTGGCGTTGATTGAGTTCATGTACCGCACGATGAAGGATGATGGTACAGTTGAAAAAGAGCACAAGTTCAGACCGGCCAGATTGTCTAGGACGCCACCTGTGTCCTTGACTCGCTTGATGCGCCCAGGAAGATCAAAGCAGAATCGCGATTACCCAAGCGAGCTCAAGAAAGAGTGGGAGGGGTTTTTGGTGCAAAGCATCTACTATTGCCTGATGAACCCTCTCGCTCTCGTGCGGTCCTTCTCCGACGATGAGAAGTTGCTTCCGTCCCGGTCATTATGGTGGGCTGTGGCCAAGCTCCTGGATTGCCAACCTACTGTAGTATTGCACAGTTTGTGGTTGGCGTCTTCGAGCTTGTTTAGTGTCCCAAAGTCCCTTCAGTCGTTAAAGTCACCAACGACTACTGTATTCAGAGCATCGGACGTATCTATAACGAACGAGGAGGCTGGCAAAGTCATGTCCATCTGCTTGCACACTCTGGTAGCGCTCATCCCTGAGGTGGCTGACCGTTCGGTTCTCTATGACGTCTCCAGGCTGAGATCTATGGGTTTATCAGTCACGACTAAGACCAAGAGCATCACTGAGACATATCTCCAATGTGATGATGCATACTCGGACGATCTGGCGCTGCGACTAGCTCGGCGATTATTTTCTGCACTGATCGCAAGAAAACACTATGCCGAGATGGTGGCGATGACGTCAGATTCAGAGGATGTCGATCCGTATATGGACGTGCTGAAGCCTTTGTGGGATCAGTTGGATCAGCTCAATGTGGATCTGAAGAGCATCCACCGCGAGAGAATGGTAACAGTTCTTTTGGATTGGGCACGGGTAGTAATTTTGAATGACTGGAATGGCGGTCTAGCGTACCCATCAAATACTGCCTTTGCTGGTGCCTTTGAGCTGATGGACCAGATGTGTAAGTTACCTAGATTGATATGTCGAGGTGTGAAAATCAAAACTAACTCTCAAGCAGACCACAGAAGGAAAGAGTTGTTTATTTCCGACTTCAATCTGCGGATCGACTATTTGGCTGACAGACTGGATCCGGTGGCGTTTCCCGTCAGTTGGCTGAGCTTCCCCGAGTCGAACAAGCGGAAGCACCTACTCAGCCACCCGTATATTTTTTCTAATGCTACCCTCGTCACCTACTTCCGAGCCATGAATTTTGAGCGGATGAACAGACAACACGAGTTGGCAAACAGCACCTATGAAATAACGCGGCTGCCAATTAACAATACACCGATTCCGAACACGATCTTGAGCGACTTTGTTCATCTTCGTATGGGTGCTCAGCTGACTAAGTATCTAGTACTCAAAGTTCGTCGCGACAACATTGTTGAGGATACCTTCAACCAGCTGTGGGGTCGTCGTGAGTTTGAGTACCTGAAGCCACTTAAGGTTCATCTTGGTGAGGATGAGGGTGAAGGCGGTACGGATCTTGGTGGTGTGCAGCAGGAGCTTTTCAGAATTCTTGCTGCCACATGCTTTGATCCGGCGTATGGGGCTTTCAGTATTGATCCCCGGACCCGCATGGCATGGTTCTTGCCGGGATCTCTGGTTGAAGACTGGAAGTACGAGATTATTGGGCTATTGTTTTCTTTGGCTGTCTACAATGGTGTCACACTTCCAGTTACTTTCCCGATGGCGTTTTACCGTCACCTGCTAGGCCAGTCCGTCACGGATATACAGCACATTGAAGACGGCTGGCCGGATTTGGCTAGTGGTTTGACAACGCTTCTGGAATGGGATGAGAAGGATGGTGCTGTGGAGGATATCTTTGCTCGCACCTATGAGTTTTCCGTGGACATGTTTGGACAGCCTGTATCTCGTGAGATGACGGCAGAAGAATCTTTTTGGCCGCGCTGGGGCACTACTATTCCGGGTAAAAAGGGTCTGACCGAAGACAACCCGGAAGATGCGCCGATGGTGACCAGCGAGAACCGGAATGCGTACGTCAATGACTATATCCGGTATCTCACAAAAGTTTCGGTGTCATCCCAATTCAAGGCTTTCCAGAAAGGGTTTAACACGTGCCTCCATCCGCGGTCTCTCAGTATCCTGACACCCCCAATGCTCCAATCACTTGTCGAAGGTGTGCAAGACATTGACATTTCGGAAATCAAACGGTTTGCTCGGTATGTTGGCTATGATAGCTCCGAGCCGACGATACGCAACTTTTGGTCTGTAGTCAAGCGCTTCGACGACAAGCTGAAGCGGAAATTGCTAGAGTTTGTCACGGCGTCGGAGCGTATGCCAGTAGGTGGGGCAAAGAATCTGCAGTTTGTTATTCAGAAGAATGGGGTGGAGACGGGTGAACATCCGAGGTTGCCGACGGCGTATACCTGTTATGGGACGATATTGTTGCCGGAGTATCCATCAAAGGAGGTTTTGCGGGAGAGGTTATGTTTGGCATTGGAGAATACCGAGGGTTTTGGGTTTGCGTAAGGGTTATTTGGTCATCTGGAGGAAAACGGGTTGGAAGATTGGTTTGCATGTTTGTTGTACGTTATGATAATAGATAATACTGGTTTACGCATTTTCAGTCTGGTGACTATTTGTGATGCTTTGTTAACTTATGGTTTGTAAGGGTAACTTTTTACAATTAATGAGTGAGGTCACGTGATGGATTGTGATCCTAGTTTTCACCACGATGTTTGTGTTACCTTGATGACCTTTCATAGCGGAAGAAACTAAAACTTATTTTTTTGGGCACAAACAAAATAATCATCATGTTTAAAAGATGTCTTGTATCCCGGATTCTTGAGCGGCCTTCTCACCCGCGTTTCTTGGCCACTGCAGGTTCTCAAGTCCGGATCCGCCCTGGACGGCCGACACGGCGGCCTCTTAGTGAACAGGCAATGACACCAACAGCACCGCCGGCCGAACCAATAGCCAGTTCGCCTTCACAGAAACAAGAAAAAGATGCCCCCCATCCACCGCCAGCCCCAGCCTCAGTCCCTACCAAACCTCTCTCTACAACTCACGTCATCGCGTTTCCCCTTCCCTACTCTATCCCGCTAGTCCCTTCCTACTTCTCCTCTCACATCAGCAAAGCGACTTCCTTCTTCGCCTCCCCGGATACCCCGCCGCCCGCCTTCCTGTACTCAGCGGCGAGATTCTCCCAGCACATCTTCAACGAGCATATCCCGGAAGTCCTCGTCATTGGCTGTTCGAACGCGGGGAAAAGCACCTTTGTCAACAAGGTTCTCGGCGCCAACGTCGCACGCAGTTCGCAGACGCCCGGGTTTACAAAGATGCTGAATGTGTTTGCGGGGGGCCCCGTGATCCCGGGGGCTCTGATTAAGAAGTGGACGGATACGTGGGAGAGCGAGGCTCAGGATGGGAAGAGGGGGTTCGTGCCTAAGGTAAGCGAGAAGGTGGCAAGGGCTGTGTGGGTGGTGGATAGCCCGGGGTATGGATATAAAAGTCGGAGGGAGTGGGGGGTGGAGGTTGACAAGTATATGCGGAAGCGGGGGTCGCTGAGGGGGATTATCTTTTTGCTGAGGGCGGAGGTGCCGTTGACGGGGGTGGATGTGGAGATGTTGAGGATGGTAGGGGAGGCGGGGAGGGGGAAGAGGGTGTGTGTGGTGTTTACAAGGGCAGATAAGTGTGGGAAGAAGAGGAGGGAGGACAGCGATTGGCGGAAGGAGGTGGAGGAGAGGATTTGTGAGGTAAGGAAGGCGTTGAAGGAGGTGGATACGGCGGGGTGGGAGGGGGATGTGTTTGTTACGGCGGCGGG